>OX422222.1:74070728-74569160 GCA_949130495.1 Sambucus nigra
CGCATCCCTCTAAACATCCTAGTCAATCTACCCTTCTAAACTAGTCTATTACCCAACCACTATCAACCCTAGATAGTCCAAGTGCTAAGGGCTAAACTTCCCTCCATTCTCAACACAACCCTAAGTTCGTGCGTGCGGTGTCTCGCGAAGCGAAATCCAAACAAGGAACCCCCCCGATACACTACTACTTGGCAGGGTTAATGGTAGAGATCCATTAGGCCCGTAGCACAAAACAAATGTATAAATACATATTTATATACATCTTACAATATACATCCGGATAATATCTCCCGGACTGAGGTTTACTTTTATATAACTTTATAATACACATCTGGATCCATCTCCCGGACTGAGGATCCATATACAAAGTATTTATCAATACTTATCATAATTATCAATTTTCCATTTCCTTTCTTATATCCATGAAATGTATATAAAAGCCAATTCATTATCATGAATTTCTTTAACATAACATATAACTTTTTAAAAGCCAATTTTATTATCATAAAAATGATTTTCCATTTTAGAACAACCCATTTCCCTTCTCATATCCAGGAAATGTAATTAAAAGCCATTTTTATTATCATAAAAATGCTTTTACCATAACATATGCTAACACTTCCCTTCTTCCATCCGGGTCGTGTTACCGAAGCCAAACATTATCCCATCTCCCTTCCTATATCCAGGAAATGTATTTAAGACATTGTACTATAATAAAATGCTTTAACAAATCTAAGACCGTCCCTTCGATTTTCCCCACTGGAAGCACCCCTAAATGGCTATCATCATCCAGGGCCTATCAAACAAGACAACCTGGGAACCTACCAACGTCGGGAAGCTACCATATGCCTACGGGAAAGTCAAGACCACACGCATAATCTCCTAAGCAGCGCAGTAAAATATAATCGCCATATGGCCTAGGACTATATCCACCCTGAATTCATTAGCTGGGGGCATCACCATATCCACGCAACTCCCCTTATGATAGCGATTTAGGGAGGTGAGTAACCATAAACTATTATTTATGAAAATCACTTGTCTTTCTATTTTGAAAATATTCACATTTACATTTTCAAAATCATTTACATCATATATATATATATATATATATATACTTTAATCATATAGTATATACATATACCATATATTCCTCCTAAAATATATATAAATGGCCATGTTTGCCAATCACATCAAGCGATGCCCATTAATCCAAAAGATTCTATCAAAGATTCGTAATCATGCATTCATATACGCATGATACTAAACCCAACATATTTCCTCACTTTGATAAACGATACATACCTTAATCCCCTCTAAGGATTTATTGGATATCTCTAAATATACCATTTTACACTAATTGAATATGTATCTATATTCTCAATTTCATCCTAATCACCTCATAGGATTTGCCCAAAAATAATCGATATAACTATGCTTTCTATACGCACAATTGAATAGTCCTAAATGCCCACGGAATTATTCTTTCATCTAAAGATTTACTAATCCTCAAAATCATCATTTAGGAGTCCATATATCATAACTAGGGACCCCCATATAAAACCCCAAATTGTAATTTAACTGCCCGTACTCTTAAGGGGAGAAAACTGGCAAATCTGACAAAAGCAAATCGATTCGCCCCATTTACGAATCGATTCGGTTAGGCGAATGGATTCTGCCCCAATTCCGAATCGATTCGGAAAGTGTTCTTCAAATAGGTCCTTAATGGAGAATCGATTCGGTCTAAATCAGAATCGATTCGGCCCATTGCCGAAACCCATATCCCCCTTAGGTGAATCGATTCGGCTTGGACCCAAATCGATTTGGCTTGTTCGAGGGCCACAGTTTGGGGGATTTCTCAAAATCCAAAATACCCAAAACCCAATCCAATATCTATTTAATTCATAACTTGGATTTATTCCTACAAACCCAATGTTTTAATATCTCCTTCAATTCTTTAGAGGTCCTAACAATCCTTTTGAGAACCCCTAATATTTATCTCCAATAAGTTCGAACTAATGATTTCGATCTCGGATAACTTTTCGTAGAAAAATCGCTATAAATCCAAAAAAAATCATAAAAATACGCGGTCGGTGCCCACAAGACCGCGTCGAAAATATCTACAATTTTTATATTTTGACCAGTAGTCGAATCGATTCGGTAAGCACGCCGTTCACTATTCATCGTAGTCTCCGAGACGGTTTCGGACAATAAAGCTTCTCCCAAGCTTTTGTCACCTCACCCAACGTCTTACAACCTCAACCAACTACAAATACACATATATTAAGGGTTCTAAACATCCTAGAACCCCAAACCACCAATTTATTTTGATTAATTCTAGGTTTCTCCAATTAGGAAATTTTAGGAGTTTATTCGTTTTAACGTCCGAAAACCCGTTTTATCCAAGAAAACCAAACCCAAAATCTTTAGGGTTTGATTTTACCAAACTATGGTATTAGATATTTATGCAAAAATTAAATAAAGCAAGTAAACACTTGCCTCGTGGATATAATCCGACGACCTCAAGCCAAATTCCGCGAAGGTTGGCCAGAATTTCCCCTTTTTCCTCTTTTTTCTTCCTCCTCTCTCTCTCTTCTCTCTCTTTTCTTTCTTTCCTTTTCTCTTTTATCCCTCTCCCCCTCTTTATATAGTGAGAAAAGGGTTATACCCATTTAAAACCTAAAAACGACTCGTTTACTCAATTACGAGCCTATTTAACTCTAAAATTCCCTGAAACTCAATTTCGATAATCGGACACTCTTTTTCGACGATCTCGGCCATTCCGAGACTCACGACACAGTCGAAATTTCCATCCGAGGTACTTGACCGCAAATCACTATTTCAACCCAACATAACTTAATGCGGGTTTTTCAATTAAATCTCACCGCGTGTCGCTTTACTCAACGGCGACATATAATTAAAATATTCTGACCTATATAATCCTGAAAATAATCACATCTTCCATCGAAATTCATTTAATCCTCGAAAATCCCAAATATTACTATTCTTAGAAATTCTCCAAATGCCAATTTATAAATAATTATGGAATTTAATTGTTTCCAAATGGACAGGTTGTTACATACTCCCCCCCCCCCCCACAACAGAATTTTGTCCTCGAAATTCAGATACGACCTACACCACCAATCCTACGATCACTCCAAATCCTAATAACTCAAGGGGAATGATACTAACCCAATGGTTTCCAACCAAATATCAAATGGCTACCATGGTCGTAATGTAACTCTAATAGTTTTGCATTGCACCCATCATCTATAATGCCTCTCGGCATGAATTTCAACTTTATATACCACGCCCATCCTATTTCAGGCGGTATATAAAACCATCTCACCAAGGTGCCCATGCACATTTCTAACCTATGTACATCTGCACAACCATAATGAACGTTCGACATGCAACACTCTCTCTAAACAAGAGTCTCCTTTCCTCGGTGTAATACTCAAATATGGGTTCTCCCAACCCGCGAAATGCAATTCTCCTAACCTTGGCACCACTAACTCTATCGAACCTACATCCTAATAATGCTACGGTCTGAGCGTTACCCTACCTATGCGAAATGATAGTCTAAATATGTCCCTAGTGCCCAAGGCCTCTCTCAACTTCTAACATTTGCTTGGTTTCATGCGTGGGACGTCTCTCCAAAGAAAAATCCAAATAAGGAACCCTCCCATTACACTACTCCCTCGCGTTATCGGTCATCAAGATATAGTGACCTAAGGCACACTAGCGGGATGTCCTAAATCCTACCACGCTAACCTACGAATGCATTTCTACAATCTTATCCTTCCACCCATACGGAAGGAAACCTAACCAATCGAAGTGCCCAATCTCTGTAGGAGCACTACGTACATCGTACCGAATCATATTTCATCAAAGTTTGCCTTTTTATTAAGGCTAGACTATAATCCTCGAGTCAATTTCTCTAAGGCCTACTTCACCCACCAACTTGTGGTGAAATGACTACTTTAGTTCCTTTTCATAGCACAATATTTCCATAAGCATACCATTATCATATGGCTCATAGTCTATAGTGGTTCATCCACATTATAAGCCCTTTCAACGAAACCAACATCCTTGCATCTTATAACATCTCTCCACTACCGACGCCGCTAAGATTCATGTGTGGAGCGTCTCCTAAAGAGAAATCCAAACAAGGAACCCCTCCACACACTCCTACTTAACTTTGTCAGTCATGGAGGTCCGTTATTTTAAACATGCAACCGGGAAGATCCTATCCGCTTTCAACAAAAGGTGGTCTGAACTCCTGTCTCTTAACTAAGAGTCACCCCACCTAGCGCTCGCACTAATTTTAAGTCCTTGTACAACCAATAATGAGATAAATCTAGCAGCTCAACAGTAATCCTACGGCCTTAAATCATATCTATAAGGTCGGCAAATACTCAAATCACGATAATGAAACCTCTGCTCATCGAAGTTCCATTAACCCATAACAATAAAGGCGAACTCAACTTGTATCCAGGTAAGACACCGCAACAACAACCCATTCCACACTGGAACTGCGGACACGATAGTCTTGCCATCGTTAGCCTGCTATCGCTCTGAACAACCAATAACATTATATACTCACCATATCACCATACTCGTATAAGCATATAAAATGAGTATCACTAACTATATATATATATATACAATATATCAACACCCGCCTTTATGGAGAATGAAGGAGAATAAAATTCCGCTACCGCGAAAAACACATAGGCACATAATATATAATGTTATCGATACCGCCACAAAGCTCAAATTACACACACGAGTCTAGGGATATCGAACACCATAACTTCATATAGCCACACCTCTTACCAACATTTCTTAACTCTAGGCCCCATCTAGGCACCCTAATCTTGTCCTTTATTCCTACCGAGAAAGGACTAACCGCGTGGCTCCGCACTCCACATCATTATTTTCATCACTGGACTTCCTGACCATGAGAAAGTCATCAGCACCATATGACTCTATAACCTCGCTCCTTATAATTATCCTACTATTCCTCTTAACTTATTCGTTAAAAGGAAACTCCACTACAAGCTTTAACCTTATAACTCCAACTAAGCCCCACCTCCTGCTTCGATACAAGACTCGCACACGAATCTCAACCGAGCGCGCAAAAGATTACTATAATCTAATAACATGAAAGGAGAACGAAATCTCACAAGAGAAATCAACAATCCTAATCCTGAGGCTCTATAACAAATCTAGAGTAAGGCTGAAAGCGTACTACATACTCACATATTCTTAAGGACACTAGAACATGATGCTCTGATACCATCTGTGACACCCCACCTAATAAAATACCGGGCGATCACTCCTATATCAAATTATGAGAGGAGTCTCATATGGATCATTCTTAGCATCACTGTCGAAATTCCATTTAATTACTAATAACCTATTAGGCCGGTGTCAAAATTTTACTTAACTACTATTTTCAAACGATTAAAATTAAAACATCCACACAGTTTGCGTAAATGAAACTGAAATAAAATAAATTAACCGAACACTGGGTCAAAATATACAGCCATATCGAATGTTGTGCTAAAAGAATAACTAAATGCATTTCGTCCATTGGTCCGAATATTTATATAGTACCACCTATCTAGAGTACAATAATGGAAGCGGCTATCAAAAACCTGCACGCATCCACAGCTGCTACAACTGACGTCTGACTCGAAGGAAGTTCCATCCAGGCCTCCCTATGTCTGGACACCTATATATATATATATATATATATATATATATATATATATATATATATATATATATATATAGCAAGAGAGGAAAAGTAGATAAACGGGTCAGAGCCCGAGTTTTGAAAATATTTAGCAAATACATAAATGCCTTATTATTTTGAAAAAATGTTTTATCTCATATTTAAGTTTGGTATCTCACTCCCATGAGATACTCCTCACCTATTTTCTAACAGTGCACTCCTAGTGCATCCCTCTAAACATCCTAGTCAAGCTACCCTGCTAAACTTGTCTAATACCCAACCACTATCAACCGTAGATAGTCCAAGTGCTAAGGGTTAAACTTCCCTCCATTATCAACACTGCACTAAGTTCTTGCGTCGGGTGTCTCGCAAAGTGAAATCCAAACAAGGAACCCCCCCCCCCCCGATACACTACTACTTGGCAGGGTTAATGGTATAGATCCATTAGGCTCGTAGCACAAAACAAATGTATAAATACATATTTATATACATCTTACAATATACATCCGGATAATATCTCCCGGACTGAGGTTTACTTCTGATACAACTTTATAATACACATCCGGATCTATCTTCCGGACTGTGGATCCATATACAAAGTATTTATCAATACTCATCATATTTATCTCAAAATTTTCTACTTCCTTTCTTATACCCAGGAAATGTATATAAACGCCAATTCATTATCATGAATTTCTTTAACATAATATATAACTTTTTAAAAGCCAATTTTATTATCATAAAAATGCTTTTCCATTTTAGAACAACCCATTTCCCTTCTCACATCCAGGAAATGTAATTAAAATCCATTTTTATTATAATAAAAATGCTTTTACCATATCATATTCTTCCACTTCCCTTCTTCCATCCGAGTCGTGTTACCGAAGCCAAACATTATCCCATTTCCCTTCTTATATCCAGGAAATGTATTTAAAGACATTTTATTATCATAAAATTCTTTAACCAATCTAAGACCGTCCCTCCGAGTTTCCCCACTGGACGCGCCCCTAAATGGCTATCATCTTCTAGGGCCTATCAAACAAGACAACCTGGGAACCTACCAACGTTGTTAAGCGGCCATATTCCTGCGGGAAAGTCAAAACCACACCCAAAATCACCTAACCAGCACAGTAAAATATAATCTCCATATGGCCTAGGACTATATCCACCCTGCATTCATTAGCCAGGGGGTATCACCCTACGCACACAACTTCCCTTATAATAGTGATATAGGGAGGTGTGTAACCATAAGTTATTATTTATGAAAATCATTTGTCTTTCTATTTTGAAAATATTCATATTTACATTTTCAAAATCATTTACATCATATATATATACTAGTGTATGCCCGTGCCTGAAGGCACAACGAAAATTTGCAATGTACGTAATCGCAAAACGGCAAAAATTTCCAAAAGTACGTAATTGCGAAACGGAAATAATTTATTTCTCCAACAAAACAAAATGTAATTTTAAAAAAATTGGTCATAATTCCCAAAGTTGTGCGCGTCATGACTTCAACTCGCATGCCTTCAACACTTCTTGCATCGTATATAATGCAATTAATAAATATTTTACAAATTATAAGTGTAAACAATTTATAAAATTTAGAAAGTTTTGTCCTAATAATAGTACACGATATAAAACTTGAAGTATCAAAATAATAAAATTACAATAATAAATTTGGTATCTTTCAAACTAAACCGCATTAGAGAAAGACGATAGATAGATTATATGCAATTCGTCTAGCAAGTGAAATTCATTAACATGTGTGAACTTACATAAAGGAAATATATCGAATCGACATAATTAAAGCAGATGTAAAAAGAAATGAAATAAAATAATATAGTCCACATATGAAAATTGCATTTTGCAAATAATTTGAGTCGAAAGGTTTTTTGTATTGTAAATAATTTTAAACGTTTTAAAAAAATTGGGCAGAACTTCCTCTGTTTATAGGGCTATCCACTATGTTTAAGAAATCAAAAATACACCAATAATAATAATACTGACAATCTGTCCCGAACCTCATATAAACCACGTAAACAATTTAACAATATTCATAAATGGATACCTAATGTGGACAATACTACATAACAAAAACCTTGGGAGTGAGCTGATGCGCAGTGCATTGCAGCTGCATACAGTAACAGTGTAAGTAGTGAGCTAAAGCGTTGCACCCTCGCAAGGGCTGAGGTGAGGGGTGCGTAGCCGTGGGCCAAAGCGCTGATTGGCGATGAGATGAAGCGCTGCATGGCAGTGAGCTAAAGCGCTGCGTGGTAGTGAGCTGAACCCACTGCGTGGCATGTAACTTCATTTTTTGAAACCGGCAGCCTGAAAGCAAATTTATCTAGTAGTCAATGTTCAAGCGTTACTTTATCACGGGAAAAAGTAAACTCCAACTACAAATGAAACTAAATAATATCATATGATACATAGAATATAAATAGTACAGGACAAAGGGGCGGGGGCAGTAGCACACGATTCAGTGGGGGCAGTAGCACATAGGGGCGGGGGCAATAGCACACGATTCAGCAGAGGAAGTAACACATGATTCATAAGCTATTTGATCCTTATCCGCAGCAGCCTCCTAAGAGGATAAAGAATGAATTGAACCCATTGGAGATGGCATTTCCTTTTTATTTCTACAGGAACTGTTATTGAACAAATATGGCCACATAAAATCAGAGTAGCAATGTGCAACAATGATATGCATATGTTGAAATAGTTTAGTATACTTTCTTATTTATAGTTACTTATTTCTAATATGTCTATTATATATTTTAGGTAATTTGTATATATACAAAATTATAGAAAATTGGGGGTTACCTTGGCAACTCGTCCAAAAAAATAAGCATACCAATGTGGATGGAGATGTGAGATCTAAGCTGTAAGCTGTAATTCGCATACGCTGTATATGGATCGACCATTCTTGACCGCATACTTGACCGCATACGCTGTATATGAATCGACCATTCTTGTCAATTTCATGTTTCGGGGGCTTTTCACCCGGAACATTCTTGTCAATTTTACCAGAACTGAAAGTCGGTGTTGTTGTCGTTCCACTACATTCACATGATTAGATTGAAAAAAATAAGTTCATATATAATAATCCGGTCGATTCACTTTAAGTTCAACAAATTGAATTAAATATTAAACTATAAACTTTAAATTGAACAATAGAAAATGTTATAAACACAACAAAATGAAGTGCAATGTATAATGTATATACAAAATGTGTAAAGAAACCCATCATGTTGACATAGCTTATAATGAAAAGATACTTTGTATGAACACAGATACTTTGTAAAGGCAATGGTAAATAAATTATTTAAAAAAAATTAATGTGTGCTTTCTAAATATTTTGGATCTTAGCAAGCATTCCATGAATTCAATTAATAATATTACAATCCGAAAAAACTTGAAATAATACAATGAGCATTGAAAATAGAAAAGAAACTTACCGCTTGTCTAATAGTTCGAGGAAAACCATTGAGATGAAACCCGATTTACCTTTAGATTCTCCAGCCTCACGTCTTCTTTTTCAAGGCTGCCCAGTATCAAAATTCTTATTCTCTGCATAAGAGAGTGACTTTTTTTCCTACATCGAGTATAAGGTAAAGCCGATCAAAACAGGTCCATGTTGCCATTCTTTCACCAGCAGGAACACATCCTCTGAGAATAGGTCCATGAAATGAAATGGGCAGAATAAGTGCATCTCAGATGGGTTTTGATCTTTATTCCGCAACTGATCAGAAGATGTACACCATGTCAAATTGCTAGCTCTAGAGAGAAAACTACCCAAATGAATGCCATCCAAATTTGTTGCAAACTTTAAATAGAAAAAAAAAACGTTAAGGATTAATATATCATAAAAAAAATCAAAATTTTGGTCTCGAACATCGAATCAAACATCCATAGAATTTAGAAAGACTAAGTACTTAGTGATCACCTCTTTTTTATACATCAGTTGCTCAATAGCATTTGTGTTGCCTATTTGAGTGACCCTCTATCTTCACTATAATAGTAACAACTACTCAATAACTCGGACCAAATGGGCAACTCAAATAAGCCTCCGGCAGAGTATTATTTCCTCACAAATCCGAGCCCATTTCAGCTCTTCTCCTGCATGCAACTATATAGTGAAATAGAACAAAAAATTAGTGAGTTAGTCATACCTGCTTGTTTTTGCAAAACTGAAATAGAACAAAAAATTAAGAAAACAAAAACAAAACTGAAATAGATAAAGAGAGGCAGAGAATCGGGCATACCTGCTTGTTTTTGCAAGCCAAGACCTGCTCCTCCCCTGATCCTCCCCTCTTTTGTATAGCCATAAAAGTGAATAATGCAAGCCATTAGTGAGTTAGTCATTTTCAGTCCTCATTTATAACTTCAATAAATTCCTCTATCCGAAAATATATATATTCACATGTTTCATGTCTATAGTTTACAAAAAAAAAAAATATTCAGTTTATTTAACATGAACTCAACTTCCAAATTTTCAGTGTAAAAATATTCAGTTTATTTCATGTAGTTGAGGAAAAGATCCGATGCATCGCAGAGCCTTGCAAGTTGAAGTGCGTCCACTACGCTATCGATTGTCAACCGTTGAGCTAATGCGTTGGTACCACCAAGTACATGTGATATATCCCTAGCAGATGAATCACATACTCATCTATTTAGACTTGCAAACTTTTCCCATTCATGACTTTAGTAACAAAGATTGCAGCACACAATCGTTTCCCATTCATGTACGCCTAAAATCACATATAGTATATAAAGGCATCTCGAGTGTTAACTTTTCTTTACAAAAGAAATGTTATTATATAAAGACATTAGATATAAATATATATAGTGAAATAGAACAAAAAGTTAAGAAAATAAAAACAAAACTGAAATAGATAAAGAGAGGCAGAGAATCGGGCACACCTGCTTGTTTTTGCAAGCCAAGACCTGCTCCTCCCCTCTTTTGTATAGCATATAAAGGCATCTCGAGTGCACGTGCATGTGTGAAATGCATAAACTCGATGTCTTTCAACACCTGTGCCACCATTGCTACAGCTCCCGCTTTCATACACAACAAGACAAACTTGTGGTAAATGCATAAACTAAGCTATGGCACTTCTCATAGCTGCTTCACGTAGCTGCTTCTCAACACTGATATTAGAGACATATGCATCTCATAGCTGAACACTCATAGGGAATCATATATAAGTGCTCATAGCTAAACTCTCGTAGGGAGTCATATATCAGTGCTCATAGCTGCTTCACACAGCACCACAGCTATGAGAGTTTATTCTGTTGGACATATTTGAAATTGGACTACTAAATTTGTAGTAGTACACCAACTTATAATTCAGCAATAAAAAACAACCTATAAGCTATATTATAGCTACAATCAAAACATCCAATTGCTTAATTATAGTTCCAATAAAGTAAAATCGAGCAACCAATTGAAATTGGGCAACTGATTTTTAGACTATATATTCTATTAACGTTATTTTTGTTTTGGGGAGAAGTTGACTGAGTTGTGTATCCTATATGTTGTTATCCTCTCTTAGTTTTTTGTATCAATCAGACATACCTCTTGGATAAACCTATAGTACCTACCAACTAAATAAGGTAGGTCATGCATGTTCAGGAAAAATTTACTTCAAATGACTCATTGAAGTCTCAAGGGTAATAAAACAAACACATATCAACCATTATTAGGTAAAACTTTCAAAATTATGTATATTACCAAATTATTCAAAAATTTTCAAACATGTCTAACCATTTAGGCAGGTCACTTCAGATCAGCAGAGAGACGCCGTCGATTAGGAACTGATGAGAGAGTGAAGGTCTGATGAGAAAGTCACCAAATTGACCCCAAATAATCATGAAGATTTCTACATATGAAATAGTCCTCAGGAAACTTCGGAGAGCTCGATCTACAACAAATTACTCATACCATCATCTAGAACACAAAAATTTCCAGTTGAATTAACTTAAATCTATATAGAACAAAAAAACTGAGCAATAAAACAACAAAAATTGGCAACAAAATATTATAAAACATAACAGAGTCTCTATTTACACTCCTTTACTACCTAACTTCAAATCAAAATCCACAATTGATAATACGATCATCTACAACAACAATAATATGAACTGTGTGAAAAATATTCATGTTCCAACTATGTCAAACGCCATAAATGAATGTTGTCTCTATGGTGTGTTTCTTAGATAAACGCCAAAATGAGAGAGCAATGAAAACACCAAAATATGTTGTGCGTGTATGAAATTATAGTTAGAGAAATGAAATTATAGTTTTGATTGAGTGTGAGTGATTGTGTGTGTGAAATTATATAATCTACAATTAATTGATTCATGTTGAGAGATAAAATCGAAAGAAAAAAAGTCCAGATTGTTCATACCAATTAAATGTGAATGAACCGGAGGTGTCGAAGAACCCTTAGAGAGATCTACAGCTGAAGCAGATAAGTTCAGCAATGTTAGAACTGTGAAGAGAATAAATATGGGGGTTGAGACTATGAAATATGTCCACAAATGGTGTAAGAATAAACTAAAACCACCAAATGATAATAATAAAATCCAACAAAAATCAGAACCTTTGGACTTTTAGCCTCCTATGGTGAGACTATAAAATACATCCATATGGTGATTTCCCGTGTTTGAAAAAATCACACAAAAGTCTTAACAAAATTTAGAACCTCATACTTGTAGATTGATTGAATGAGCTTATCTTGAAGAGGCTAGTAACCTCACAAAATTCAGAATCTCATACTTGTAAATCGATGGAAGATTTTAACTACTATGATGATGAAAAAAATAAGATTAATCTCTGAGCCATAAAACAACCAAACTACATAAAAGGGAAACAAAATGGATGTTAATTTGGAAGACCCTAGTAATACCTCACAAAACAAGGCAAAAATGAACACTGATTGAACCACTGGCATGTACTTTAAACTGAAACACATGACAAAAATTATGATGTAAAAAAATTCAAATCACCCCAATTTGAAACTCAAACAAATGATCACTTACATCTATCATATATAGAACTCACATTGTTGGGCCTTTTCTCAAATACGTGTGAGGCATGAGTAAATAGTAAATCAAAGTTGTAGCGTCAATTTACCTCAAATCAGGGCACGTGATCCTATACGGCCATCTATGAATGTGGAAACACTAAAATATTGAAAATAAAGCTTTATTGCACATAAATGAAACAATTCACCTTAATAAAATGGGAAAATAATGGGAGACCAAATAATAAATCAATTTCACTTCCATCGTCAAACTAATTACCAAATACCAAAACAATTGAGAACATGAAAACAATTACCAAATACTAAAACAATTACCAAAAAAACTAAAAGCATTTTGCAAAGGTTATTGTAGAAATCTAAAGAAGATGAAAATAGACCCCAAGCATGATTCCATTAATTAACATACCAAACTAATCAAAGCACTAACAACACATTTCATGAACAATATGTATATATCTTCAATACGTAAACACACATTTCATGAACAAATAGTTTATAAGTAAACACACATTTCATGAACAATAGATATATATCTTCAAAATAGGGCATAAGTAAATAATCTCACTTACCTCATTAATACCAAAAAGGCATTGTTGGGTTTTCTTCTTAAACAGTATCACCCTCTCCTAAAAATGAAATCGAAATGAATTGGACATACGTAAGAACTGAAATCGAAACGAAATAACATTTCAGTTGATATACACATAATATATAACCTTTATATAAAACTAATCAGTTTAAAACAAAAATGTCATAAACTGTTTTGAATCCAATCTCATGTCCCTAATTTTTTTCATTGCCATCAATCCATCTTATAAAGAATCACAAAACCAAAATCACCTTCAAATTAGAACTCAAATCTTGAACACAAAATTCAAGGTTGCATAGTCTTTTCGATTCCCCTGCTATCGGCAATGGCTTATATGGCACCGGTAGTGCTGCAAACTCTTATTTTGTAAACTTTATAGTTGTTTCAAAGTATAGAAACCATTGAAATTAAAAATTAAAAACAGGTAGAGGGAGAGAAACAATTACAATTACAAAAATCAAACTAAAGATTTAAAACATTGTTTAACCTTTAAATTGCTTGGATTCTTGGTGGTGGAGTAGTATCAGTAGCAGTTTCACTTCTGGAAAAAAAAATTTAGTTCAAACCGAAATACAAAACCCAAAATCAAAAGTAATATGGAAATACCCTAACTCTTCAATCCATTTTGTTAAATATGTGTACTAAATCTTTAATTCATTTTGAATCCCAAAATACAATCACTCAATCTAAAAAATACTCTTTTTCCAACCAATAAAAAGTTAAAACAAATATACATATCAAAACCCAAATCTAAAATCTGAAATTGTGGGGACAAATTGTAAATCTGAAGAAGAGAGATCTAACCTTGGGGATTTGACCCAAAAATCGCATATCTGAAATCCCAAATCGTAAATCTGAAATCATGGGAAACAAAATCTCCAATCATTAGTGTATATATACCCATAAAAATAAAATACAGAAGAGAGAAGAAGAGAGTTATCACCTTGGGTGACAACGTTAGTGAGTATCTATCCCAGTTTATGGCTTGGAACATTGCGAAAAAGAGTGTACCTGTTACAAAAAAGGTGTGATTGTGCTCCCAGATCTGTGTGTGCGTGAGAGGGTGACAGAGAGGCGGAGGTTGAGCGGTGGGGAGGCGGAGGGTGACAGATCTGTGTGTGCACATGTGTGTTCTTGCGTGTGTGAGAGTGTAAGGGAGTAGTATAGAGAGACAATCAGAAAGGGGAAGCGTTGGAGGCGGAGAGCGGCGGTGGCAAGGGGCGGCGGCAGCTAGGGTTTGTGTGGGGAGGGTTCGTGTGGATTGGGTAGAGATCCGAAATGAGTGAGGTAGAGAATGAGATAGACGGGTTAGGGTTTTGGATTGAAGGGGAGATTCCCTCATTTGCCACCTCATAATGCTCTCCTTATGATGTGGCACGTTCTAACCCCATTAGATCGCACCAAGAGAACAATTTACACCCTATAGATCGTGTTACTATTCAAACACCCCTCTCCCATATTAGATAGATATATATATATATATATATACTTTAATCATATAGTATATACATATACCATATATTGCTCCTAGAATATATATAAATGGCCATATTTGCCAATCACATCTAGCAATGCCCATTAATCCCAAAGATTCTCTCAAAGAATCATAATCATGCATTCATATACGCATGATACTAAACCCAACGTATTTCCTCACTTTGATAAACGATACATACCTTAATCCCCTCTAAGGATTTATTGGATATCTCCAAATATACCATTTTACACTAATTGAATATATATCTATATTCTCAATTTCATCCTAATCACGTCATAGGATTTGCCCAACAATAATCGATATAACTATGCTTTCTATACGCATAATTGAATAGGCCTAAATGCCCATGGAATTATTCTTTCATCTAAAGATTTACTAACCCTCAAAACCATCGTTTTGGAGTCCCGATATCATAACAAGGTACCCCCATATAAAACTCCAAATTGTAATTTAACACTCCAAACTCTTAAGGGGAGAAAACTGGCAAATCTGACCAAAGCAAATCGATTCGCTCCATTTGAAAATCGATTCGAGTAGGCGAATTGATTCGGCCACCAATCCGAATCGATTCAAAAAGTGTTATGCAAATAGGTCCTTAATGGTGAATCGTTTCCCTCTAAATCTGAATCGATTCGGCCCTTTGCAGAAACCCAGATCCCCGTTAGGCGAATTGATTCGTCTTGGACACGAATCGATTCGGCATGTTCGAGGGCCACAGTTTGGACGATTTCTCGAACTCCAAAATACCCAAAATTGAATCCAATCTCTATTTAATTCATAACTTGGATTTATTCCTAAAAACCCAAAGTTTTAATATCTCCTCAAATTCTTTAGAAGTCCTAACAATCCATTTGAGAACCCCTAATATTTATCTCCAATAAGTTCTAACTAATGATTTCGATCTTGGATAGCTTTCAGTAGAAAAATCGCTATAAATCCAAAAAAAATCAAAAAATACACGGTCAGTGCCCACGCGACTGCGTCGAAAAGATATACAATTTTTATTTTTGGACCAGGAGTCGAATCGATTCGCCTCTAGGCCGAATTGATTCGGTAAGCACGCAGTTCACTATTTATCGTCTTCTCCGAGATGGTTTCGGCCATTAAGGATTCTACCAAGATTTTTTCGCCTCACCCAACATCCTAGAACCTCAACCAACTACAAATACACATATATTAAGGGTTCTAAACATCCTAGAACCCTAAACCACCAATTTATTTCGATTAATTTCTAGGTTTCTCCAATTAGGAAATTTTAGGGGTTTATTCGTTTTAACTCCTGAAAACCCGTTTTATCCATGAAAACCCAACCCAAAATCTTTAGGGTTTGATTATACCAAACTAAGGTATGAGATATTTATGCAAAAATTAAATACAGCAAGTAAACACTTGCCTCGTGAATATAATCCAACAACCTCGAGCCAAATCCCACAGAGGTTGACCGGAATCTCCCCTTTTCCTCTTTTTTCTTCCTCCTCTCTCTCTTCTCTCTCTTTTCTTTCTTTCCCTTTCTCTTTTCTCCCTCTCCCCCTATTTATATAGTGAGAAAAGGGTTATACCCCTTTAAAACCTAAAAATAACTCGTTTACTCAATTATGAGCCTATTTAACTCTAAAATTCCCCGAAACTCAATTTCGACAATCAGACACTCTTTTCCGACTATCTCGTCCATTCTGAGACTCACGACGCAGTCAAAATTTCCATCTGAGGTACATGACCGCAAATCACTATTTCAACCCAACATAACTTCATGCGGGTTTTTCCAAATTAAATCTCACCTCGTGTCGCTTTACTCAACGGCGAAATATAATTAAAATATTCCGACCTATATAATCCCAAAAATAATCACAACTTCCATTAAAATTCATTTAATCGTCAAAAATCCCAAATATTACTATTCCAAGAAATTCTCCAAATCCCAATTTATAATTAATTATGGAATTTAATTGTCTCCAAAAGGACGGGTTGTTACATTATGTTTTGATTTCACATTTTTTCTCTTGTATGAAAATTTTAGTGTGTAATATGCTATTATTTGAATAGTCGATTAATGCAATTAGCTTTCTGACTATTTTAAATGGCGGGAAAATGTTATTATAAAGATAACTTGTTTCTGACTGATCAGATTATGACTGGGTGACACCTTGTTATGTATGATTACATGTAGTTGTATTTTACTATCACATGATTTTCATCATTAACAAAGATGAAGACATCAAGAACTTCCCATGCAAGATAAAGACCTACAAGAATCCCTAAGCACTAAGTAGTTTAACTAACCTTGGCCGATAAAAATCTTGAACATGTGGATTGCTTAGTGACCAAGTGCATTCGCTCTGTAAATTTGTTCTAGGACTAAGATAGTGTATCGATATGATCCTAAAAGGTAAGACCAATAACATATGATTCACACAGTGAGAAATGATAGAATGTAAAAATTATAAAATAATTTAAGTTTCATTCAAAATGTTCATTACGCACAAGGTTCATCGTGGTCAGTTAATTATATATTGGATATTGATAATTACAAGATGGTCAAAATGGTTATGTCATCTTTGGCAAGTTTCCTTTTTGATTTCATCATCTTCGAAAAGCCACCTACTTGATAATAACAACTCGACAACCATCATCGCGATAAGGCTAAAACTCTTCATTAGAATCATGGTTAACATAATAGTTTTTCACTAGTTATATGGGGATTGTGTTAGGTTTTACCCATGATTCATCGCCCCAAAGGGGATGTAACCGAGCAAAAGGAGAATCCATTTGGTCGCAAGTAAGAGTATAGTACACACCATGACCTTTATAGAACAAATTGTAGGTATTCCTTAGGCAAAACATGTGTGAGTCTTTATCCGGGAGGAACCAAAAATATTGATTAACATACCAGATTCACTCAATACCGAACCTCAATTAGACCACATAGTAAAAGGTCTAAAACTTAGAGTAATTAAATCTATCTTGGTTAATTTGTTTTTAAAATCAAAAAATATTTTTAATTAACCTTGGTTTTGCAATATTTTGAAATACACAGGGAAATATACTCTTTCTATAGAAAATTTATTTGATAAAAACTACATCTTCTTGTATATTTGAAATATGAGTGTTCATGCGAGAAACAAACATACTTGGAGTTTTCCTTAAAAACAATATTGAAAAATATTCTAAAAGAAAATAGGACAAAATTGCTAAACACATGCATGACCTGCCTCGCCTAAGCTTTGCTAGATTGACTCCCTTCCTCAATGAAACGAAATTTTCACTGGCATTTTCTAGTCCAAATCTAAAAAAACTCTAGGTAAAGTCATGACCCACTTTCTAGTAGTTCCTCCATAAAGATGGTCCTCCTCATTGTAGCTACACTGTCACACCTGTTATTTTATCTCATTCGAGAAGTCAAGACTCTTGCGAGATCTGGATCGCTTTAGGTTCCCTTCTCTGATGCAATTGATCACTACAACGACCCTATGGTAAAATGCATTTGATGGAGCCGAAAGTCACTTTTGCACAAGTTCTTCCCTTAATATTTTTTTATCAGAGTTTCAAGTAAAACTTTTGAGTGACTTAGACAATGATGCGACTATTAGACACCTTAAGAGTGTGACAACTAGCATTTGAGTCTTTAAACATTTTCAAATCAAAACGAAACATGTTAATGTGTTGTCTACTCTTCCAAACCAAGAGTGAGAGCTTCAAAAAAAATTATTTTTCCAAATCAAAATATTTTATATATTTAAGAGCATGTTTCACTCCTCTTCTTTGAGTTCTTTTAAGCCATTATTTCAAATAATGGTATATTTACCCACCTTCTATCAAAAATCCATTGATCATTAGTGAGTAAATATTTTCTCTTCCTTTTCTTGGAAAATATCCTTTTTAGATTTAAATCAACACATATTTACAAACACCACAACATACATATCCATAGGATTCCCTCAAAGATCCTAAGGATACTATTTTGTCTTCTTGAAGGTTCTATCTCGGAACAACAATTTTCATTCTACTTTGGGGAAGAATTTTTTTGGCCAGAGGATTCGAAGGCATTTGTTACGGACCAAAACCATTCGCGGTTGTGCAGTGTAGTCCAGTTGTCGGTGCTCTCTTCAAAGAATATGGTGGGAAATATTGTCTACTTGGTTGTACCATCGTGATGTTATAAGTATGTTTCTTCTAGATGTAAAATTCTATTGTAGTCATTTTTCATTCTTATGGGCAAGGGGTATTCCCGTTAGTGGTTTTATCCCTTGTACATCTGGTTTTGTTCTTATTTTATCTTTTTGTATCTTTTAGAACCATTGTCTTCATTACGAAGTTAAAACATGAGAGATTATAAAACATAGTAAAATATTTTGTCTCGTTGACTTTTGGATTGTTAAACACTTTAATAATAATAAATTAATCAACCTTTTTCTTGAATTAGGTGATTTTATTTTTTATTAGGTAGCTACTGTTGAGAGGCACACTCTCAACTTCTATTGAGCTGATGTCCAACTTTCAGGTGTAAGAACCTTGGAATAGATCCTTTTTTGTGTGCAATGGATGGAATCTCAACCCATTGACATCCTCATTTAATAGCAGCAACTATTCCTATTTGAAATCGCACGTGACAACATATTTGATGTCTACGGGTGATCGTGTTTTGAATAGTGTGCTTGTGAGATGGATTTGTCCTAAAACCATTATTGATGACGTCCATGTTAATAAGATTACATCTAGTTAGGATAACAATGATTTAAAGGAGAGTGGGTGGAACAAGAAGTGACTTAATATTATTTTTAGCCGAGTGAGTTTAGAGGTATAATTATATGTGCGATGTTTAAGGAGGTGCGGGGTGTCATAAAAATGACCTACGAAAGCACCCCCACTGTGAAACACTACAAGCTTCAACATATTATCACCCATTCAGAACTTCTTAGCATATAGGAGAACAAATTTTATATTGAGTTCTATGCTGACTTGAACAACATAGTGACATCTATCTTTGTTTTCAGGCAGACTGTAAAAGAGAATAATTTTTTTAATAAAATCCTATGGTCTCTCGCCTAGGTCTTGTGGCAAAATAGATGCCATTGAAGAGGTTAGATCCTTGGTTTCGAAACTGATGTGTGCCGATAAATTGATTAGTTATGTCCAAACCTATCAGGCGAATTTTTCTTATTTCCAAGAAATGACTCGTAAGGATATGGAGAAAAATCTATCTTGTAACCCTATGAAGTCATCTCTTGATTTTAATTCCCATGATTATAGTTAGGATGATGTGGAATTTCTCACCAAGTTTGCCAAAAAGTGGGCAAAAAAATTCATTCTAGAGGCGCACTCAAAAACTATCCTCCTAGACATGATATTGGTCATGGAACTTGAGAAATCAAATATGAAACTCTAAGGACCATCATGTGTTTTACGTATGGTGGTCAAGGGAATATGTCTAAGCAATGTCCCTCAAATATGAGTCATTATGGTGGGAAAATGTACAGCAAGCCACTTTTAGTGATAATGACACGGACTTCAAAGATGACTACCAGGAATGCAAATATCTCGCATTTATGGCAAAAGGGAAATTTGACGAGTTAGATAATTTAGAGGATTTTGCTCTTCCTTTTTCTCTAAGTGAAGAAATGAGTATTCCTAGCCCATATTTAAGCACTATTGAGGAAGAAGAGTGTTGATGTTTAAAATTGGTATAGCTATTATTGTAGCAAAATTACCAATTTCATAAACGTATATAATTATATAAATAATAAGGAAGAAAATAAACAAGGTAACAAATATTTTTAACGTGGTTAACATAAGAAAAAACCTATGTCCATGATTATAATATTACTATTGAGAGTCGTTACATAGAACTTTGTGCATTCTTTCTTATGCGTGAACGACATGTCCCTTGAGCTAAGGGAAATGATATATTTATAGTGATTTAGAAACCAAGTGATGGAATGCCTTTATATATTAAAGCATTTACACCCATGTATAATAAATGATACTACTTATGTTCTTAGGCACGTGTAGAGTGGCTGTTGATTTCCCCATGTAAATAATAATTTCTATTCTTTGTGGTTTGCATTTCTGATGTCGGTCTTATTGTTGGACTGCCAGGTATTTCTGGCATCCACCAAGTGTATAAGGAATCTTGAAGTAACCATGTATGAGGACATGTGTCCTTTTCTCATTAGTCCACGTGGATAAAAAATTTACCTCACAATAAAAGTCCCCAATGCTCCATGCTTGATGGTTTAATAAAAGGATGGAGGGTTTATTATAAAAGGTTTGTCGGCGTCCCAATATAATGGTTGTCGGTAGCCAACCATCAGGACTCATAAATTTTACACCGATATATCAGTCAATGACATTTTTGTGCATAATTTGAAAAATAACGAACCACTAAAGGGTACACTGGTCTTTTTGTGCTTTTGGCAAACATGCAACCATTAAGATTTCAATTACTGGTTCAGTTAATCATTTCCCTTAACCTTTCGAAATAAATTTATAAAAGGATGGAACTTTTCCACCTATTTTTTTTATCGCCAACCTTCGCCTTAAGAAATTTCTTACCTTCAGTCTTTTCTTTAAAATTCGTTCTTTGTTTTTTTTACTAAGCTCTGTAACATTTCCTTCCTATTTGTCCCTTTCCTTTCTCTTTACTTTAGTTTGATAATGGTCTATGTTATTGATGAGGGTTCTTTAGAAAAGTTTAGGAAAAAGAGAAAAAAATACCTAACTATGTATCTTTAGAACTACTACGAGGCCTCGTAGATGTATTGTCATTAGATGAAGGTCACTAGATCCCCCCTCTATTTATCGCATAGTGTGTAATAAAATTCCTTAAAAACCATTTATTTCTTGAATTCTATCAGTATTTGGTTGTTGTACCTACAAGAGTAGCTCCCAACACTTGGAGGGTTGTTAATTGGTTCTATCATTTTAATGAACATCATGGGACCCATATTGGGATTTTTAAACCGATGTTGTTGTATGTAAAAATTACATTCCA
This sequence comes from Sambucus nigra, assembly GCA_949130495.1. Classification (NCBI taxonomy): domain Eukaryota; kingdom Viridiplantae; phylum Streptophyta; class Magnoliopsida; order Dipsacales; family Adoxaceae; genus Sambucus; species Sambucus nigra. The sequence continues at coordinate 74,092,596 of OX422222.1, forward strand.
ACATGGAGCAATAATGAATGTACACCTATATTCCAATGTGGCCAACCAGCCTACTTGATCGGCTTCAAAGACATTTAGTTGCCTATAATGCTGGCCAACTCCAGAAGGCCAACCAACTACAATGACAATAGTGAAACAATGATGAATGTGCACCTTCCTTCCAATGTGTTTGACTATCCTACTTGATTAGATTTATAGACACCTAGTCGACTGCAATGTCGACCACCTTCAGAAGTCCAACCAACTAGAATGCCAATAGTTACTCGGATGGGATGCCAACCAGCACTCAATTCCAAGAGTTTTGTTTATTGTATACATATATAAATTCATGCTAATATAAAGGCGATAAGTAATTAGGGTTTCCCACCCTTATAAATACAAACTACTCCCATAACTTAGGGAACAACTCGAATCACTTATATGCACACCATGATGAGCTATTGTAAACCCAACTGAATAATAACAATAGTGGACATAGGCTATTTTACAACTAAACCACTCTAAAATCTTGTTTGTTATGTGTATGGTTTGAGTTACTTCCCTCATTTTTATCTATGATTATAAACTTGAAATTCATCCATTTTAGGCATCCATAGATTGGCATCGTCTATTGAAATCACTTGTTTCATTTCTTTGCCTCTAAAGAAATGACTGATTTTGAAAATAACGTCGACATGAGGGAAATATTTTCATTCCATATGCTCCCTCTAGTGCAGCAGATTTACAAGGAATTATTCTCAACCTAGCTACAAGTCAAGAATCCATGCAGGAGACTATTAAGCAGTTGGCTCGCATTACGCAATCTAAGTCCTATATATCTGAAAGGAATATGGCACCATCACCACCACCTAGTCATGAAAGAATTTATCATTATCATTCTTCTCATCAAAAGTCGAATCGTCATGGCATAACTTCTTCATTCCGGTCAACTGATTACCATGATGGTGGATCTTTTTCCAAAGATAGGCAAAGTGTCATGGAGAGGCTCATTAGGGAGACTGGCTTTGATTGTCTAGGCCCCCGAGTGACTATAGGACATCATAGGGAGCAGGATCATCGTCATGAATATAGAGAAGGTTCCACACGATCTAGGTTCAGTATGAAGGGGTTTGTACATGTCGAGCATACCTCTCAGGGGGATAATTCATCACATAGGCACAACAAAGCTGCTAAATCTACCTCGACTAAGTCTAAACCATGCAACGGTTCGAATATCGATTGGGAAAAATGGACGAGACCAAGAATCCATTACAAAATAGTTTCATCAAAGGATCACCCTTCATCCAGGAAATTATGTAATATCCCACACCTTCTAGGTTCAAACCACCAGTGGTTACTAACACATATAATAGGAAAACTATTCCAGTATTACACAAAAGCCACTATAGAGCTACTGCAGACACCTACTCAGTGCCCAGCGAGATAAGATGTTGAGCTTTTCCCAGTTTTATCATAGAGCCATCTCAAATTTGGTGTAATAATCCCCCCAGTGGTAAAATATATAGTTTTCATTAGTTAACTAACTTTTTCGTTAATAACTTTTGTTTTGGGTCTAAGCCGATCAAGAGTGTCATTCATATCTTGATCGTGTGAAAAAATCACGGAGAAGGCACCAGAAAATATATTAATCTTTTTAATATTGAAAAACTATATGTGATAGATTATAAGGAGAAAACAACCATATTAGAACTTACGAGTGGGTTACTAGCTAAAGATCTTTACTATGACTTAAAAAAAATCCACCAAAAAACATGGCAGAACTAATGTCTAATGATGGAAAAATTATGAACTCTGAGGAAGCTATGGAAGCCAAGAAGGCTCCTGAGACAAAAAATGAAGGTCAAAAAAATAATTCCAATTATTTTAAAATGGATCATAAAGCAAAAATGTTGTATCGGATTAAGAAGAATGATGAATATACCCCGCCCAATAAGGGTGTTCGCCATATTCTTAAGGACATCAAAGGAAACAAAGGCTTGAATTGGTCTGGCAAGTTGAGGACACCCCCTAACAAGAGGGATAAGTCAAAGTAATGCAATTTCCATGGGGATAATGGGAACAACACCAATAGTTACATTACCCTAAAGAATGAGATTGAAAATATTATTCGTCTAAGAAAGTTGAGCAAGTTTGTTGATCGAAGTGGAAATAAAAATGATCAAAAGAGGTCAAAATCTCTAGCACGAGCACGAGATGATAATAGTAGAGTAAGAAATGATGATTTTGAATAAGATCCTAACCTGCCCAATAAGCCTGATGAACCAAAAGTTGAGGTTTTCATGATACCCTTCGGATGCCATTTTATCACAGGTGTTGATGCTAGAGGAGGAGATGTCTTGCAAAAAGGAAACCTTATTTGAATGAACTCAAATCCTGCCCAATTGTTAAACTAATTGATATGGCTGAATCCAGTGATAGTCGATCGAGGAAAGTTAAAAAAGATAGGCTAGTAATGGGGTTTTACAAGGATGATTTGAATGAGTTTCTCAATCATTATGACAATTTGTTATCTATCACATGTTGATTTCATTATGGCAGAGTCAGAAGGATATTAGTTGACAATGGGCACTCAGTTGATGTAATGTTCTACAATTGTTTCGATAACCTAGGGTTACAGATCAGCAGGTTAGAACCTTATGATAGACCTTTCATCGAATTTGTAGGAGATAAAGTTTATCCATTAGGAACTATTAAGATGAAACTCTTGGTCGGAACATGGCCGGTGAGTAGAAGAGAAATAATTAACTTCTTTGTATTAGATTAAATATCCCATCAACTTACAATATCATCTTGGGAAGAGTGGGAATCAAACAACTAGAGGTTATGCCATCTATAGTGCACTAATGCATGAAATTTCCAATGAATTATGAAGTTGGAATATAAAATGGCAATCAAAAGGATGCCAGGGAATATTATTATACATCGACCGACCAACACAAGATGGAATTGAAGAGTACAACCACTTTCTACATTAGCACTCTAGATCCCTGAGAAGAAGAATAGATGGTAGAGGGAGAAGTTCTGAAAGAGACATAAGATATTGTGTTAGATGATGAAAAGTCCTAAAGATCCACCTAGATCGATTCCAAATTATCTCCTTCTTTAAAAAAATGAATTAATTAATTTCCTGAGAGAAAGGAGAAATGTTTTTTCTTGGATCCACGAAGACTGCCAGGAATTGATCCAAACTTCATGTGTCATGAGCTCAATATTTATCCAGGCTTCAAGCCGATCAAACAAAAGCGAAGAGTATTCAACCCCGAGAAGAATACAACAATCCAGGAAGAAGTGGAAAATTTTTAGTGAGCACATTTTATTGAAGATGTGAAGTACCATTGTTAGTTGGTATATGTGGTGATTTATGTTAACGTCTAAAATAGGAGACAACAAATAATAAGAAAAATAATTAATCAAGAAGTATCTTATGATAAAGAATGGGGATGAGAGACTGCGATAAGACAAGGATTTTTATGTGGTTCGGTCCTTAAATTGAAAACTTGCATCCACGGTGGTCTTATTGTGTTTGCTTGCATGGTTACATCTTAGGATTTTCTTTATAAAAATCCGGGTTTGAAAAGGTATAAAAAATTTCCACCATTCACATTACCCCCCCCCCCCATTTTTAGGTGGAGATCCCATATTTACAAAGAGATGGAGTGTCCTCTTAATTCGTGTAGTTACATATTTACACACATATTTTATAATTTACATATGTATGCCTTGAGGTGCAAAACTACTTTGTTAAGGAGAATTCTAGATAATTATGAGGTAACAAATAGTGGCAGCTATTATTCCACGTGATTGAGAAGGTATATCTTGCATGTAAATGCTCACAGAGATGAATGTGTATCCAATTACTGAGACGACCACCTTAGGTGATAAATTGAGCATATTTCATAAGTCCTCCTAGGTTATCATGGTTTACTCGCCTATTGAGATTACATAGGTATAGCATAAATCCCCCAAGACGTTTGGAACCAATACTTCATTATGAGATCCGATGAGTGCGAAAGGTGTTATGCCATGCTCTTGCTCTTCTCATGGAGGTCAGCTCGTCTTAGATGGTACATTATGGTCAACACGTTATGGTCGGACAGAGGCCAAGAAGATTTCATTTGAATATCTCATGACTTATAATGAACACGTGCCAAGTAACTGAAGACTCTTTTGAGTAATAATGGTGACTGGTCATGCGCCTCAGACATTCTACACCACCATTTTTTTTTATAGATTTGGTGACGTTTTCTTTGCAACGTCCGTTCAGTCTTTTAATCCCAGAGTATTAATTCATGTCACTTAATTCGTTTACTTCACTTATAAGATTTGTATTGAGTTGAAGAGAGATAAAATCTTTGAGCGTCATTTCCGTCCTTGTGAAATCTTCATCATTTTCTAGTTATATGTTCTCCAGTAATTTCTTCTTCATTCTCCATAGTGTATTCCACCATTGTGCATTTTTATCAGGTACGTCTTTCTATTGTTCAGCTAAGGTTTGATTGATTTAGTAGTTTTTTGTTTGATTCTTGCTATTTACCTTGGTAGTTGCATCACTTAGACATCCATAGGTTTCGTTGATTTAGTTGGTAAGGAAACGTAAGAATTTTCATCCCCACATTCATAGAGTTTATGAGTTTGTCAGAAGTTTGGAACCAGAGCGTCCTGGGATCACTTAAAGGAGGTTTCCCCATCATATTAAGGTGATTAGACAAGAATAGAAGCCTGTTCATCCTTGTTATACCCCTAATTCTCCTTCTAGTTATGGTTCCTCCTCTGATACAAGTGTACCCTACATTTTTCCCCTGTTCTAAAAACCCCTTACCTCTTCTCTTTTGTTAGTGAGGGAGAGATTTTAAATACTGTTTCTATGGATCACCTAAATATTAATTCTCTATTTGAGGATCATTACTGACAGAGCTGAAGATAATAGGATAAAAAGTGTGGGCCTCCACCTTTCTATAGTTGGATCTCAGGCATAGGTTTCTGAAGATGTTGAAGAGGAAGAAGATGCCCCGGCTAGTTCTTCTTATAAATATGATCCTATTGAGATTGATGTTAGTTGGTATCAATGTAATGTGACTGAGGAGAATCTCACGGCCATTAGAGAGAGGTCCTCTTTCTCTACAGCTATTCAAATTAGGATACCAGATGTTTGTGAGAGATGTTACTCTATTTGTGACTCAAAGCAAATTTGCCCTCCCTTATGGGCCCTCCAGGTGGGTCTAAGGCTTCCTATTAATCATACCATTCATTCCATTTTAATAGAATATGAAGTGAATTTAACATAACTAGCCCCAACTCTTCTAGGATCATTTTGGGTGCGATTATTTTTCGGAAAATAAGGATAGGATTTGTCTTAACTGGGGTTCTTTTTAGGTATGCTTATAGCTTGAAGGAGAATGCCAAAGCCCTTGGTTACTAATATCTTTTTGTAAGAAAACCCCAATAAAAAAATGTCATATTAGTCCAATCTATTAATCATAGTTGGAAAGGTTCATGCGTGTTTATCAAATGTTATTGGGAATTTAGGTCCCATGAAAGGGAAAAGTCATATAGGGTCCCGAGAGAATGGAATGAGCCCAATAACATATGTAGTACTTTTTATGACTTCATATTATTTTTCCTATTTTTTTCAACTTTATTGCACTGAAGTTTCTTCCATGTTGTTCTGGTGTAATTCAGTGAAACAAGGACCCAGGCTTCAAAAGTCATTGGTTGATTTTATTCTCTTATTATGAGAAAAATCCCCCCACTTTTGAGATGTTGTTTTCTGTGGAGAAATTTATAGCAGTCGGGTATCACACTCCCCCAGGTGGAAGAATCCTCTTAGAGTTTGAGGTTCCCCAAGAAGGTTGGGTATCTAGAGAGACACATTTTGAGTCTGGTGATCAAGTTGTTGGCAACAGAGGAAGTTTAGGACCAGGGAGACTTTAATATCAACTTGTTTACCTATTTTATTTAGTTACCTATTTGTAATGATAAACTAGTTTACTTGTCTTATGAGGTCAAGAGGAACATCCTTGCAAAGAGACCTTAGATCCTCATTTTATCAACCAGAAAGCTTTGGCCGAAGATCATCAAAAGAGGGTTGGGGTTGTCCTAAAGCAAGTGGAGGCTGAGCACGCAATCATTTTGGGGGAAGATGACCAGGATCCTCATCATTAGGCGACATCTGCGACAGCTAAATGTAGGAAGATAGGAGGTCAAGAGAGGAGGAGGAAGATAGGAAACCTCTCAGTAATATGTTGAGAAAAATTGTTTGCGAACATGAACTTACGGTTGAATCATGTCCGAGACATACACCACATTATGGGAAGGTCTTGGAGTTTGATTTTGACCCCAAGAACAAGGTTACTTATAAGGACTAGTGGTACGACCCTAACTCCGTCTTTTATCATGCTAACAATACATTGGACCTTCTTGGTTACTAGGGTCACATAAAGGATTTTGAATTCTTGTGCTACTTCGATCCCAATTCCCTGTGGACCTTAGCTCGCACTGTCTGTCTATAGTATGTATTTGTTGTTGGTTTTTTATTACTTACTGATAAGTTTCCCACTATCACACTTTGAAATTGCATTATTGTTTGTGGTCCATGCATCCACGGATTGCACTATCGTTCATAAGAAATCCCTCATCAATCATGTAGCTTACAATGAGTTGGTCGAGGAGAATAAGACGTTGAAATCCAACTATGAGAAGGTTATTAAGGAATTAAAAGAGTGGGATGAGCAGCTGGTGTCTCGGACCAAGGATTGAAGAAAAATGGAGTAGGATAACGTGGACCTCAAGGGGAAGTCAACTACTTATGACACCAAGATCCAAAGCATGAATAATGATCTTGCGATGGAGAAGGATAAGTATGATAAAGAGTCACACGCTGCCCATAACGCTTTGGCCAATTCAGGTGCCACTATTGTTGAAGCTTTCAAATCCTCATCGAACTTTAATACTGAATGCATAGGCTATTTCCTAAGATGGTATGAGGATCTGAAGAAGAGGGTTGTTACTCATTTTCGAGACATTACCGATGTTGTGAATGGTTTTTAGGGAGATAACAAGGAAGCTGCTAACCTTGCTGGGGAAGAGGGGGATGCCCCACTTGCTGGTGCCTGAAATAATAGACTTTTTGTGCTTGCTTTTTTAATTTAAATTTATTTTTAACATTGGGTTTTGTAACTTTCAACGTCTATTTTTAGTATGATTTTTACCGTGTTTTTGTCTATTTATAATGTATCTTGGTTTTTTAATAATCTTAGTGCTTAATCATTCATGTTTATTGAAATATTTCTACTCAGACGACCTATAAGGTTGTATAGGTAGTAACACAATTATAAGTGTTTGGGACTTATGAGGTCGTATAGGTATCAACCAACTACATTATGTTGTGACCGATGGGGTCATACATCAACTGTAATGATATATCTCATTCGTGACTAGAGATGTCATACAAGTGTTTGGTAAAAGTCAAGGGGTTGAGTTACTTAACTTTTCATGACCCACAAGGTCGTACAAGTATCAATTTACCACCTTGTTTTGTGACCCTTGGGGTTATACATTTAATGTAATCAACTATCTTGTTCGTGACTAGTGAAGTCATACAAGGATTTGGTAAAACACTAGGGGTTGAGTTACTTAACTGTTCGCGACTCGTAACTCGTACAGGTGTTAGTTGACCACATTATTCAGGACCAATGTCGTCGTATATGTGACCGACTACTTTGTTCATGACATATGAGGTCGCAGTTTATGGTTTTCATATAAGTATGATCCATATGTACAAAAATTAGTGGAATAAGAGAATAAACTTTGTCTTATTAAAAATTGAAGTAGTGCTTAATCGAAAAGGTTCTAGATACGTAAATTAAATAACTAACTAGTTACTGACAATACTTCCTAAGATGTTTCGAATTCTAGGTATTCTTGAACTGTTCGCCCTCTAGATTCTTAGTTCGGTAGGTTCCCGGTCTGACGACGCTGGTTACTCTGTATGGTCTATGCCAGTTCAAATCCAGCTTGTTGGTCTTCTGTATTACCATCTTCAAAACGTAGTTTACTTCTTTCAAGATGCTTATTTTTGCGTGCTAATTATAGTGGCGTGACATCCTCTGCTGATAGGAGGCAACATTTAGTGCTACATTTTCCCTATCTTTCTCCACCAGGTCGAGATCTAATCTTCTTGCCAGATCTCTTACTAGGGAATGAAAATTTAGGACTCTGTGGCTAGGGAGTCCTATTTGAGTAAGTATGGATGCTTCCGTACTGAAGGCAAGCATGTATGGCATTTCTCGAGTAGTGGTCCGTGAAGTGGTTTGGTATGCCCAGAGTATGCTACGAAGCTCATTAAACTAGTTGCATTTTGCCTTGATGAGTCTTTTTTATTCCATATAAGATCTTACTATTGGTGACTTTAGTTTGGACGCTTCATTGTTGATGCCCGAGTGTTGAGTGTAGTTTTTGGATCTTAGATCTGGTCCAGTAGTCTTCGAAGTTTTGGTTGTTAAACTGTGTACCGTGATCAATGATAAATGTAAAAGGCATGCCATAGTGGCAGATGATCATCTTTTAGATAAATGGAAATACCCTTTCCTATGGCATTTTGAATAAGGGCTCGCCTTCCACCCACTTAGGGAAGTAGTGTACTACCACCACAAGGTATTTGTATCATCATTTTGTTCTTGTCAGAGGTCTAACCAAGTCTATACCCCATATGGTAAACGATCAAGGTGACATAACCAAAGTTAATGGAGCCCTGGGAGTGGTGGATATTTGACAATGATTGACAATTATCGCATGTTCTCGATAATCTGCGTAATCTTCTTTTATTGTCTTCCAATAGTATCACTAGGTTAATATTCTCTAACTAACAATCTATCGTAATAATGTGCTCCACAGAAACCTTCGTGCACCTCCTTGATGACCTTATTGAGTTCTTGTGGATGAACACATTTCGGAAGTGAGATTGTGTACCCTCCTCTATATAATAATCTTACATCCAAAACATACTGAGCTACCCTATAACGCAACTTTCTAGCCTTTGTGATTCTAACGGAAGACTTCCTTCATCAATGTAAGCCCTTATAGGATCCATTTAGGAAGGTCCCATGTTTATCTTTGCTACGTGGAGTGGTGTCTCGGTCCTCATCAATGCTAGCACTTTGAATGGTATGGTACTTATCAACAGCGTTCTAGTTACCGAAGCCAATCTAGATAGAGAATTTTCTCGTACATTTTCCAAACAGATGATTCTCAACACCTTCACTTATGTGAATTCACCCAACCTATGTAAAAAATGTAAGGACACAAATTTCTAATTGAGTCTTAATGTAGTGTTGGCTCAATGATGGACAAAAATATTTGTGTCATAGGATAGTATTGAGTGAGTAACCTTCAAGCCTATAACATGAAAGAGTTGAAGACGTAGCAGCCAAGACTTATAAAGCTTCATCATTGCCGAGTTTCAAGTGCCATGTTTTTATGTCATCAACATCATATTCCATAATCTCTAAAAGGTATGAATACATTTCTCTCTCTATATATATATTGATATACTTGGGATAATTTTATAAAGGGTGTAATTTTATTTAAAATGAATTTTATTTTCAAAATGTTATTTTAGAACTTTTAAATAAAAAGTTTTTGGGCTTAAAATAATAAAATAACATTTTGGTAGTTTGTTCGATATTATTATTCTAACTCGTTTGTCGTTCGAATGAGTTTGCCAACGACTTTTCCCAATTGGCCTTGGGAACGTCGTTAGAAGGGTCATTTTAATGACACTTCGTTGGTACGAAAATCTCATTCGAACGAGATTTCTAGCGGAAATTTTTTTGCAGTTTTGTCCCACTTTTTCACTACTTTGTCCCACTACTCTTTCACATAATTTAATGACTTAGGGACGAGAATTATTAGAAAAACTTTTTCCATCTCCTAGAGAGTGTTTGAGAGCTTAATCCTTTCATAAAAAGTTCCCTTGGTGTTTGTTAGTCAAATTGATTTATTCAAAGAACAAAACCAAGTTTACACCCAATAGTTTGTTTTAATCCAAGTTTATATATATATACTAGGGTATGCCTGTGCCTGAAGGCACACTGATAATCACAAAACGATAAATTTTCAAAACACGTAATTACAAAAAAGCATATATTTTGTTCCCCAATAAAACAAAATGTAATTTTAAATAAATTGGACATAATCTCCTTTGTTTTTAGGACTATCCACCCGGCTTAAGAAAAAACAAATAGTCCAGCAACATATGTCTCAAATTAACATGAAATATACAATATTCATCAATTGAATTTACATTGTGTCTCAAATTAACAAAGTGTAAATTTTTTAAAAAAATGGACATAGTCTCCATTATTTATTGGACTATCCACCCTGCTTAAGAGGTAACAACCAATTGTAAAATATTCAAAAAGTACAAATTCATCAAAAAAAAAAATATTTTAATGAAACAAACTTCTTTAAAAAAAATCAAATATATTAATTGAGGTTGTCCCACGTGCCACTGTAATGATTGTCCATAATTTTCAAAATGCGACCAGATACAAAATAAAAAATATAATTAGTCAATGGAAATATCTAGTCAAATATTATATAAACCATGCTAATCATTAATTATATGCCAAATACACTACCTTTTGATATTGTTACGATTGATGTGGACACATCATCCCCTGTACTGACACCACATTAATTGATGATTTGATTTGCATAATCAGTACAGGAAAAAAAACTAAATCAATACAAAAAAAAAACTAAATCAAAAAATGTAGTCAATACCAACTGGTGATGGATTTTCTAAATCAATACTAAATAAAACTAAATGAAAAAACTAAATAAATAAAAAATAAAACTGTGGTTAATGGTTATATGGGCTATTATCATAGAATAATGTAGATACAAGGTTTACCGGTTAAGGAGGTTTGTTCACTTTTGATATCTAGCTCCTTTTGTTTAAAAATGCCCATTCTCTTCTTGTATCAGAAAATCCATCACCAGTTGAGTAAACTGATTTCTAGATAAACGAATACATTCAACAAAAACATGACATTTAACCCAAACACACAAGGGGGAGAAATGTAAATTATTAAATTCCATACATGACAAAAATTACTTAAGAGTTTCAGTTTCCAAACCTTTAAATCACCAGGTGAAGCTATCCATCTTCCCCAAATGTTGTGCCAAATCACAGCATTTGACCTACATAGAAACTCCATGATATTGACCACCAAATGCTGTGCCAAATCCCCATCTAAGGCCCAGCCCAACTCCACAGCCTCCACCTGCACCAAGGTCGAAGAAGCCTCTGAAACCCCATCTGACGCCGAAACCCCAACCGTCCCCGAAACCAACTCCTTTGAGAAAACATGAGACAGCCGGCTCTGAAACCCCATCCCACGCCGAAACCTCAAGAAGGTAAAAAAAAAGTGCACCCGATCTAAAAAAAAGTTCACCAGATACACCTCAAGAAGCTTTGGTTCTTTGGTTGTGAACGATGTGAGTTTTGGTTCAATCATGGATTTGTGAGATACACACCTGCAAAACTGCAAAGCCTTTTTTTTTGTTCAATCGTGGATTTTTTTTCTCAAACACATGCCAACATTAAAACACTTCACACCCAACAAAATACAAAATATCTAAAATTTCAAATGGTGTCTTCTTTTGATGTTCATGGCTATATTTGAGACCCATCATCGCAGTGGGATTTTTTTCTTCAATTCTATCATCTGGGTCAGCAATGAAACTATCGTTATTAGCTGAATTCTCCACAACAGTGGATACTACAAATCCATCTTTTCTTATTACCCTCTTTTTTAAATGACAGTTTCACCAATTGGTTTCGAAGGTTTTGAAGAAAGACTCGAGATTGTTTCAATGAGTCACCCATATTTGTGGATCCAAGTGGGTTGGGTCTCCGAGCCTTAACTCGGTCCCAAATAGACTCAATTCTCAAGACAGCTTGTTGCACCATCATGGCTCAATTGTCAAACACCGAGTTTGACTCTACGTGCTATCCGAGTCGAGTTTGTTCGTTTACCCTTTCAATATTATCATCAAAAAACGTGAGACCACAAAACTATTTCTTTCAATCTCACAAATTTTAAAACTCGTTGAATCACTCTCACTTACTGTGAACTCAGTTAGGTACTCACCTAGTACCTTTATTTTCCACAATCCCCAACCTGCCCCTCACCGTAGCTTCTCGGAAGAAGTTGTTTTTTTGGAAAAATATTTCAGATCTATGGTGAGTCAGAAGAGAGCTTTAATTTTTGGATGTATTCTAGAGTGACGCCTTTGCTTAAATAGAACATACGAAGGAGATCCGTTTCCTGTTCTAGCTCCTGAACACTCAGATGTTCATCTTGGTCGTTGTCATTGATACGGATCGTAGTCTCATCAATGAGAAGAGACGCAACTTCAACCAGCACAGGGGAAGCGGTTTGGGAAATGACCTTCCCACGAATAGAAGCTGGTAAAGTAGAAAACAAAGGGGGTGGTAGGGGTTTTCCACCAACCATCTTGGCCATAGATGCCATCGAGTTACTGGGTGAAAGGAACGTAGGTGAGGGGGCGGTGTTTTGGTGGGTGCCGTGGATAGAGAGTAGAGAGAGGGTAGAGAGAAGGGAGAGCATTTTAGGTTTTTCAATTTCTTTTGTCCATCTGAGATTGAGAATATAAAGGCAGATAGAAATTGACGGAGGGGCAGTTGGGTTTGGGTGAGTGAGAGTAAAGTTCTTGGGATAAGAGGGGAGGGGTTGAATTAAAGTAAGAGTTTTTTGGGGTAATGTGCAAAAATTTGGGCGAGATGATTAAATGCGAGAGTGTAGTGAGGAGGTGAGTATTTTGAGTTAATTTACCAAAAACGACCTCATGTTTGAATTAAAGTGGAGTAGTGGGAATTAAGTGTGGAGAAAGAAAGGAGGGGGAAACCAAAAATTTTAAGGGTAAAATAGGAAGGGAAAACAAAATTCATCTTGTGATGTCATAGTTGAATCTTATGACATACTTAAGTTTCCTACTTTATTATATATATATATATATATATATATATATATATTGCTTGGAGAGTTTTTTTGCACCAGATTCATCTCTACCATAAAAGAGAGTTTGGGTTTGCATCTACATCCCGTAAAAGAAGAAGATTCTTTGTTGTGACATACCCACTAGGAGAAAGGCTCCAAGTTCAGGTGACGGTTACCAGAAAAATTCCTATCGGTGGATTTCGAGACTATAGTGGACCTCCGTCATTATTCGTTGGACACAGGTGTGTACAAGAAGGTGCGTTAGGGCTTGGACGGAGTCCAGCTGAGTGTTTGTAAGTCTTATTGTCTTCTACTTGTAAAACCGTACGTTGTGGATTTGAGGCTAGGGTCATCTGAGGTTTTTTCCCGCTGTGGGTTTTTCTTCGTACATCGTGGCATAGTGGTTGTTTGTTTATTTTATCTTCTGCAAAATTCACCTTAGATGCATGCTTAGGTAAAAAGATAAAATTGTTTTAAATCACTACTCATGCTTAAGTTGGTGCTAAAATTAATTTGGGTAATGTTTAATTAATTTTGTTCAAGTCATTAACTTTATTTGATAAAATTTGGTTTGGCCTAATTTGCAAAATTAAATAATTTTTGTTAGGCAAATTTCTTAATATTGCACATTGAATATTTATTTTTAGGAAAATTTCAAGGACTTGGATTGAACTGAGTTGTTTAAGTGAAAATTAATTTGTTGATTAATTTTATGTCACTTCATGTTTAGTTTAATTTTAATTTGAAAGAAACTAAAATTTGGTTTATCTTATTATTTAATTGAACCATCTCTATTACGCATCTAAAAGTAAATTACTTTTTGTAAAATCTACAAATTAGGGGTCATCATTTCCATCAAGTGGTATCAGAACAGGACCGCTAAGTTATTGCGTTTAGGTCCTTTTGGGCATTCATGTTTAAAATGGAAATTATGCCACTTTCAATATTTCCTACGTTTGATGGTTCTCTCATTCTTGCACATGACTCTTCTCTTTCCATATCTTATGATTAATTGCTTACATGTCTTACATACTCTAGCTTTTGTCCTTAATGGCATATTTTTTTGCTAGTTGTATGTTTTGTTTATCATTTTTCTAGTATATGCTTCCAAATCAATCACATTCTAGAATTATGATTTTTATTTATCTTTTGTGTTTTATTCTTTCATTTTAATTTGCATTAAATGAAAAATACAAATTGATTTTTGTTTATCTTTTGAGTTGATTTTTGTGTTTGGTGAAAAACTTTGAAAAACTCAAAATGATTTTATTTTTGTTGTGTATTTTGGTTTTACACATCTTTTGTGGCACATGTTTGTGTTGAATCCCTCTTTTCTCTCCCATGTGGCTAGAACTTTTGTGTAAAATTTTAATCCTTAAAAAAAATGTTCTTTCTCATGCTTAGATGGAGTAGTTTAAGTTTGACTCGCTTCATGGATTCGCTTTTATATGCCCTTTTCACACACATGCACGAGATCTTTTTGAACCTCAATCCCACATGTATATTTGATCCTTATGAGGAGTTTTCTTACCAATCTAGTCATCTACGTATTATGTGACCTAGGAGCACTAGTGCATGTCAAAATCCGTTGCACGTGAGATTTGTGTGATATAAAAAAAAATAATATATATAAATGTGCACGGGGAAGGGCTCCGAAAGGAAAAAATATTATCATTTGCGAGTAAGCTACCATTTGAATTGAACCTCGAAGAAATACGTGGTCCAAAGGCCAAAAAGAAAATATGGTATTAAAAGAAAAGTAATTTGCGAAGGCCTAATTTGATTAGTTGGTTTATTCATTGAAACGATTAAATTCATATTCTTATTTTGAGGGAGTTTGGATGGTATATCATCGGTTTGCACAATGTAAGTTTATACTAGTTGCGCTATCAATGGCAAGACTCTATTGGTTTGTAGATTCATTAACAGTCTAGGATAGTATGGATTGTGATTGTTTGTTCAATGAGTTCAATTTATATTGTCAGGTGAGGCTATATATAAATGTGATAAAATTTTAAAATCAAATGCGAACTTCGTGAACATGTTTAAGGGATTGGGATTTAAATTCATTAGTATATAGTTCACACCCCTTCACTTCCATTTCCATATGACACATTTATGCTATAAGAGTGTGAAATAACTTATGTGATTTAGTTTTGTGTCATTCTGGTGTTTCTATCTATATGTGTTTACTTATGCTTAGTTTGAATCGATTGTGTATACATATATATGATATTTTATTTGTTTTTGAGTCTTTGAAATGATTACCTAGTTCATTTATACTTTTAATACATTTTTGGTATCTATCTTGTTGCAATTTTTGTTTCGATGTCACATGCTTAGATTACTACAATCGATTGATATCTGTTGCTATCACGTCATAGTTTATATTCATATCTTTATGTGGATTAGTTAAATTTTAGTTTCCCATGTGCCTTAATGTTCTCATCACTTTATTCACAATTGTATAGTTAGCTTGTTATCCCATTCTACTTATCCCTTGTTTAGTTTAGGGGGTGTTTATGCTTTAATTGGGGGAGATAGGTTAATTTTTTATTCTTTAGCCTTTGTCTATTCCTAAACAAAAAGGGGCAGAATGGTAGGGGGGAAAATGGTATCTAATCTTATTGTAATTGTATCTTAGTTTGGGAGATTTAACTTAGCGAAGACATCTTTCTAAGTATATCATTTGATAAAGGGGGGAATGAACTAAGCGGAGTCTTTATTTAAATTGCATTTAATATTTTAATATTCCCTATGCGTTTAATGTGTTGATTAAGTGTGCAGGTATTGTAAAGCGACATTTATTTAAAGTGGCAAAGAGTTTAATTCTAAAGTGGTATTCGTGTCAAGCATTGTACTTTTATTTTGGGTGATATGTTTTTTAGACTAGTGAGCTTGACAGCCCTTTAGGATTTTTGGTTGTTTTTTGTCCCAGAATAGCCAAAGGGGGAGATTTGTAACGAAAAAAATTTCCAAATGAGTCTTAATGTAGTGTTGGATCAATTCCAGAAAAAGACATTTGTGTTATAGGATAGTATTGAGTGAGTAACCTCCAAGCCTATGACATGAAAGAGTTGAAGACATAGCGGACAAGACTTATAAAGCTTTATCATTGTCGAGTTTCAAGTGTCATGTTTCTACGTCATCAACATTATATTCCATAGTCTCCAAAAGGTATGAATGCATTTATATATATATATATATATAGGGAGACTTGGAATAATTTTATAAAGGGTTGAAATTTTATTTAAAATGAATTTTATTTTTTGAAAGTTTTTTTAGAACTTTTAAATAAAAAGATTTTGGGCTTAAAATTAAAAAATGACATTCTGGCAGTTCATTCGATATTATTGTTCGAACGAGTTTGTCATTTGAATGAGAATATTGTTGGAATGATTTTGCCAATGACTTTTCCCAATTGGCCTCTGGAACTTCGTTAGAAGGGTCATTCAAACAACACTTCGTTCCAACGGTAATCTCGTTCGAACGAGATTCTTGACGGGAAATGTTTTAGCAGTTTTGTCCCTTTTTCCCAGTACTTTGTCCCACTACTCTTTCACAGAATGTAATGACTTCGGGACCAAAATTTTTAGTATAACTTTTTCCATCTCCTAGAGAGTGTTTGAGAGCTTATTCTTTTCATAAAAATTTCCCTTGGTGTTTGTTAGTCAAATTGATTTATTCGAAGAACAAAACCAAGTTTACACCAAATTTTTTATTTTTTAATCCAAGTTTCTATCTATATATAAATATATACATCTTACATAGAGATTTTGTTTGGCACCAGATTCATCTCTACCGTAAAAGAGATTTTGGTTTTGCTTCTACATCCCATAAAAGAAAAAGCATGTTTGCTATGACATACCCATGTGACACCCCGCCTAATAAAATACCGGGCGATCACTCTTATATCAAATTATGACAGGAGTCTCAAACGGATCATTCTTAGCATCACTGTCGAAAGAACATTTAATTACTAATAACCTATTAGGTCGGTGTTAAGATTTTACTTAACTAATCTTTTTAACAACTACAAAATTAAAACATGCACACATATTTGCTTAAATGAAACTGAAATAAAATAAAATAACCGAACACTCGATCAAAATTATACAACCATATCGAATGTTGTACTAAAAGAATAATTAAATTCAATTGGGTTATTAAAACGAGTGTGTTTACAGTGCCTCCTACCTAGATTACAAGAATGGAAGCGTCTATCGAGAACCAGCACGCATCAGCCGACGTCTGACTCGAAAGAAGTGCTATCCAGGCGTCCTGTGTCTGGGAACCTATATATATATATATATATATATATATATATATATATATATATATATATATAGAGAGAGAGAGAGAGAGAGAGAGAGAAGGAAAAGTAGATAAACGCGTCAGACCCCGAGTTTGAAAATATTTTGCAAGTGCATTAATGCTTTATTTTTTTGAAAAAGGTTTTCTCATATTTAAGTTTGGTATCGCACTCCTATGAGATACCCCTCAGCTATCTTCTAGTAGTACACACATAACGCTTCCTAACAAAATACCCTAGTCAAGCTATCCCGCCAAACTAGTCTAATTCACCCGATTACTAGAAACCTATACCGCCCGAGTACTAAGGGTTATATATATATAGAGAGAGAAAAAAGGAAGAGTAGATAAATGCGTCAGACACCGAGTTTGAAAATATTTTGCAAGTGCGTTAATGCTTTATTTTTTTGAAAAAGGTTTTCTCATATTTAAGTTTGGTATCGCACTCCTATGAGATACCCCTCAGCTCTCTTCTAGTAGTGCACACGTAACGCTTCCTAACAAAATACCCTAGTCAAGTTATCCCGCCTAACTAGTCTAATTCACCCGATTACTAGAAACCTATACCACCCGAGTACTAAGGGTTAAACTTCTCCACATTCTCAACACTGTGCTCAGTTCGTGTGTGGTGTGTCTCGCGAAAAGAAATCCAAACAAGAAACCCCCCCGAAACACTACAACTTGGCAGGGTTAACGGTGGAGATCCATTAGGCCCATAGAACCAAACTAAAGTATAAATATATACTTATATATACATTCACATTCATTTTATATACGTCTTACTATATACATTCAGATAATATCTCCCAGACTGAGGTTTACTTTATATTCATCTTTATAATACACATCCGGATCTATCTCCCGGACTTAGTTGTATTCTATACTCATTTCAAAACTTTATATTTCCCTTCTTATATCCTGGAAATATATTTAAAGCAAGTTTTATTATTATAAAAAATGCTTTACCTTCACATAACATCCCATTTCCCTTATTATATCCAGGATATGTATTTAAAAGAAAATTTTATTAACATAAAAATGCTTTTATCATATCATATGCTTCCATTTGCCTTCTTCTATCCGGGAAATGTATTCGAAGCCAAACCAATTATCCCATTTCCCTTCCTCCATACAGGGAATGTATTTAAAGCCAATTCATTATCAAGAATTTCTTTAACAAATCTAAGACCATCCCTCCTGGTTTCCCCACTGGACGCGGCCCTAAATGGCTATCATCATCCAGGTCCTATAAAACAAGACAACCTGGGAACCTACCAATGTCCGGAAGCTGCCATATGCCTGCGGGAGAGTCACGACCACACCCAGAATCACCTCACTAGAGCAGTAAAACATA
The DNA here is from genome assembly GCA_949130495.1 of Sambucus nigra. Classification (NCBI taxonomy): domain Eukaryota; kingdom Viridiplantae; phylum Streptophyta; class Magnoliopsida; order Dipsacales; family Adoxaceae; genus Sambucus; species Sambucus nigra. The sequence goes on from OX422222.1 coordinate 74,111,286, forward strand.
TAATCGCTCATATGGCCTTGGACTATATCCACCCTGCATTTATTAGCCAGGGGGCATCACCATACGCACGTAACTTCCCTTATGATAGTGATTTAGAGCGGTGTGTAACCATAATTTATTAATTATGAAAAATCATTTCTTTTCCATTTTGAAAACATTCATTTTTCTATTTTCAAAATCATTTATTCTCGTAAACATATATATATCCTTGTTCTCATGCACAAGGAATATACCATATAATACACATCTGGATTATATTATATATATACTTTAATCACGTAGTATATATATATACCATACATTCCTCCTCGAATAAACATACATGGCCATAATTTCCAATCTCATCCAACGATGACAAATAATCCCAAATATTCTCTCAAAGAGTCATAATCTTGCCTTCATATACGCATGATACTAAACCGAAAGTATTTCCTTACATTAATAATCAATATATACCTCAATCCCATCTAAGGATCTATCGGATATCTCCAATTATACCATTTCACTCCAAGTGAAATGTATATATCTATATCCCCAAATTTCGTCCTATTTATCCCCTAGAATTTACCCAATATTAATCAATATAATTATGTTTCTATACACATAATTATATAGGGCTAAATACCCACTAAAATATCCTATGGATTTATCTTTCTCGGATAACCTTAAATTTAATAGGTAGTGGATTCCATTTCCCCAACCAAAGGACTATGTCTCGTCCATAATATCACCTAGAGGTCCCCACCCTAAGATAGGAACCCTAAACCTTCAAATTCTACAATCATTCTATTTTCCACGAAAGATAAAATTTTAGGGTAATACATTTAAAACCCTCACTTTGCCCCTCCCCAAATTTCCTCAATTGGAGGACTATATACTCCTAAAGGATTTCTTATTTTATCCCTTAGTTAACCCCAAAGTCATATGAATTGGAATCTATGCCATCCAATCCATCCTAGAAAAATTGCCAATCTTTCAGCAGGGGTCAATCGATCGATCCATGGCCATCGATCGATCGATGGCTTTGATCGATCGAACCCCTATGATCGATCGATCGATCATGACGACCAGCTTGTTCTTCGAGAAACTATTTCATCCATTAAAGCTTCTCCCAATCTTTCATCTCTTCACCTAAAGTCCTACAACTTCAACAAACTACAGATACACATACAATAAGGGTTCTAAACATAATAGAACCCGAAACCACCAATTAATTTCTAAGTTTCTTCAATTATCCAATTTTAGGGGTTTATTTGTTTTAACTCCCGAAAACCCATTTTATCCACGAAAACCCAACCCAAAATCTTTAGGTTTTGATTATACCAAACTACGATATGAGATATTTATGAAAAAAGTAAATAAATCTAGTAAACACTTGCCTCGTGGATAAAATCCGATGACCTCAAGCCGAATCCCACGGAGTTTGTTCGGAAACTCCCTTTTCTCCTCTTTTTCTTCCATCCTTTCTCTTTTCTCTCTTATCTTTTCTCCCTCTCACCCTCCTTTTATAAGGAGAAAAGGGTTTTAACCCTTAAAACCCAAAAACGACTCGTTTACTCAATTACGAGTTACTTTTAACCCCAAAATTACCCGAAACTCCATTTTGACAATCGGACACTCTTTTTGACTAACTCGGCCATTCCGAGACTCACGGCGCAGTCGAAATCTCCATCCGAGGTACTTGACCACAACTCACTATGTCAACCCAACATATCTTAATTCGGGTTTTCCCATTTAAATCTCACCTCATGTCGCTTTACTCAACGGCGATGTATAATTCAAATATTTTGACATATTTAATCCCAAAAATAATCACAACATCCATCGAAAATCATTTAATCCCCAAAAATCCCAAAAATCACTATTTAGGCAAATTCCCCAAATTTCAATTTATACTTGATTATGGAATTTAATTATCCCCAAAAGGGAGGGTTGTTACATACTCCCCCCTTACAACGAATTTCATCCTCGAAATTCAGGTACAACCTACACCACTATTCTTAGGATCACCCCAAATCCTAATACATAAAGGGGAATGATACTAATCCAATGGTTCCCAACCACACACTACACGGCTACCGCCATCGTAAAGTGACTCTAAAAGCGTCACATTGCACCCATCATCTATAGTGCCTCTCAGCATAATTTTCAACTTTATATACCAAGCCTTTTTTATTTCAGGCGGTATATAAAACCATCTCACCAAGGTTCCCATACACCTTTCTAACTTGTGCACATCTTCACATACATTGTGAACGCTCGACACGTAACTCTCTCTCTAAATAAGGGTCTCCTTTCCTCGGTGTAATACTTACATATGGGTCCTCCCAACCCGCGAAATTTAATTCTCCTAACCTCGGCGCCACTAACTCCACCAAACTTACATCCTAACAATGCTACGTTCTAAACGTTACCCTATCTACGCGAAACGATAGTCCTAAATATGTCCCTAGTGCCAAGGCCTCTCTCAACTTCCAATATTTTCTCGGTTTCATGTGTGGGATGTCTCGCAGAGCAAAATCCAAACAAGGGACCCTCCCGTTATACTACTTCCTCGCATCGTCGGTCATCGAGATGTAACGGCCTAAGGCACATCCACGGGACATCCTAAATCCTACCTCACAAATCAACTAACATACGTCTACCACCCTATTCTATCAATCGGGCGCTTAATCTCTATCGAGATGTTACGATCATTTTACCCAAAACATTACTTCTCCAAAATTTTCCTTTTCATTAAGGTCTGGCCATTAGCCTCAAATCAAATCCTTTCACCTTGCCTCACCTTTATACTTGTGGTGAGAAAAACATTTCAGTGCTTTTCCCTAGCACGACATTTCCATAAACATACTATCATCACATGACTCATAGTCTATAGTGGTTCATCCACACTATAAGACTTTTCCATGAAACCAACATCCTTGCATCCTATAACATCTCTCCACTCCCAATGCCGTTAAGGTTCATGTGTGGAGCATCTCGCAAAGCAAAACCAAAATAAGGAACCCCTCCACACACTACTATTTAACTTCGTCGGTCATGGAGGTCCTTTATTTCGAACATGCAACCTGGAAAATCCTATCCCTATTCAATAAAAGGTGATTTGAACTCCTATCCCTAACTAAGAGTCACACCACGAAGCGCTCGTACTAATATTCAATCCTCGCGCAGTCAATAATGAGCTTAAACTCACAGCTCAACAATAATCCCGTGGGCCTTAAATCATATCTATAGGGTCGCCACACACTCACATCATAATAATAAAACATCTGCTCATCGAGATTCCATCTATGCGCACAATAAAGGCGAACTCAACCTGTATCCAGGTGAGATATCGCAACAACTACCTGTTCCACCCTGGAACTGCGGACACGATAGTCTTGCCATCCTAAGCCTGCTATCACTCCGAAAATACCATAACATCATATATATATATACAAAATATAAACACCCGCCTCTATGATGAGTGAAAGAAAATAAAATTCCGCTACCGCGGAAAACACATAAGCCTACATTATTATGTTATCAAGACCGCCAAAAACTCAAATTACACACACGAGTCTAGGGCTAACGAACACCGCAACTTCATCTAGAAACTCCACTTACTAGAATTTCTTATCTCTATGCCCCATCTAGGCACCTTAATCTTGTCCTTTATTCCTACCAGGAAAGGACTAACTGTGTGGCTCCGCACTCCACATTACTATTTTAATCACTGGACTTCCTGACCATGATAAAGTTATCAGCATCATGTGAATTTGTAAGATCCCTTTCGAACTCTTATCATCACGGGGAAATTAAATTTTTAGTACCACTCTCTATTATAGCACTACTTGGATGCTCATAATTACTATACATTATTAGTCGTTGCAACCATCCCTTGCAATCGCCATAAGGGGAGTGACCTCTATTACGGTCCTCATCCCCCAACTTCTATCAGTCGCCCAAGCTGAGCCCTGCCTCCTGCGGTCCTCATCACGGCCCTCCTTGGTCGCCCTTCCTCGCTCGGCACACGATCCTAGAACGAGAACGCAAAAGATTCCCATAATCTTATAATATGGCAGTAGAATGAAATCTCACAAGAGAAATCAACAATCGTAATCCTGGTGCTCTATATCAAATCGAGAGCAACGCCGAAAGCATAGTACGTTGCGCAGATTCCAAAGGACACTATAACCTGATGCTCTGATACCATCTGTGACACCCCGCCTAATAAAATACCTGGCGATTACTTTTATATCAAATTATGACAGGAGTCTCATATGGATCATTCATAGCATCACTATCGAATTCCCATTCAATTACTAATAACCTATTAGATCGGTGTCAAAATTTTACTTAACTACTATTTTTAACAGCTTCAAAATTAAAACATCCACACAGATTTGTGTAAATGAAACTAAAATAAAATAAAATAACCCAACACTCGGTCAAAAATATACAGCCATATCGAATTTTGTACTAAAAGAATAATTAAATGCAATTGGGTTATTAACCCGAGTGTGTTCACAGTACCTCATATCTTGATTACAAGAATGGAAGCATCTATTGAGAACCTGCACGCATCCACAGCTGTTGTAGTCGACGTCTGACTCGAAAGAAGTGCCATCGAGGCATCTGTGTGTATGGACACCTATATATATATTTATATATAATATATAGCAAAAAGGAAAAGTAGATAAATGGGTCCGAGCCTGAGTTTGAAAATATTTTGCAAGTGCATAAATGCTTTATTTTTTTGAAAAAGGTTTTCTCATAATTAAGTTTGGTATCGCACTCCCATGAGATACCCCTCACCTCTCTTCTAGTAGTGCACACCTAACACTTCCTAACAAAATACCCTAGTCAAGCTATTCCACCTAACTAGTCTAATTCACCCGACTACTAGAAACCTATACCACTCGAGTACTAAGGGCTAAACTTCTCCCCATTCTCAACACTATGCCCAGTTCGTGCGTGGGGTGTCTCGCGAAGCGAAATCCAAATAAGGAACCTCCCCGATACACTACAACTTGGCAGGGTTAACGGTGGAGATCCATTAGGCCCATAGAACCAAACTAAAGTATAAGTATATACTTATCACATTCATTTTATATACGTCTTACCATATACATCCACATAATATCTCCCGGACTGAGGTTCACTTTATGTTCATCTTTATAATACACATCCGGATCTATCTCCCGGACTGAGGTGTATTCTATACTCATTTCAAAACTTTCTATTTCCCTTCTTATATACAGGAAATATATTTAAAGCAAGTTTTATTATTATAAAAATGCTTTACCTTTTCATAACATCCCATTTCCCTTCTTATATCCAGGAAATCTATTTAAAAGCCAATTTTATTAACATAAAAATGCTTTTATCATATCATATGCTTCCATTTGCCTTCTTCCATCCGGGAAATGTATCCGAAGCCAAACCAATTATCCCATTTCCGTTCTTCCATACAGGGAATGTATTTAAAGCCAATTCATTATCATGAATTTCTTTAACAAATCTAAGACCGTCCATCTGGGTTTCCCCACTGGACGCGGCCCTAAATGGCTATCATCTTCCAGGTCCTATCAAACAAGACAACATGGGAACCTACCAATGTCGGGAAGCGGCCATATGCCTGCGGGAGAGTCATGACCACACCCAGAATCACCTCACTAGAGCAGTAAAACATATAATCGCTCATATGGCCTAGGACTATATCCACCCTACATTCATTAGGCAGGGGGCATCACCATATGCATGCAACTTCCCTTATGATAGCGATTTAGAGAGGTGTGTAACCATAATTTATTAATTATGAAAAATCATTTCTTTTCCATTTTGAAAACATTAATTTCTATATTTTCGAAATCACTTATTTTCATAAACATATATATATCCTTGTTCTCATGCACAAAGAATATACCATTTAATACACATACATATTATATTTTATATATACTTTAATCACGTAGTATATATATACCATATATTCCTCCTCGAATATACATACATGGCCATAATTTCCAATCTCATCCAGCGATGACCAATAATCCCAAAGATTCTCTCAAAGAATCATAATCATGCCTTCATATACGCATGATACTAAACCCAAAGTATTTCCTTACTTTAATAATCAATATATACCTCAATCCCATCTACGGATTTATTGGATATCTCCAATTATACCATTTCACTCTATGTTAAATGTATATATCTATATCCCCAAATTTCATCCTATTCATCCCATATAATTTACCCAATATTAATCAATATAATTATGTTTCTATAGACATTATTACATAGGCCTAAAGGCCCACTAAAATATCCTAGAGATTTATCTTTCCCGGATAACCTTATATTTAATAGGTAGTGGATTCTATTACCATAACCCAAGGACTATGTCTCGTCCATAATATCACCTAGAGGTCCCCACCCTAAGATAGGAACCCTAAACCTTCAAATTCTACAATCATTCTATTTTCCTAGAAAGATAAAATTTAAGGGTCATACATTTAAAACCCTCACCTTCCCCACCCCCCAAATTTCCTCAATTGGATGACTATATAATCCTAAAGGATTTCTTATTTTATCCCTTAGTTAACCTAATAGTAATATGAATTGGAATCTATGCCATCCAATCCATCCTATAAAAATTTCCATTCTTTCAGCAGGGGTCGATCGATCGACCCATGGCCGTCGATCGATCGATGGCTTCGATCGATCGAGCCCCCATGATCGATCGATCGATCATGGCGGTCAACTTCTTCTCCGAGAAGCTGTTTCAGCTATTAAAGCTTCTCCCAAGCTTTCATCTCTTCACCAAACGTACTACAACTTCAACAAACTACAAATAAACATATAATAAGGGTTTTAAACATCCTAAAATCCGAAACAACCAATTAATTTAAATTAATTTCTATGATTCTTCAATTATCCAATTTAAGGGGTTTATTTGTTTTAACTTCCGAAAACTCGTTTTATCCACGAAAACCCAACCCAAAATTTTTAGGTTTGATTATAACAACCTACGGTATGAGATATTTATGCAAAAAGTAAATAAAGCAAGTAAACAATTGCCTAGTGGATAAAATTCGACGACCTCGAGCCGAATCCCACGGAGTTTGGCCGAAACCTCCCTTTTTCCTCTTTTTCTTCCATCCTTTCTCTCTTCTCTCTCTTCTTCCTCTTTTCTCTTCTATTTTCTCCCTCTCACCCTCCTTTTATAAGTAGAAACGGGTTTTAACCCTTAAAACCCAAAAATGACTCTTTTACTCAATTACGAGTTACTTTTAACCCCAAAATTACCCGAAACTCCATTTCGACAATCGAACACTCTTTTCCGACTATCTCGACCATTCCGAGACTCACGGCGGAGTCGAAATCTCCATCCGAGGTACTTGACCACAACTCACTGTTTCAACCCAACATATCTTAATGCGGGTTTTCCCATTTAAATCTCACCTCGTGTCGCTTTACTCAACAACGATGTATAATTCAAATATTCGGACTTATTTAATCCCAAAAATAATCACAACATCCATCGAAAATCATTTAATCCTCGAAAATCCCAAAAATCACTATTTAGGGAAATTCACCAAATTTCAATTTATACTTAATAATGGAATTTAATTGTCTCCAAAAGGGAGGGTTGTTATAACCCACATGTAGAAAGGCTCCTTGTTCAGGTGATGATTATGAGAAAAAGTCCTATCGGTGGATTTTGAGACCGTGGTGGAACTCCGTGGTGATTCGCTAGGCAGAGGTGTGTACAAGAAGGAGCGTCGGGGCTTGGACGGAGTCAAGTTGAGTGTTTGTAAGTCTTACTATCTTGTACATGTAAAACTGTACTTAGTTGATTTGAGGCTAGGGCGGTAAGAGGTTTTTTCCCGTTGTGGGTTTTTCATCGTACATCGCGGTGTAGTGGTTGTTTGTTTATTTTATATTTTTCAAAATTCACCTTAGATGCATGCTTAGGTAAAAAGATAAAATTAGTTTAAATCACTACTCATGCTTAAGTTGGTGCTAAAATTAATTTGGGTAATGTTTAATTTATTTTTTTCAACTCATTAATTTTATTTGGCCTAATTTGCAAAATTGAATAATTTATGTTAGGCAAATTTCTTAATATTACAAATTGAGTATTTATTGTTAAGAAAATTTCAAGGACATGGATTTAATTGAATTGTTTAAGTGAAAATTAATTTGTTGATTAATTTTATGTCACTTCGTGTTTAGTTTAATTTTAATTTGAAAGAAATTAAAATTTGGTTTATGTTAGTGTTTAATTGAACAATCTTTATTCGACATCTAAAAGGACATTACTTTTTGTAAAATCTACAAATTGGGGGTCATTATTTCCAATAAAAAAATTTCCAGGTACCGTGCCATGGATTCCTCCCTAGCTTCTAAACCCCCCATATCTAGTTGACGACCAGTTACGAATCACTAAGTGCTGCAATATGCACAACTCCCAATGATGCTTCTATGTCAAGCCCTGCGATTAATGCCTCGTTATTGTAGGCTACAAACTTGAAGCGTAAGGTGTATTCCACGTCTATATGATCTGGCATGGTGAGTATGATGCCAGAATGGTTTCTTACCTAAAAGGATGATCCATCAACATATAGCTTCTGTAATGAGATATATGGAATGAAGCCCTCTTCCTCTATTTTTCCTCACTTAAAGAGCCGGCATGACTCGTCATGTGGTCCCTATTCTCATTTGGCCGAGTTCTCTCCTTACGGAGTCTTCTCCAGTTTCATGTGCTCATGCTTTCTTCTAGGCATGATGGTTTGTTACTAAGGGTAGAGCTCTGTCCTGGAGGAGTCTGATCCGTCGATTTTGGATCGTAAGTGAATTCAGCAATAAAATTTTCCAGTGCCTGCCCCTTTTATTTTGGTTCTTAGTTCATAGAAAATATCATACGCGCCTAGTTCCACCGCCCATGCTATGAGCCGACTTGACTTTTTGGGTTTGTGGAAGACTTATATTAGTGGTACATTAGTGTAAATCACTATTGTATGAACCTCGAAGTACAAACTCATTTTTCATTAGGGTTTCCTTAGTGCAAGGGCTAGATTTTCCATTTATGTATATCGGACTTCGTCCCCTTGGTAGGCCCTACTGGTACAATAAAAAAATTTCTAAACCCCTTCCTCTCGCCTTACCATCACCGAGATGACAGTGGACTTGGATACTGTGAGATATAAATAAAGTGTTTCTCCAATGATAGGTCATGAGAGGAGTGGCAGGGAGACCATATATTGCTTCAGTTCAATGAATTCTTGTTCTCACTCATCATTACATTTAAAAAAAATTGTAGTACTTTAAAAAAGGGGAAGCACTGTTCATTGTCTCTTAAGACGAACATATTCAGTGATGTAGCACGCTCGATTTGTCTTTCTACCTCCTTCTTCTTTGTCGGGGGAGTCATGTTAAGAATGCCTGGATCTTATCAAGGTTGTCTTTTATTCCTCGCTGGTTTATAATAAAACCTAAGAGCATACCTTCCTTTACTACTGAAGACACACTTTTTAGGGTTCATCTTCATTTGATATGCTTTTAATTTGTCAAAAGCCTGATCGAGGTCCCTGATATGATCGATGGACACTTTGCTCTTGGTGATATGTCGTCCACGTAAACTTCCATGTTAACTCATATTTTCTCCTCAAAGACTTTAGTTACCAATGTCTTGTAAGTGGCCCTTACATTCTTTAGAACGAACGGCATGAAATTGTAACATCAAGTGCCTTTATGGGATATAAAGGAAGTCTTTATTCTATTCGAGGGTTTCATTCTCATCTAGTTATACCTTGAATACACATCCATGAAACTGAGTAGTTGGTGGCCTGTCGTGGCGTCGATGAGCTGATTAATTCTCGATTGTGGGAAAAATTCTTTTGAGCAAGCTTTGTTCAATTTGGTGAAATTAATGTATGTCGTTGACTTATCATTTTTCTTTTATACCATGACGACATTAGCATCCACTCTGAGTACATGACTTCGTTAATGAAGTTAGCATTTTGCAGTTTGAGGACTTTGTCGTGAACAACCAAATTTTGGTTGGCATAAAAAACTCTTAATTTCTTCTTGATCGGCTTGGCCCCCGGCATCACATTCAACTAGTGACATAGGAAATCGGGTTCTATCCCTGGCATGTCTTCGTGGCTTCAGGCGAACACTATTTTGTGTTATCATAGGAAACTGATTAGCTCGTTCCACTAGAGGGGATCTAGTTATAACCCGAGCTATTCCTTTCTAACTAGGTGACTATCGTCGAGTGGTACTATCTTGATCTTTTGGGCAGGATGCACTTTGACCAGCTTCGCCTTATTTCGGGGGGTCTATGGTTTCGATATGGTAGGTGTTATTCAACTTCTTTCACTATTCGTGGTCTGCTGAGACGAAGTAACATTTGTGCGCCACCTTTTGATTGCCATTCAAGATGCCTACCCCAAAGTGGGTAGGAAACTTCAAGCACTGGTGCACAGTAGATTGGATAACTTCAAATTTGTTCAAGCTAACCCTTTGGAAGATAACATTATAGGCTGAGAGCACATTCTTGCCGAGGAGGAAGAATCATACTTTCTCTAATCGACGGATTGGACAAATGTCAACTAAAACCTTCGGTTCCCCAATGTCAAACAGATACACCCTTTCGCCTAAAAAATCGATCAGTGGCTGATGCTAGGGCATGAGTTCCACGTCCTCCAATTTCAGCTGTATAGGTCACCATATTTGATAGTGGTAGTTGGCATTTTCACCTCTTCCATGCGAATTCTTTCAGGGTTATCTGCTATTCCAACTATCTCTATAGAGGGTCTGAATAAGTAGTTATATGTAGGAATTGCAATAACTTATGACAGTGTTCGCACAAATGACGCCAATTTGTTAACGTCCAGAATTGGAGACAACAAATAATAAGAGAAATAATTGATCAAGAAATATCTTTTAAAAAAGAATAGGGGTGACAGATATTTAGAACACTGGTATTTTTTATCTAGTTCGGTACTTGAATCGAAAACCTACATCCACGGTGGTCTTATTATGTTTGATTGCAAGGTTACAGTTTAAGGTTTTTGTGATGCAACTCTAGGTTTGAGAAGGTATCAAAAAGTCCTCCCATTCATGTTCCTCCCCCTATTTATAGGTGGAGATACCATATTTATAAAGAGATGGAGTGCCATTATAATTCGGGTAGTTACATCTTTACACACGTTTATTATAATGTACATTCGCATGCCTTGAGGTGCATAACTCCTTTTCTAAGGAGACGTCTAGAAAATTACGAAGTAACCAATATTGGTGGCTATTATTCCATATGGTTGAGAAGGTATATCTGGCATGTAAATGCTCACTGAGATGCATGTGTATCCAGTCCTAAGGTAAGCAGGTGGGTTGAGCACTCCAATTACTGAGATAACCTCCTTAGATAATAAAGCCGAGAATTTTTTGTAAGTCCTCCTAGGTTATCATGGGTTACTCTCGTATTGACACCACATAGGTAATAAAGCATGACTAAAAGATCATTTTCATTTGCCAAGGATTGGTTAATTGGTTGATGCAATAGCAGGTCATGATTTACTCATCTTTAGAGACGTTTATTCTGGTTATAACCAGATTAAAATGAAGCCTGAAGTCAAGGAAAAAACTTCCTTCATTACGAGCTGAGGAACTTATTGTACAATGTCATGCCTTTTGGATTAAAAAAATGTTGGATCTAGCTATCACAGGTTGGTAAATAAAGTTTTTAAGGATCATATTGGCAAAAACATGAAGGTCTATGTAGATGACAAGCTCACCAAGATAAAACACATTTTTCATCACATTGTAAAATTTTCTCAAACCTTTGATCAATTGGAGAAACACCAAATGATGCTCAATCTAACAAAATGAACATTCAGAGTACTGAAAGTGACGTTCCTAGGGTACATTGTTAATCAAAGGGCAATAAACAAAAATCCTAACAAGATAAAAGCCTTTTTTGAAATACAATCACTATTTAACAAAAAAAAAGAGGATCAAAAGCTAACAGAAACAGTAGCTGCATTGAACTGCTTTATTTCCCAAGCAACTGATAAATGTCTTCCATTCTTTAAAGTTCTTAGAAATACCTTTTAGTGGTACGACGAATGTAATAATGCCTTATTGATTCCCAACCAGTTCTGGGAGAAAAAACTATTTTTATTCTTGGCTATTTCAAAGTTAGCTGTTAGTTCGACTTTGATCTGACTTGATAATGGAGTTCTAAGGCCATTGCAATACACTAGCAAAGTATTTCGAAGAGCTAAAATTAGATATGCATGCTTGCAGAAAATAATCCCTAGCTCTGATTGAAGCATCTAGCAGAATGAGGCCATAATTTAAAGTACATGATATCGTTGTCTACACGGATATGCCTCTGTGATAAGCGCTGCACAAACCAGAAAAGTCTAGAAGGTTAACGTCTTAGGAAGTGTAATTGGGAGAATATGAAATTTATTATGAACCTAGAGTTATAATGAAAGGCCAAGTAGTGGAAGACTTTCTTATTGAATTCACATATGTAGAGGGGTACCATAATCCACGCTTACCAGCCGAGCAAACTTCTACGAAAGAGAGATTCGATCAAAAGAAAATAGGGATTATGGTGGATCAACTTGAGTCGTTGGTTGTTCAAGAAAAATTGAAAAAGATATGGAAGATATTCAAGTACGGAGTAATGATGGAAGAGGAGTCTCTAATGACATTCCATCATGGAAAAAATTTAAAAATGGGTCCTCATATGCTACTGAAAGTGAAGCAGGCACTCCTGATCACTTGGATGTAGAATATGTGCTGAGATTCCAATCCAATTCTTCCAATAATGAGACCACATATAAGTACTAATTACATGACTGGAATTAGCTTCATCACTAGGAGACTACCAAGTATTGGTATATAGTGATTCCCTACTAATTGTTAATCAGTTGCAATAGATTTATGGTGTCAAGGGAGAAACCATGATGATATACCATAAAAAATCATCGAAGTTATCTCTCTGATCGATTTTGTCAAAATAGTGAGGATTCCCATAGAAGTATTTATGGAATGGAACTCAGTGTAATATTTATGGAGTTAGTTCCTTCCTCTATGGACCCAATTAGAGAATACATCGAGCGAGGAACACTTCCATCCGACGAAAAGGAAATCGGGAAGATTGGGTACAAATCAAATAGTTATGTTCTAGAAAAAGATGTCCTAGATAGGTGAGGATACAATGTTTCATTACTTCATTTTGTTCATCCAAATGAAGTGAACGGTTTGATCATAGAGGTGCATGAAGGCTCATGTGGAGAACACACAACTGGGATATAAGTAAGATAGTAAATAGGAATGTAAGGTTACTACTAACCAACAATGAAAGTAGATTGTGTGGCTTTTTCCAAGAAGTGTGATACATACCAGAAGTTTGCTATCATACATAGGAAACTAGGAGCCAGCCTAACATCCGTCACTTCTCCATGGACTTTCTCTATATAGGGAATTGACTTGGTCCGACCATTGACAACAACAAAGGAAAGATTCAACTATCTGGTTGTAGTTGTTTATTATTTTACCAAATGGGTAGAGACTGAGCCACAAATTGATATGCCTTATTAGAGTGTTCCAATTCATATGGAATAAGATAATTTGTAGATATGGTATGCTTCATGACATTATCACCAACCATGGCACTCAGTTTGACAATCAATAATTTGAAGAGTATTGTATTGGATCAGGCATCTAGAAACTTCATTCAACACTTGGTCATCTATAGTGCAACAACCAAATAGAGATCACAAATAAAAACCTATTAGATGGGTTGAATAAAAGTTTGGATGAGTCTAAAGTCAACTGGATTAATGAGATACATAGTGTCCTCTATGCATAGTAAACTACTCCGAGAACAGCAACATGAGAAACAACATACACGCTAACTTTTGGCGCTGAGGTAGTAGTTACAATAGAAATAGGTCATCCCACTCATAGGGTATTGAACATTTATTCACCCAATATTTACCTTATGAGGCGAATATATATGGACATGATAGAAGAAATCTGAGAAGATATTACTATTCGGATGGCTGGCTATTCACAATGGACTGCAAGGTTTCTAATCGAAGGGTCAAACTGACTAACCTGAAACAAGGAGACGTGGTACTTAAGAAAATAATACAAAAGAACAAAAATTTGAATCCTAGTTATCACGGTCCATATTATATATCGAATGTCATCTGACTACGAACCTATCGATTGGAGACTCTAGAGTGGGAAGAATTCAAGAATCCTTGGAACGTATATCATTTGAGCAACTATAAGTAATTCACTTTGAAAATTAAGTCCATGATGTAACTGTTAAAGTGAATGAAATCTTAGTTTTTTCTTCATTACAATAACCAATCTTTAGGATCAATTTCCAACACTTTCAAAAAAGTTCTGAAAAAGATCCTCGTCGAAAAGGGCATGGTTCAAACTTTTCGAGCTTGAGAATAGTTGTCTGAAAAGTTACTCGTCGAACACGGCATGGTTCCAACTTTTTAAAACTTTTCCAACTTTAGAAAAATTCAAACATCAAGTATGATTTGTCCTCGGCATGTCACGAACAAGAAGTCAGTAAAATTTCTTAATTAGAAGTATTGCTCGACTAGGTTATAATACTGGTGAAATTATACATTCCTAATACACTTGGTCCCCACTGACAACTAATGCTACAATTTAGTAAAATAATGTCATTTACCATTTTATCTAAGTTCATTAGTCAAATCTAAGGCCATATACATGATTCCAACACGAATCAAAACTCAAATCTTTAAGCAGGTTATTTAGTCTATAAGTCGATCAATTAATCTTTATACAATGTATCTAGTCAGCAAAATAATTAATGAAAACCATAAGCTTAAATTAGGAGAATTCAAATTGACTCCATTTCATTGATCACAATATATTACAATGCCAATAGATTAGAAAAAAAAAGTATAAGAAAGATATCAATCTATTCTACTGGGCATTTTCCTTGGTCCTTGTCCATTCTTACAGGAGGATCATCAAGCGTATATGGGGAATTCATATAGTTGAAGCATCTCAGCATCCGTTAGTTGTTTCTACTCAGCCTATTAAGCAAATGAGAAGTACGGACTATCTCATCTTCATCACGTAAATCTATAAGGACATATTTTAGATTTCCTCTTTACATTTGAGTATGTCGTATACCGATACAACCATCAATGACTTATTCAAGATCAATCATGCGTCTAGACCGATATGAATATGAAAGTTCTTCAACATTCAAGACGTAAGATTAATTTTGGTAGGGTTGTGTTTTTATACCTCAACATTTTACTTAAGGTGTTGGGATATTTTTTACAAAATATTATGTAAGTGTTAGAGCGGAGTTTTTCGTCAAAAATATTTTTCTAAGTGTTAACTTGGATTTTTGAAATAAAAAATAAAGTTTTATTTGGTCGTTCAAGCGATAAAGAGATGACGCATGAAGTGTCATTCAAGTGATACTGTTCTTTCATTTGAGCGACATCCAAACTTGTTCGAACGACATGTCGCCTTAACGTTTTTAAAAATAACATGTTAAACAACTTCATTTTTCTTCAAAATACCTGATAATTTTATTCTACGAAAACTTCTTTGGCAGAAATGTCTTCCTTCTCACTTTTGAGAGTTTTAGTTTTGTTTTCAATTCACAAAACATCCGAATATTTATGTGAATTATTTTGGAACCCAAGATACAACTTTGGTAAAGTTATTTCTCTTGTAGAGAGGTTAAATTTAGTGTTGACGATTGCGTGCCGATTAGGAATGCTCGAGGGTGTTCCTGAATGAGTTGGACTGCGTGTTCATGTGGACTACTGAGGTTGTTCCATTGCTGACTCTAGGCTGTGTGTTTATGTGATTGTTCCAAGAGTAATCAATTCAGATTTCATAGTAATCTTTGTAAGTTGCGATTTACTATTTCATACTGAAATAAAGGTTTTTCCCGAAAGGATTTTCTCCTTAAATTTGCGAGTTAGAAATTTTATTTGTCATGGTATGACACACATACACATGTAGTTGCATTAGTCGGGTTGAATTAATTTGGATTAAACATTGACTCCTATTGAATAAGTAGTTAATTGGAAACTTTCCAATTTATCTAAATCAATATCATACGATATTTTACAAATTGGTATCAGGGCTTAAATAAGCGGTCACCACTTTTACAAATTGGTATCAGAGCTTAATTAAGCAATCACCACTTTTACAAATTGGCATCAGTACGGGTTTCTCTAAGTTATCTAAGGATCCTTATTTTTCGCAAAATTTTGTGATATTAATTTTTTTGAAAAATCAGATTTTTAAAATTTCACAATTTTTTTCGATGGAGTACTTATGTAATCATTTGCCCCCTTTGATGGTACGAGTCAGAGCTTTGATGATTTAAATAGTTTGAATTTGACATTTGCAAAAATAATTGATTATTTGGAAAAGGAAAATTCTCCTTTTAAATCCGATATGGATTTTTGCAAACGATTCAAAATCAATGAGAATTTTATTGTGAGAAATTTATTTCTTTGGAACATGAATTCAAAGCTTTAGAATTTTCCAAAAAGGAGAGTGATGATAGAATCCTATTTTTCAAGAAAGAATTGGAGGACTTTAAATACTCTAGGATTTTTGTTTGTCTTAAAGAGGGTAAAAATATTTTAATCGATGAGTTTGTCACGTGAAGAGACTCTTAGGGATAAGTGTGTGTATTTTAAGGGAGAACATGATAACCTTCTACGAATAACTGAAACATTAGAGAAGGAGTCCCAAAAATTGGAAGTTTCCAATTATTTTCTTGAGCAAAAAAAATTGAGATGAAAAATGATTTGACTGACTTGAGTAATGTTGGTTGCAATGGTAGTGGCTCGTCGTGTTCTCATGTTTTGAGTGTTAAAGGCAAAACCATTATTAGCTTAAGAGGGTCAATAAAACCCAAGGATGTTAGAAAAGGTCAGCCCATAGGTGTTGTCCCACCCTTTTACACATGTTTACATTGTGAAAGGAAAGGTCACCTTAATCGTTTTTGTTTCAATCTTCGTAAAGGTCCTTGGATGATGAAGTCTAGAGATCTATTGGTTCCCAACACTCCTATTCAACGTTTGACATCTATTTGGGTTAGGAAATCACTATTAGAGGAGCTAGATGGTAGACTAGTTGATTCTCGGTTCCTTGCACATGATTCTTGTCTTGTTATATCATATTGATGATTGTGTTCACATGTTTATAACACGCTAGTTGTGTCTCATGTTATGCTCTTGACAATTGTTATGAATGGTGTACTTTTTGTATTAATTTTTTATTTTTGACAAAATTTTTGGAAAAAGACAAAAATATTTTTGTATTTTTTTACACCATATTTGGATGAACATTTTTGTTGACCATGTCACAATTTCATTTCATATCCATGTGACTATTTGATAGTATTTTGATATGAGTCATCATCTCATTTTTGTGCTTTCTAATGTATCGAGTCATTGAGATGTAATTTGTTGTTACTACCTACATGTTTGACTCATGAGTTCCTTGATTGCAGACTTGCATGGATTTGTTTTATTATTGTTCTTGTGTATCACATGTTGTCCAATGTGTTTTTATCTCAATTTTGTCTTTAAAACGAGCCAAATGCGATAAAACTTAACAATGAAAGTAGTGTATGTAAGAACCGTTGTTGTGAGATTTTGTGATATATTTTAAATACGAGGAAGGGCTACGACAGGTACCCATTTATCCTTTGTGATTAAGCCACCGTTTAAATCGGACCTAAATAAAAATTTGGCAAAAACAGAAGCCAAGGTCCAAGGAGGATAAAAAGAGCTCGAAACAAATTCAAAATAAATAAAGAGAAAAATATGCCATAAAGTGGGCTAGTAGGATTTAGTTTCATCACCCCAAAAGAAAAATAAAACGCACTATTATTTATTGAGGGATTTTGTATGGAATATAAAATGTGTTTGCACATCCTGTCAAAATCAAGAAAAAGCATTACATAATTTTTGACGTTATTGGTGTGAAAATCATGTATGACTTTGATTTGTCGATTTGATTAAGATGGTGTCACCTAAATTCATATTTTTTGACACCTAAGGATGATTTTGAGATTCATTCGTTACAAGTTGATACGGCGGAAATATTGCGTATTTCACCCGTTAACCTACGCGTTATTAGCCCCCTCGGATATCTTATTCCCTATACTTATGCTCGTTAACCAGACAACCCTCGGATTTCTATGATAACATGTTTCGCAGGTGTTAATTGAGCTTTTGTAGGTATTTGGATGCTAAGTGTGAAGTCCGGATGCGTTTCGCCCGATTTCCGTACACAACCGCACGCGCAAGGGCATTTTAGTCTTTTGACAGCTTGGGCACCTGGCCCGACATCTACACGGAAGTTGTAGCTCTCCTCGCTAGCTTCGCGTGTCCGTGAACGGTGCGCGATTCCGATGCATAACGACAATGTTACGGCGATTGGAGCGACGTTGGATTGTATGCCAAAACAGGGAGGATTGCAGGCTGCCCTGCTTGGTCGATCTATCGACCATAAGGGTCGATCGATCGACCCTTCTTATTTTTGCCACGAATTATACTGTCGATCGATCGACCAAAGGGGTCGATCGATTGATCGACCAAAGGGGTCGATCGATCGATCCCCTGTTTTCCCCTGCGGATATTTTCCTTTATTTCTTTCTTCTTTTCTTTTATTACAACTTACTATATAAGTTGGTTTTTGTTGTAATAAGGAATATAACTTATATTCTGAATTAGATAGTTTAGTTAGGGTTTGGTGTGGAGATTTCCTTTCTTCTTCTTCTTGGATTGACAACCCATGTGGTTTGTAAGATTGAACTATTCACTTCCTCTCCATTAATCTAGTTTGTTCTTCTTCTTCTCTTGCCTTGTAATTTAGTTTCAATGCTTTCTAACTAGTTTACATGCTTTAATTCTTGATTTCTTAGTCTAATTAGCATAATTTAGTTTTAACTCACCATGCACCCTTAGATAAATAGGGTCGGGATTTCATTTCCGCCATTTTCGGGCCCCGAGCTCCGAAAACTAGGTTTAGTGCAATATCGCGTTTAATTGAAACCGCACGTATCAAAGTTGGATTGTTAAGCGTTTATCTTTCTTTGTCATGCAACGTTAGAGTTTATAGCGACAATCCGAGTTTAATCCGCGGGCGACCATTTTCCATTAAATGTTTAATCTCGCAACTTTGGCTTAAATTCCTTATTGTGTGATGTTTATGCTTAATTGGAAATGCTCGATTAGATTGCTTTCGAGCCTTAACTCTAGTTAGTAGTTGTTTCGATCCGTTTGGTAGAATGCGATCCCGATCCTTGCTTTCCTTTATTTTAGCAGTAACTTCTCATTTTCTTTAGTCACCATAAACACCTATCACCTTTTACACTTTTATTCCTGAAGTAATTAAACAATTAACATCTGAAATTTAATAACTCCCTGTGGATTCTCGATACCCGACTTACCGCTCTACTTGCTTGTCAAGTGTAGCTGTAGCTTAGGTTTTTTGTATCGCGGCGGCGAAACACACAACGATTGTGTCCTCACACGAACACACTTTTTTCCGCTCGATCACAAAATGGCGCCGTTGTCGGGGAGTAATTGTTTTAGATAGTAATTGTTTTATTATTTCGTAGTTTTTTTCCTTTTGTATTTGTATTCTTTGTTTTAACCTTTTTTGCAGGATAGCATATTTGAGCGCTAAGAAACTTTGATTCGCAGTTGCTCACTTTCTTGCTCGGATTCTCCATCTACAAACATCGAGGTAATCATGTCCTACTATTATAGTTATTACGGTTATTCTAATGATTCTTACTTTGGGGATAGT
The DNA here is from genome assembly GCA_949130495.1 of Sambucus nigra. Classification (NCBI taxonomy): domain Eukaryota; kingdom Viridiplantae; phylum Streptophyta; class Magnoliopsida; order Dipsacales; family Adoxaceae; genus Sambucus; species Sambucus nigra. The sequence goes on from OX422222.1 coordinate 74,131,149, forward strand.
TTTCAAGTTTTTCATTTTCAAGGTTTTCTTGAAAATGAAAGACTTGAAAACATTTATCAGAATGAAAATCGTTATTGGGAGCTTGATTTGGATTCATTATTCGAATCCAATGACGATTCTTATTTCATTACTTTCGAAGACGAGTTTCAACCAAATGAGGAGTCCGAGGCTCTTGAACCGAGGAAGCCTACTTTGGAAGAAACTTTGCTTCTTTACTCCCAAGGTTTGGAAAGCTTAAATGATGCTGGAATGAGACTTGGTGCACTTTGCGATGAGATGAATTCTTATGCACAAAACAACGAGGAGGTGGAAACTTGTGTTTCACCTCAATTTTTCAAAGAATTTCTCATCGAATGTGAATCTTTCTCCCCAGAAATTCAATCTCCTTTCGACGATGAGTCGATTGAGATTGAATTTGTTTCATCACCATATTCGTTTTCCGTGATCGAACCATTAGAATCACCGGTTGATTCCTATGAGTCGGTAGAAATTTTTAAAATTTCTACACTTTTTGCCGACGAGGACTCCTTACCGGACTTGTTTTCGATGGATGTTATCCTCATGTGTGCACCATCTCCCATTCCATTTGAAAAACCTTTGGGAGATGAATCGATTTTTCTTGGTCCTCTAATGTTCTTGTCCCCCTTATTATCCAAATCCCCCATCGTCCGCCCAAAATTTCAAATTGGCGATGGTTCACTTTTTTCACCACCCACATGCCTTCCGTTGTTCAAACGGAATTCTTATTTTCCGGGAGGCATGTTCACTTTGGAGGGTCCACCGTTGATCTTTCAAAGTCAAATCCATTTTTGGGTGGACCCTCAACTATTTAGACTTCTAGTGTATAGTTAGTGTGAAGCCTAAATAGTAGGTTGTAAATAGTTAGCTTTTTAATTTTCTTTCTTTACTATTTTTCTTTCCTTTTAATTTAGTCTAGTGTAATTAGTTAACTTTATGTTATTTGTTTTTGCTATGCTCGGTACTAACTTGTTTTGTAGATTCCTTTGGACTCGCGCTTATGGAGATCGCTCCAATTTTGGGTAATATCGTTCTTTTCCTCTCTTTGTGTTGTGTTCTTAATGCGCATTGAGGACAATGCAACATTTAAGTTAGGGGGTGTAGGATATTCTATCCATTTCATGTGTAGTCCATGGATTTGCTCACATTTAGTTACTAAGTATGCCTTTTTGTAAAAAAATTGAAAAATTTCAAAAATATTTTCTTTCTTTCTTCTCCTTTGTTGGGTATTTTGCCTTGTTTCCGATGACAAATTTCAATAATTGCCCGATCCAATAGACAACTCAATGATGCATGTTCTCGATTTTAAAAGTTATTAGACTTTAGTCCTCAAATCATTGATATTGTGAATACCTTTATGAATTAAACTTTATCCCATGAGCATATGCACTTTCCTTGTTCTATTGATTTGGTTTAAGATTTTTATAACTCGGTAATCTTTTGTTGCATTGTATATACTTACACCGAGTAAGCTTTGTACCTTTCGTCGTTTATGAGTGTTATACACTATTCTTTTCTCATTGAAAACGTTGAATTCATTGGTAATCTCACTATTCTTTCACTTGATCGTTCATTAATTGAGTTCATACTTGAAATGTGTTACTTGATCATGATTTTCATATATTGTTTTGACTCAAGAATTGCGTAAACTTTGTGAAATGATCATAGGCAATCTTTGTTATATCACCCATATTGACCTTGACCTCACCCTTATATGTTTACCCTCGTTAACCCCTTTGAGCCTAAATATAGCCTTTCTTTTCATAACCCAAATTCCCATAACCAACTCCAAATTGGAGTTTTAAGCCATACATACACCTTACATACCTTTGTTTGGAATGTTACTTGGGATTGAATGTTGCTGTTATGATGTCGGTTGCAATTTAAGCATATGAGAGTTTGATAAGTAAAGAAAAGAAAGAAGTGAAAAAGAGAAGAAAAAGAGAAAGAAAAAAGCAAAAGAAAACAAAACAAAAAATGAGAAAAAGAAGAAAAGAGAAAGTTGTATATGTTGTGTATAGTTCAATAAGTTTTGATTACTCTCCCCGATGATATATTTAATGCTTGTTTTGGAACTTGTTTTTCCAATTTTGTTATTGCACGCATTCTCCCATTATTCCGAGTTTTCATCCCGAACACTTTGAATCCGTACATACATTCCTTCGTTTCGCACCCTAGCCATATCCTACATTACAACCCTATTACAAGTCCTATGTGATCTTAGGTTGATGTAATTCAAAAGTTTAAATAGTTTTGATAATCTGTGAAAATACATTTCGCCTCTTTTAGTGTGCGGTATCTTTCATTGAGATTACAATTTTTCTTTTTTTATATGGCGTTCTTCTTTTGTGACATGTGTGCGGCCTAGTTTCCATTTACATTTACTCTTTATGCCCGCATGTCCCGTGTATTACCTCCCTTTTCATAGTGAATTCATTTGTTGAGCGTAATGCCCGTGAGGATTGAATGTATGCTTGCTTTTATGTTTATCCGGTTTATATAAGTTTTTCACCAAATCACACTATGCATGTGCTTTCCCCCCTCCCACTTTTAAAGTTTCAATTATATGAGGTGCATTCAACTTGTTAATAACAACGGACTTTAGCTTGAATTCGTTCAATATGCTAATAACATGTTTGAAATCTTTTTCGTTGTTGTTGAGTTTGTTGCATGTTGGGTTGGGCATATTTTGAGGAAACCAAGTGATGTTTGTGGGTTTCATCCCTGAAAACCCTCACGAGACGACACTCGTCCACTAGGGTAACCTAGGGGTTTAACGGCTTATTGCATACGCTAAATGCAATCGAATCGCCCGCGAAAGTGGCTTTATCTTTTCTATTGCTTTTATACCATACTTTTGTACTCTCTCCTGTGTTGGTTTACTATTTCTTCTTGTTGCATCTTATTTCATTGCTAGGGACTAGCAATGTGTAAGTTAGGGGGTGTGATACGGCGGAAATATTGCGTATTTCACCCGTTAACCTACGCGTTATTAGCCCCCTCGGGTATCTTATTCCCTATATTTATGCTCGTTAACCAGACAACCCTCGGATTTCTATGATAACATGTTTCGCAGGTGTTAATTGAGCTTTTGTAGGTATTTGGATGCTAAGTGTGAAGTCCGGATGCGTTTCGCTCGATTTCCATACACAACCGCACGCGCAAGGGCATTTTAGTCTTTTGACAGCTTGGGCACCTGGCCCGACATCTACACGGAAGTTGTAGCTCTCCTCGCTAGCTTCGCGTGGCCGCGAACGGTGCGCGATTCCGATGCATAACGACAAAGTTACGGCGATTGGAGCGACGTTGGATTGTATGCCAAAACAGGGAGGATTGCAGGCTGCCCTGCTTGGTCGATCTATCGACCATAAGGGTCGATCGATCGACCCTTCTTATTTTTGCCACGAATTATACTGTCGATCGATCGACCAAAGGGGTCGATCGATCGATCCCCTGTTTTCCCCTGCGGATATTTTCCTTTATTTCTTTCTTCTTTTCTTTTATTACAACTTACTATATAAGTTGGTTTTTGTTGTAATAAGGAATATAACTTATATTCTGAATTAGATAGTTTAGTTAGGGTTTGGTGTGGAGATTTCCTTTCTTCTTCTTCTTGGATTGACAACCCATGTGGTTTGTAAGATTGAACTATTCACTTCCTCTCCATTAATCTAGTTTGTTCTTCTTCTTCTCTTGCCTTGTAATTTAGTTTCAATGCTTTCTAACTAGTTTACATGCTTTAATTCTTGCTTTCTTAGTCTAATTAGCATAATTTAGTTTAACTCACCATGCACCCTTAGATAAATAGGGTCGGGATTTCATTTCCGCCATTTTCGGGCCCCGAGCTCCGAAAACTAGGTTTAGTGCAATATCGCGTTTAATTGAAACCGCGCGTATCAATGTTGGATTGTTAAGCGTTTATCTTTCTTTGTCATGCAACGTTAGAGTTTATAGCGACAATCCGAGTTTAATCCGCGGGCGACCATTTTCCATTAAATGTTTAATCTCGCAACTTTGGCTTAAATTCCTTATTGTGTGATGCTTATGCTTAATTGGAAATGCTCGATTAGATTGCTTTCGAGCCTTAACTCTAGTTAGTAGTTGTTTCGATCCGTTTGGTAGAATGCGATCCCGATCCTCGCTTTCCTTTATTTTAGCAGTAACTTCTCATTTTCTTTAGTCACCATAACCACCTATCACCTTTTACACTTTTATTCCTGAAGTAATTAAACAATTAACATCTGAAATTTAATAACTCCCTGTGGATTCTCGATACCCGACTTACCGCTCTACTTGCTTGTCAAGTGTAGCTGTAGCTTAGGTTTTTTGTATCGCGGCGGCGAAACACACAACGATTGTGTCCTCACACGAACACACTTTTTCCGCTCGATCACAAGTACACAAATTCATCGTACACATATGTTATGTTTGATTGCATTGATTTTCCTATCGAATTGTTCACACCCATTCATTCCATTTCCATTGTTTGGTTATCTTAGTGTAAATTCATGGTGTGTTGTTTTTGTAAAATTATTTTTTGCATTTTTTAATGAAAAATCAAAAATCAAAATTATTTTGTGGAAGCTTTTGGGTTAATCCTTTGCCTATGCGTAATTTGAGCCATGTTTGCTCTGCATATTTGTCGTGACACTCCATATTTATATTATTTATTCTTTTCCTTGTCTGTTTTAGACAAATAAAAAGTGGGAGAACAAATTATGGCAGAGTTTTGCATTATGGGGGAGAGTTGATTATTTATTGATTTACACTTATATAATTTCAAACTCGATGCGTCCCAAAGGTATTTTCTTTGTCTCGTGTTTGCAGGTACAAAATTGAAGACTATTATGTTGCACACCCTGATGACAAAAGCTAAAAGATTTGAATATTTGAAGTTGAAGAATTTAAAGAAAATTTTAAGACTTACATCTGTAGTACTTTTTCAGTTTTGAGTTCATGGGAGGGTATTAGATTTATATAGGCATTTTGATTTTATAATAGCGATTGTTTTATTTTGTATCGGCATAGACGTATGGGGATATTTGTAAGGACATATTTTATAAGTCATGTTTACATTTGAGTATGTCGTATACCGCTAGAACCGTTAACGACTTATTCAAGATCAATGATGTGTCAAGACAGATCTAAATATCACAGTTCTTCAACATTCAAGCATCAACGAGATTAATTTTTGTAATGTTATATTTTTATACCTTAATACTTCACTAAAGTTGTTGGGATATTTTTTACAAAATATTTTCTACGTGTCGGAGCGGTGTTTTTCGTCAAAGAAATTTTTTGAAATAAAAAATAAAGTTTTAATTGGTCGTTCGAGCTACCACCACTTTCATTCAAGCGGCATATAGATGTCGAGTGAAGTGTCGGTCAAGCGACACTGTCCCTTTGTTCGATCGACTTCCAAACTCGTTCAAGCGATGCACCGCCTTTACATTTTTATAAATATCATGTTAAATAGCTTCATTTTTCTTCAGAAGAGTTGAGAATTATATTCTACGAAAATGCTTTGGTAGAAACGTTTGTCTTCTCACTTTTGAGAGTTTTAGTTTTATATCAATGCACAAAACATCCCAATATTTATGTGAATTATTTTGGATCCCAAGATACAACTTTAGTAAAGTTATTTCTCTTGTAGAGAGGGTAAATCTACGACTGACGGCTGCATGTCAATTAGGAGTGTTCGAGGGTGTTCCTGGATGATTGGGATAGCGCGTTCATGTTGATTGCTACGGTTATTCCATTACTGACTCTAGGTTACATGTCTATGTGATTGTTTCGAGGAGTGATCATTGCAGATTTCAATGCAATCTTTGTAAGTTGCGATTGACTATTTTATAGTGAAATAAAGCTTTTGCCCGAAAGGAATTTTTCCTGAAATCTGTGAGTTAGAAATTTTATTTATGATGGTTTGACACACACACATGTAGTTGCATGTTTAGGGTTTGAATTAATTTCGATTAAAAATTGACAGCGATTAAAAAAGAATCTAATTGGAAACTTGCGAATTTATCTAAATCGATATCATATGGCATATTACAAATTTGTATTAGAGCTTTCTTAAGCGATCACTCTTTTGCAAATTGTTATCAAAGCTTAATTAAGCGATCACCAATGTTACAAATTGGTATCAAATTGGGTTTCTCTAAGTTATCGAGGGATCCTTGTTTTTCTCAAATTTTTGTGATATATTTTTTTTTAAATCATATATTTAAAATTTCACAATTTTTTCGATGGAGTACTTATGTAATCGGTTCGCCCCCTTTGATTGCATGAGTTAGAGTTTTAACGATTTGAATTGTTTGAATTTCATGTTGGTGAAAATAATTGATTTTTTGGAAAAAGAAAATTCTCGTTTTAAATCAACTATGGATCTTTTGCAAAGGATTCAAAATTAAAGAGATTTTTAACTTGAGGATTTTTTTTCTTTGGACCATGACATTAAAGCTTTAGAATTGTCCCAAAAGGAGAGTGATGACAGAATCCAATTTTTAGAGACAGAATTGGAGGACTTTAAAAACTCTAGGATTTGTATTTATGCTAAAGAGGATAAAATTATTTCAATCGATCAATTTGTGGCACGTGAAGAGACTCTTAGGGATAAGTGTACATACTTTAAGGGAGAGCATGATAATTTTATAGGAATAACTGAAAATTTAGAGTAGGAGTCCCTAAAATTCGAAAATTTTAATTATTTGCTTGATTAAAAAAGACAGATGAAAAATGATTGGTTGACTCGTGTAATGTTGGTTGCAATGGTAGTGGCTCATCGTGTTCTCATGTTTTAAGTGATAAAGCCAAAACCATTATTTGTTTAAGAGGGTCAATAAATCCCAAGGAGGTTAGAAAAGGTCAACCCATAGGTGTTGTTCCACCCATTTACTCATGTTCACATTGCAGAAGGAATGCTCACCTTAGTATTTTTTGTTTTGATCTTCGAAAAGGTCCTAGGAAGATGAATTCAAGAGTTGTATTGGTTCTAAAATCCCTATTCGACGTTTCACATATATTTGGGGTTAGGAAATCACTATTAAAGGAGCTAGATTGTAGACTGGTTGATTCTCGGTTGCTTTCACATGATTCTTTTCTTGTTATATCATATTGTTTATTGTGTTCGCATGTTCAACATACGCTAGTTGTGTTTCATGATATATTCTAGCCAGTTGTTATGACTTGTGTACTTTTTGTATTAATTTTTTATTTTTGGAAAAAGTTTTGAAAAATAAAAAAAGATTTTATTTTGATAATGTTTTTGGAAAAAGACAAACATTTTTGCATTTTGTTTAACACCATATATGGATGGACATTTAGGATGACCGAGTCCCAATTTCATTCCATATCCATGTGACTATTCGATAGTGTTTTGATATGCGTCATCATCTCATTTTTGTGCTTTACATTATTTGGAGTCATTGAGTTATAATTTGTTGTTACTACCTACATGTTTGACTCATGAGTTCCTTTATTGCACACTTCCATGGATTTGTTTCACTATTTGCCTTGTCTATCACATGTTGGTCAATGTGTTTTCATCTTAATTTTGTCCTTAAAACGAACCAAATGCAATAAAACCTGACAATGAAAGTAGTGCATGTAAGAACCATTGTTGTGAGTTTCTGTGATATATTTGAAATACGGGGAAGGGCTACTAAAGGTTTTCATTTATCCTTTGCGATTAAGCTACCATTTAAATAGGTCCTAAACAAAAATTTCACCAAAGCGTAAGCTAGGGTCCAAGGAGGATAAAAAGATCTCGAAAAAAAATCAAAGGCAATAAAAGGAAAAATATGACATAAAGTGGGCCAATAGGATTTAGTTTCATCACCTCAAAACAAAAATTAAAATCATTATTATTTATTGAGGGAGTTTAGATGGAATATAAAATGGGTTAGCACGTCCTGACAAAGTCATGAAAAAACGTTACATAGTTTTAGACGTTATTTGTGTGAAAATTATGTTTGACTTTGATTTGTCGATTTGATTAAGACGATGTCATCTGAATTCATATTTTGAGATTCATTCGTTACGAGTAAACAAATTCATTGTGCACATATGTTATGTTCGATTGCATTGATTTTCCTATCGAATTATCCACACCCATTCATTCCATTTCCATTATTTGGTTATCTTAGTGTAAATTCATGGTGTTTGATTTTTGTAAAATTATTTTTGCATTTTTATATGAAAAAATGAAATATCAATATTAGTTTGTGGAAGATTTTGGGTAACTCCTTTTCCTGAGCATAATTTGATCAATGTTTGCTATGCATATTTATCGTGACACTCCATATTTGTTTTATTTATTCTTTTCATTATCTATTTCGGACAAATAAAAAGGGGGAAAACGAACTATGGGAGTGTTTTTCATTACGGGGGAGATTTTATTATTCGTTGATTTACTCTTATATAATTTCAAATTCGATGTGTCACAAAAGTATATTCTTTGTCTCATGTGTGTAGGTAGAAAATTGAAGACCATTATGTTGCACAACCTGATGAGAAAAGCTTAAAGATTTGAATATTTGAAGTTGAAGATTTTGAAGAAAAGTTTTACACTTACATGTGTAGTACCTTTTCAGTTTTGGGTTTATCGGATGGTATTATATTTGAATAGGCATTTTGATTTGATAATTCAGATGTTTTTATTTTGTACCCGCATAGACATAGGTGGATATTTGTAAGGGCATATTTTATAAGTCATGTGTACATTTCAGTATGTCGTATACCACTAGAACCGTCAAAGTCTTATTCAAGATCAATCACGCATCAAGACAGAATCTGAATATCAATGTTCTTTAGCACTCAAGATTCCAAGAGATTATTTTGGGTAAGGTTGTGCTTTTATACCTTAGCATTTCAATAAAGCTGTTGGGATATTTTGTACAAAATAGTTTCTAATTGTTGGAGCAGAGTTTTTCGTCAAAGAAAAATTTTGAAAAAAAAAGTTTTATTTAGTCATTCGAACTACTGGCATTGTCGTTCAAACGACGGAGAGATCTCGCGTGAAGTGTCGATCAAGCGACACTGTCCTTTTGTTCGACCGACTTCCAAACTCGTTCGAGTGAGGTGCTACCTTAACATTTTTATAAATAGTGTGTTAAATAGCTTTGTTTTTATTCAAGAGGCCTGAGAATTTTATCTACAAAAACTGCTTTCGCAGAAACATTTGGCTTATCACCTTTGAGAGTTTTAGTTTTGTTTTCAATTCACAAAACATCCCAATAATTATGTGAATTGTTTTGGAATCCAAGATATAACTTTGGTAAAGTAATTTCTCTTGTATAAGGGGTAAATCTACTGTTGACGACTGCATGTCGATTGGGTGTATTTGAGGGTGTTCTGTGACACCCCGCCTAATAAAATACCGGGCGATCACTCCCATATGAAATTAGAACAGGAGTCTCATATGGATCATTCTTAGCATCACTGTCGAAAATCCATTTAATTACTAATAACGTATTAGGCCGGTGTCAAAATTTTACTTAACCACTCTTTTAAAACAACTAAAATTAAAACATCCACACAGTTTTGGCATAAATGAAACTGAAATGAAATAAAATAACCGAACACTCGGTCAAAATATACAACCATATCGAATGCTGTACTCAAAGAATAAATAAATGTTGTTGGGTTATTAACCTGCATGTTTATAAAATACCTCCTATCTAGAGTACAAAGATGGAAGCGTGTACTGAGAATCCTGCACGCATCCACAGCTACAGCAGCTGACGTCTGACTCGAAAGAAATGTCATCCAGGCGTCCCTGTGTCTGGACACCTATATATCTATATATAATATAGCAAGAAAGGAAAAGTAGATAAACGGGTCAGAGCCCGATTTGTGAAAATATTTAGCAAGTGCATAAATGCTTTATTTTTGAAAATATGTTTTATCTGATATTTAAATTGGTATCGCACTCCCATGAGATACCCCTCACCTCTCTTCTAACAGTGCACTCCTAGAGCATCCCTCTAACCATCCTAGTCAAGATACCCTGCTAACTAGTCTATCACCCAACCACTATCAACCCTAGATAGTCCAAGAAATATACTAAGGGCTAGACTTCTTCCCAGTCTCAACATTAAGCCATGTTCGTGCGTGGGGTGTCTCGCAAAGCAAAATCCAAACAAGGAACCCCCCGATACACTACTACGCGACAAGGTCGATCGTCGATATCAGCCAGACCGTCAGTACATAATATATATATATATATATATATATAGACACCATATAAGAAATAGTAATATTAGATCACTAAGGATTTAAACTTCTCCCAAGTCTCAACACAATGCCATATTCGTGCGTGGGGTGTCTCGCAAAGCGAAATCCAAACAAGCAACCCCCCCGATACACTACTATGCAGCGAGGTCGATCGTCGGGATCCACTATACCCTCGGTACTCGATTCATCCATATATATATTCATATTATAATATACATCCGGATCTATCTCCCGGACTGAGGATTCATATAGAAAGTATTCATCAATACTTTTCATTTTTATCTCAAAACTTTCCATTGCCCTTCTCATATCCAGGAAATGTATTTAAAAGACATTTTCATTATCATAAAAATGATTTGATCATATCATATGCTTCCACTTCCCTTCTTCCATCCGCGAAGTGTTACCGAAGCCCAAACATTTATCCCATTTCCCTTCTTCCATATAGGAAATGTACATAAAGCTAATTTATTATTATAAATTTCTTTAACAAATATAACGCGTTCTAAGACCGCCCGTATGGCGCACCCCTAAATGACCATCATCTTCCAATGCCTATCAAATACGACATCTAGGCACCTAAACGTACAATGTCGGGAAGAGGCCATATGCCTGTGGGCAAGAAATAACCACACCCCATCTTACCTAACCATCGCAGAAAACATAACATAACATTAACGCTCATATGGCCTAGAGGACTATATCCACCCTGCATTATCTAGCCAGGGGGATTCACCTCAGTGCGCGAACTTCCCTTATGATGTCATTTAGAGAGGGTGTTGACTATAACTTATTAATTATGAAAATCATTTTTTTTCCATTTTGAAAACTTTCATATTTTATTTTCAAAATCATTCACCTCAAATCATATATATATATATATACTTTAATCACATAGTGTATATATATATATATATATATATATATATATATATATATATATATATATATATATATGCCATATATTCCTCCTCGAATATATACAAATGACTATATTTGCCAAAAATATCTAGCGATGACCAATAATCCCAAAGATTCTCTCAAAGAATCATAATCACACATTTATATACGCATGATACTAAACGCAAAGTATTTTCTCGCATGTCTCTTGTCCCAAAACATTAATTAAATCAATCCCCCGAATCATACTCTAAATTAATTTGAGGTTTACTTATCCTCAATTCATCATCTAGGAGTCCTAACATCCCATTTAAAACTCCTATAATAATCTCCAAAATCATAATTTAAGTCTATCCAAACTTAAAAGGAGAAAACCTAAAAATTTTGCCACGACCGAATCGATTCGGCCTGTCTGAATCGATTCGCTGGCCACCGAATCGATTCGCCCTGTCTGAATCGATTCGAAATGGTGTTACTTTCAAACTGTGTCTTATAGAATCGATTCGGCTTGTCCGAAAATCCCAAATTTGCCTAGGGTTTTATATATAACCCAAAGACCCAAAATTTAATCCGATCACCATTTAAGTTATAACTCGGATTTATTCCTACAAACCCAAAGTTTTCATCTTTCATCAAGTCCTTTAGAGGTACTAACACTCTATTTGACAACCCCTAATATTTATCTACAAATAATTATGGCCTTAATTTCTGACTAACTATTTCGATCTCGGACAGCTTTTCATAGAAAAATCACTATAAATCCAAAAAAAATCATAAAAATACCCGGTCGGCGCCCACGCAACCTTATCGAAAAGATCTTCAAATTTATTTTTTGAACCAAGAGCCGAATCGATTCTCCATGGTCGACTCGATTCGATTAAGACGCAGGTCACTATTCATTATCTTCAAAAAAATTCCAAACCTCCATTATTCTCCATTTTTGTTGTTTCTAAGCTCATCCAACAACTCAATAAACATCTAATCTATGCTTTACAAATAACACATCAATTTATTTGGCGTATTAAACTATTTCTCTTAGATTTAGACCCTAAAACTATTAAAACCCCAACTTATGATTTTAACCCATTTCAATCCATTTCTTCACTCCATTTACATGGATTTAACACTAGAAATCATTAAGAGTTTACATTACATCAATATGTAAACTCATATCCAAATTTTCCCAAATTTATTTTAGGGTTCTACCAACTATGATATGAAATAAATGCATAATTGAAATAAAGAAAGTAAACACTTGCTTGGAGGATGAAATTCGACGACCTCGAGACGAATCCCACGGAGTTTGGTTGGAGTTTCCCCCTTTATCCTCTTTTCTCCTCCTCTCTCTATCTCTATTCCTTCTTTTCTCTTTTCTTTCCTTTTCTCTTTCGCTTCCTCTCTCTTGACTTTCAAGGGAGAAAAATAGGGCTTTAACCCTTTGAACCCCAAAAACGACTCGTTTACTCAATTACGAACCCTTTTAGCTGCAAAATTCCCCAAAACTCAATTTTGAAAATCGGACACTCTTTTCCGACTATCTCAAACATTCTGAGACTCGCGGCGTTGTTGAAATTTCCATCTGAGGTACTTGACCGCAAATTACTATTCTAACCCAATATAACTTAATGCGGGTTTTCCAGTTAAAATATTACCTCTTGTCTCTTTACTTCACGGTGACGTATAATTAAAATACTTTGACCTATTTAATCCCAAAAGAAATTACAACATCCTTCGAAAATCATCAAATCCTTAGAAATCCGAAAAATTACTATTTCGAGAATTTTTCCGAATTCCCAATTTATTTTTAATTATGGTATTTAATTGTCTCTAAAAGGACGGGTTGTTTCATACTCCCCCCCTTATAAGGGAATTTCATCCTCGAAATTCATATACAACCTATACCACAAATCCTAGTATCGCTCCAAATCCTAATACCTCAGGGGAACGATACAAACCTCATGGTTCCCAACCATACATCATACCGCTACCACGGTCGTAAAGTGACTCCAACATCGTCACATTGCACCCATCATTTCTGGTGCCTAACGGCATAAACTTCTAATTTATACACTACGCCCATTCTATTTCAGGCGGTATATAAACCTACTCACTAAGGTGCCCATACACCTTTATAACCTGCGCACATCTGCACATCCATAGTGACGTCTGACACGTAACACTCTCTCCCAATAAGGGTCTCCTTTCCTCGGTGTAATACTCACATATGGGTCCTCCCAAGCTGCGAAATTCATTCTCCTAACCTCGGCGCCACTAACTATACTAAACTTACATCCTAACAATACTACGGCCTAAGCATTATCCTACCTACGCGAAACGACTGTAATCCTAGGTGTCCCTATTGCCCAAGGCCTCTCTCAACTTCCGACATTTTCTCGGTTTCATGCGTGGTACGTCTTGCCGAAGCGAAATCCAAACAAGGAACCCTCCTGTTAAACTACTCCCTCGCGTTGTCGGTCATCGAGATATAGCGACCTAAGTCACACCAGCGGGACATCCTAAATCTTACTAAGCTAACCGACGAAACCTAACTAATCGAAGTGCCCAACCTCTGTAAGAGCACTACGTACATCATACCCAAAACATACCTTCTCAAAACTTGCCTTTTCATTAAGGCACGACTATTATCTTCAAATCAATTTCTCTAAGTCCAACCTCACCCATCCACTTGTGGCGAGAGGACCACATTAGTGCTTTTACATAGCACAATATTTCATAATCATACCATCATCACATGGCTCATAGTCTATAGTGGTTCATCCACACTATAAGACTTCTCCACAAAACCAACCTTCTTGCATCCCATAACATCTCTCCACTCCCGACGCCGTTAAGATTCATGTGTGGAGCGTCTTGCAAAGCGTAATCGAAACAAGGAACCCCTCCACACAACTCCTACTTAACTTTGTCGGTCATGGAGGTCCGTTATTTCAAACATGCAACCAGTATAACCCTATCCCCTATTCCAATAAAAAGGTGATCTGAACTCTTATCTCTAACTAAAAGTCACACCACCCAGCGGTCGCACTAATTTTTAAGTCCTTGTGCAATCAATAATGAGCTTTATCTTACATCTCAAAAATAATCCTGCGGCCTTAAATCATATCTATAAGGTCGCCATATACTCAAATCACGAGAATGAAACCTCTGCTCATCAAAGTTCCATCTACCCATAGTAATAAAGGTGAACCCAACCTATATCCACGTGAGACACCACAACAACAACCCATTCCACCTTTGAACTACGGACACGATAGTCTTGCCATCCTTAGCCTCCTATCGCTCCGAAAATACCATAACATCATATTACCATACTCGTATAAACATATAAAACGAGTATCCGAAACCAGATATATATACATGTATATATTCAATATATCAACACCCGCCTTTATAGAGAATGAAGGAAAATAAAACTCCGCAACCACAGAAAACACATAGGCATACACGATATAATGTTATCGATACAGCCACAACTCAAATTACACACACGAGTCTAGGGCTAACAAATACCGCGACTTTATCTAATCACAACAAATATACCTCTTCCTTCTGAGGTGAAACTCGTAACAATAAGTTAACCTTAACCTTGCTCCTTAAAATCATCTTACTAGTCCCCTTAACTTCTCCGTAAAAAGGAAACTCAACTACAAGCTTCAACCTTATTTCTCCAACTAAGCCCCACCTCCTGCCGCCATCCAAGCCCCTCACACGATTCTCAAACGAGGGCGCAAAAGATTACTATAATATTCTAATATGGCAGGGGAACGAAATCTCACAAGAGAAGTCAAAAATCCTAAACCTGAGGCTCTATAACAAATCGAGATCAACGCTGAAATCATAGTACCTCCACACAGATTCCTAAGGACACTAGAACCTGATTCTCTGATACCATCTGTGACACCCCGACTAATTAAATACCGGTCGATCACTCCCATATCAAATTAAAATAGGAGTCTCATATGGATCATTCGTAGCATCACTGTCGTAAATCCATTTAATTACTAATAGCCTATTAGGGCGGTGTCAAAATTTTACTTAACCACTCTTTTTAAACAACTAAAATTAAAACATCAACACAGTTTTAGCGTAAATGAAACTGAAATGAAATAAAATAACCGAACACTCGGTCAAAATATACAACCATATCGAATGTTGTACTCAAAGAATAAATAAATGTTGTTGGGTTATTAACCCAAATGTTTATACAATACCTCCTATCTAGAGTACAAAGATGGAAGCGTCTACTGAGAATCCTGCACGCATCCATTGCTGCAGCAGCTGACGTCTGACTCAAAAGAAATGTCATCCAGGCGTCCCTGTGTCTGGACACCTATATATATATAATATAGCAAGAAAGGAAAAGTCGATAAACGGGTCAGAGCCCGATTTGGGAAAATATTTAGCAAGCGCATAAATGTTTTATTTTTGAAAATATGTTCTATCTCATATTTAAATTGGTATCCCACTCCCATGAGGTACCCCTCACCTCTCTTCTAACAGTGCACTCCTAGCGCATCCCTCTAACCACCCTAGTCAAGCTACCCTGCTAACTAGTCTATCACCCAACCACTATCAACCCTAGATAGTCCAAGAAATATACTAAGGGCTAGACTTCTCCACAGTCTCAACACTAACCCATGTTCGTGCGTGGCCTGTCTCGCAAAGCGAAATCCAAACAAGCCCCCCCCTCCCCCCCCCCGATACACTACTACACGGCAAGGTCGATCTCGAGATCTGCCAGACCCTCAGTACATAATATATATATATATATATATATATATATATATAATAAGGAGTAGAATGTTGGTTACTATTCCTTAAGTTGATAAGGTAATTACGGGTGAGGATTTATGATACATTACCTAATTTGCCCCCAATAATTTGAGTTCCCCCTCTTTTGACACACTCCTATATACTTCCCCCTCTATATCAGAATTCAAAAATAAGGTTAAAAGAGTATTTGACCAATTTTTCTCACTTTTCAACCTCTTACTCGGATACCTCCTCTCATATCCTACACTCACCCAAAACCCACAACCCACAATGCTCCCTCTCTCTCTCTCTCTCTGTGTGTGTGTGTGTGTGTGTGCGTGTGTGTGAAGCACACGACACCCTATGTGACGCCCTCCGCCTCCAATATTGCCATGCTCAACCTCCAACGCTGCCACCCTCAGGTAGTCACTCTCACCCGCTTACACAGTTGCGCCCACACACACCCCTCAAAATTAGATCTGAAAATATGTCACAATCTTAAAATATATGTTGCGATTTTGGATTTTTCTTATTTAGATCTTCTTTCTTATGGTATTTTGTATATGGATTTGAGGGTTTTGTTGTTTTCGTATGGCTTGCAGATCCACCATTGGTCTCTCTCACTGTGTGTATCTTTTATATTTAGATTCAACTCAAACGATCTGATCTCCACTTTATATGACTGTGTTAAACATCCAAATGTTTTTTGGGTATATTTTTTAGTACCTGTTATACCTGTTATGCTGAACATTTACTGTTTGACTTTTTATTACCTGTTATACCTCCTATACTCAATGTTTGAGTTTTTAGTACCTGTTATACCTGCTATACTCAATGTTTGAGTTTTTAGTACCTGTTATACTCATTGTTCGAGATGGGGCATTTTTTTCTCTGTTCACATCTATTGTGTCTCATCTTATAAGAGTTTTTATGTCTAATTTTTTTCTCTGTTCACATTTATTGTGTTCCAAATTCTGATAGAGCTGTAAGTACTTTGGACGAAGAAAACGATTGTTTTACGACATTTTTTGTTATTTTTTATTTGGTTTCCACATTTTGGTCTATTTATGCGATTGGTGATGCGTACATGCCTTTTAATTTTGACAGGTGCATAAGACGATGTAGATGATGATAATTCATTCAGTTCACAAGACGATGACGAGGAATAGTTATGCAGGTTTGAAATCATAGTAGGGGATCATATGGAATTTGTTATAGTATGCATCATATTTAATGTTTTAAGATCAACCTGCTTCATCATATACTTAATTTAACTTATCATATAAAGATTTATATGCAGCGTTGAAAACCTTGGACTTCTCCTCAACAAAAGACCTGGTTGAGTCCTGATGGTGATTAGGTTGTTATTTCAATGCACATGCTCGATATGCATTTTTAACATCATTGAGAACTAAAGGACCACAAGCACTCAACCCGAGGGTCATCCGATGTGAGGCCACAGACTTCATAGGGAGATACATATTCAAGGGGCTAATAGGAAGATGTGGATAACATTTTGGGAAGATGTCAAAAAAATTTGGTAAGTTTAATTGTTCGTAGTTTTTCATAAGATAATTTACATTTGTATTCATATGCAAAAAAAAAATTCACTATAATAATGGAGTATATTCTTTGGCTATATCCCCTTTGAATTTTAGTCTACCACGTTTTTTCCTGGAATAACTTCTCACAATGCACATGGGATTTTTTAGGCCAATTTGCCTTTTTTTTTATGCCTCTTTTCTCCAATCTCTTACTATAGTATGGTTTTGAAAAATATTGTTTTTTATGATTGTAATATCTTAAAAAGAGGATTTACTTTGACCCGGTACTACATTTCCACGTCTTTAAATTACGGTATCTCTCTTCCTTTCCGGGTCTTTTTTTTAAGGATTTCATATTTTGCGGGGTTAGTGTTTACATGTGAGTTTTTTCCAGTGCAGTAGTCATTTAATAGTTTTTGTAGTTTAAACAAATTTGGGTGATATTTATTCAATATCACTTTTCAACGCTTTTTGACATTTTAAGTAGAAAATTATACAAAATGCGTCGTAATTGTTTAAATTTACACCAGATTGCACTTTTTCATAATTTCATGATTTTTTAATAAAATTTCTAACTGAGGTTTGATGAGGAAATGTAGTTGAATCAGTTTTTCATTCATAAATGAATTCCATGGACATGGTGATAAAGAAGCAGCTCATCTCCGATATTAAAGATACATCACAACAGGTAGTCTATGTTTGCCTTCATTTTTTATTGCATTTTGTCGTGTTTCATGCCTTTTTCTAAGTGAAAATATGACTGATAACTAAATAGGATGGTTGATTTACTAAGTTCATTCTTTACTATTTGTAAAATATATGAATTTTGACATTTTATAGACATGCTTTTGGATATCTTTCTTCCGGGACATAGATTTCTCAATTATGGGCCTTATTTACCATATTACTCTTTATTAGTAATGTGCAACGAAGACTACATAGTACTAAATACGATGAGAGCATAAAGAGGAGTTATAGACTTAATTTTTTTCGTCCATTGGAATGATTTATTAATAAAGTTTTAATTCTCTTGGTAGGTTTGTATTGTGTAATTTATCGAGTTATTAAATATATTGGAGATGGGTTTTTAATTAGGTTTGTTATTTTGTTTCAGCATTGGGACTTCTTTCAGAATCTTCATGGTTGATATATGTGCAACATTTTCGATGTCAGTGGTTAGTAGAATTTAGAAGCATCTATTCTTTGGAACACGCATATTTATATGTGTGGATTCGAATCCACATAGCATTGATGCTCTCGAGAACACTCGCAACAAGGAGACCCTTTAATTTTCCAAATATATGTTCATGAATGTGAGCTCTGGACATCAACACCAATTGAATTTGTACAACTATGAACAAGGGTAGTAGGTTGGGGTTGTCCAGTTGTACAGCTAATTAGAACTATTCTTAGTTCATTTGTGCACTCCTTTGTCCAAGATTTATTAGTTATTGTCAATATTTATGAGCTTTTTGAAACAAACAACTTAGGGATACCTTCTAAATTCATTCATATTTTGTTGAATGCAGAGGTAGTGAGTAGGATAAGTCAATCAATTTTTTTTAGATTTGTGAGAAATACTCTTTCCATATTTTTGTATTCTCATTTGAACATTTGGAGCCTAAAGCTCGCTAAGTTAATATAATGAACCTATTATCTTGGAAATTTACAAAAAAATATATAAGATTAATTGTTGTACAAATATATTGCATTTTCAATGTTTGATACTAGAATATTTTATTTGAAGGAACTAATTGTTTTGCAGTTTATAATGCCCAAGTTTTAGATTGTGAGGGAGATGAAGGAAAATGGTGACTTCAAGATGCCAACATATGATTTCATAAATAGGTCCACAGAGGTATGATCTAGTAGGAGAAACCAAAATGTAGTGTTCAAAATACTTTTGTAAATACAATTTTTCTTTTCCCCCTTCGATT
Source organism: Sambucus nigra (assembly GCA_949130495.1). Taxonomy (NCBI): domain Eukaryota; kingdom Viridiplantae; phylum Streptophyta; class Magnoliopsida; order Dipsacales; family Adoxaceae; genus Sambucus; species Sambucus nigra. The sequence continues at coordinate 74,150,557 of OX422222.1, forward strand.
ATCAGCAGTGCTACCAGCGCCTGTAATGGAGGATAATTCAAATGCTATGCAGTCTGATGCTACAGAACCTGAGGCAGATTCTTCTATTTCTTTGAATATGCCTCTTTCATTGCCTGTGGTGACAATTGCTGAAATTACTTCACTACCCTTGAAGCCCAAATTTGAAACTTCCTTGGACGTCTTAGAAAATCCAGTGGTTTTTTCTCGAGTTGACGAATCAGCTCCAAAAGAGGAGGTTTTGAATGAAGAAGCTGATGAAGTCATCGTTGATATTTCAAAAGAGGACAATGTTTCTTTAGATATTCCACTTTCTCCTATTCGCCAAGTTGACCTGGTCTCTGCAGTACCACAACCATCAGATATTATAATGACAGATGACACGTATTCCCCATATTTACTAGAAATCAATCATCTTTTTCCACCTATCCCTTAAGAGCCCGGTCCCGAGTTACCTGTACTTCCATTATATGTGGAAATGACTTAAGAATAGCAAAGAAATGTGAGAAAAATGGTTTTTGAACGGATTATTGACTCCCACAAGCATTTATGAGGGACGGGCTATAAACATACACGTATGATGTTGCTTGCGCGATTCGTTGCTCAGGTGGGGTCGACTTCTTTCTTGATCGGTCAAATCTTTGTTGAGTTCCCTCTTTGGGAACATTTGTTATTGTTTCTGCATAAACATTATTTTGGCTATTAATATTTATCTGTGTTGCTACTTTGTAAATGACTTAAAGAGTTGATAATGTATAAGTGTTTACTGCCACAAAAAGGACATAAAAGAGTATTTGTTGTGATTTCAGATGAAACAAGTGGTGCTATTAAAGAATCAATAGAAAAACAAGAGATGTTTTGAAACTTTGCAGAAAAGGATCAAAACATTTACTCTAATGATTTGTTTTGTCCATAATTTAATTAGTTTATTGTTTCTATCTTTGGTTTTGTATGAGTAATTCCTTTTTATTTAATTGTTTTCCAACTGAATGGAAATATTTTTAGTGCAGGTACATATGTTTTAATTTGGACCTAATAATCTCAGCGCCTTTTCCACGGTTTGGAAGCATGATCATGAATCTGTTTCCATATAAGGTAACCGATGATACTTATGACATCTGAATAACATTAAATTACTGAAACAAACACTGCGAGCATTATGGCTTTAGGATAGATTATAACCCTTTCTCTCTATACGACATCTTCTTCATTCAACTTCTCAATCTCAGCATTATAGTAGTCAATTTACGACCTTCTGTTCTGCTATATTCTTAATGCAGTTGGTGCTGCTATACAACAACCTCGTGCTTCTATACATACAGTTGTAGTTTGGTTTTTTCATTAACTGATATGGATTTTTAAAGGTCCACTTAAAACCATATTTCCACGTGTGTAACTAGAGATTGTGGGTTTCTGTAAATAAAGCTCCACTTAATGGTTCAAAACTAAGGTGTAATCACATTTGGTTTATGAATTTTGGGATAAAACTATCTGATTTTATGATATATAAGTCTGTCCAGATGGTGAAGGTCTATATTTTCAAAATAGATGTTGCTTTTGATCTATGCCTTTTTTAGTAGATGAGTGTCATTCTTCATTTATATTTCGTATACACTTTCGATTGTGACTCGAGCCTAATTGCATGATTGGGACTAGTTTCGGTGGAATATATATGTTTTTATTTTATGCCCAATATATGATCGGATCGCTTTCGAAGTATGTTCATTTTTTGGTTATTCTTATATTTGTATTCTCTTGATCAATTTGTTATTCTTTAGTATTTTCAATTTAATTTTCTTGGTCATAAGTGGAGAAGAATGTGAATACTAGATGTCGGTATACATAAGTCATTTGGTGTTTGGTCAGTTTGTATATAGTCTTAGTTTTCATCCAAAAGAAGATATTGCTTGGCATCTCCCAGCTTATAACTTTGCACTATATTTTATAACCTTACAAATATAATGTATAACCTTACAAATGTATTGTTTGGCGATATTGTTTCCCATTGTATTTATACCCTTTTTATTGTATATTTGTGTGTTTGAAATTGTATAGGGAAATTACCAATGGACCTCCAAAATAGTCGTTCATAAATTGGTGGGGGTTCGATATTAGTTTTGAACTCATCACAACCTTAATGGGATGAGAGCATGTCTTATCCTTGGGCCGAGGTATGCAAAATGGCATTGAGTTCGTGTAATATGGTTGACGTTTGTTCAACGTTATTTTCTAAATTGTTGTCTAAAATTTTTTTTTTTTAAAAATTTGGCTTTTAACATTGTTCATCCATGCCCGTTTATACCTATTTTCTAACTTTTCATTTGACATAATTTGTTTTTCCTTATTTTCAATAAGTTTGTTATAAAACAACATTCGGTCCTTGGTGATAGTTGTTTAAATAAAATTGCTCCAATATAATATGGTTGTAGGATAGGGATCCATGTACATGTCATCCATTGAGTTTTGAATGAGTTTTTAAGCATCAAGATGTTGTTTAAGACTAATTGAGTCAACTATTCCGACTTTAATTTTTCAAAATTGATCTCTAATGTATCATATAGAAATTTGTAATTAAGATTTTACATTTTACATAGTATATTGGTTGTGTATTTTTTATATTCATTACCTTATTAATAGTTAATCATGTGTAGATGTGTTGTTTAGAGTAACTTGTGTATTTGTATTATTGTCACAAATCGTTTAAATAGATGATATTTATACGAGGCCCAAAGCGGACTGTTAGTATTGTTGTTTAAAGTATTTTTGTGTTGGTATTCCAACCATCATTCCTCCGAGCTCTGCAATGAGCTCGGTAAAAACTTGGATCATACCCGAGGTCCAAGGAATTGATGAAAAAATTTCTAGGGATATGCTGACATCCCTAGCTACTCGTCATCTTGCTTCGGTAAATTTCTCACATTCTGAATTTTCTTTCTTTCTCTGAATGCTTGCATTTTGTATTGACTTTACTGTTTTTCTCATCTTTCAGCTGGTGAACTGTTTCAATAATATCGTGAATAAAGATAAAGCTATTAAAGCTTCAAGCTCCTCGTCAGGTGTAGAGGATGCTCTACTGGGTTTGACCCAATCCCTGAAGGAATCTCGCCAATAGTATAGTGAGGACAAGGCTGTTTTGGAGAAAAAATTGTCTGCAGTTGAGGCCGAGAAGGTGAAGATGGCTGAGATCTCCAAGAATTTGGAGGATAAAGTAAAAGGTTTAGAGGTCGAACATCAGAAGTATGATGTCAAGCTCAAGAACTTTGGAGAGCTTGAAGATAAGTTAAAGAAGGCAGAGGAAGAGTTGTCCGCCCTGCGAGATATCAAGGTCCAAAAGGAAGAATTGGATGCGAAGCTCTCCTCAGAGAAATTGAGAAGAAAACTCGCAGTTAAAAAATCCTTCAGCTCTGGCTGGCAAAAAGGATGGGATAAGGGGATTACTGCGATGACATCCCAAGTTCAATATGGGAAGTTGAAATACTTCCGAGATGGCTGGGTAGCTGCCCTACAGGAATTGAAGATCAAGGATGATTCTGATCTATTCCAGTTGCACCACCCTGGTCCTCCTCCACCAATTGTGGAAGAAGAAGAAGATGAGCCTGCCTCTGATGAATCTTCTATGGCTATAGGTGATCAAGTCCCTATCTCTCTTCCTGCTGCCAACGAGGAGATTTCTTCCATGCCTCCTCCTTCTGAGAAAATTTCAACTCTTGCTGTTCAAGCCGCCATCACCTCCGAGCAACCAAGCTCCTCGTCCCAGCCTCCCGAGAAAGTCTTGGGAGACAAGGAAAAGGTGTGAAGTTGTTCGGTATCATTCCTATATTTTATTATCATCTTGTAATAAAAAAATGTAATCTTTTGATGATCTAATAAAATACATTTTTGTTCATCTCTGTTGTTGATGATTTGTTTTTGTTGATTGTTGTCTTTTTCTCATCCTTAGTTTGTTGCTAGAATGGAATTGATATCTGTACATGATACCAAGCTGATGCAGCAATGTCACGAATATTATAAGGCTGGTCATACAGACCTTAGTACATCGATAGTTCTATAAACAAAGAAAAATCTAGCGAATTTTTCTAAATTCTTTACACGTATTTTTGTTGTAAGAAACTTTGTGATTTAAAATTTACACGATTCAAGACTTTGGAATTTTTTATTCGTGCCTTCAGGCACGGGCATTCCGCTAGTATATATATATATATATATATATATATATATATATACACCATATAAGAAATACTAATATTAGATCACTAAGGATTTAAACTTCTCCCCAGTCTCAACAGAATGCCATATTCGTGCGTGGGGTGTCTCGCAAAGAGAAATCCAAACAAGGAACTGCCCCGATACACTACTATGCGACAAGGTCGATCGTCGGGATCCATTAGACCCTCGGTACACGATTCATCCTTATATATATATATTCATATTACAATATACATCCGGATCTTTCTCTTGGACTGAGGATTCATATACAAAGTATTCAACAATACTTTTCATTTTTATCTCAAAACTTTCCATTTCCGTTCTCATATCTAGGAAATGTATTTAAAATCCATTTTCATTATCATAAAAATTCTTTGATCATATCATATGCTTCCACTTCCCTTCTTCCATCCGGGAAGTGTTACCGAAGCCCAAACATTTATCCCATTTCCTTTCTTCAATCCAGGAAATGTACATAAAGCCAATTTATTATAATAAATTGCTTTATCAAATACAACACGTTCTAAGACTTCCCGTACAGAGCACCCATAAATGACCATCATCTTCCAGTTCCTATCAAGTAGGACACCTGGGCACCTATATGTACAACGTCGGGAAGCGGCCGTATGCCTGCAGGATAGTCATAACAACACCCTAAGTTACCTAACCATCGTAGAAAACATAACATAACATAAACGCTCATATGGCCTAGAGGACTATATCCACCCTGCATTCACTAGCCAGGTGGCTTCACCTCAGCGCGCGAACTTCCCTTATGATGTCATTTAGAGAGGGTGTTGACTATAATATATTAGTTATAAAAATCATTTCTTTTCCATTTTGAAAACTTTCATATTTTATTTTCAAAATCATTTAACTCAAATCATATATATACTTTAATCAACAAGTATATATATACACACCATATATTCCTCCTCGAATATATACAAATGGCCATATTTGCCCAAAATATATAGAGATGACCAATAATCCCAAAGATTCTCTCAAAGAATCATAATCACGCATTTATATACGCATGATGCTAAACCCAAAGTATTTTCGAGCATATCTCTTGTCCCAAAACATTAATTAAATCCATCCCCCGAATCATACTCAAAATTAATTCGAGGTTTACTTATCTTGAATTCATAATCTAGGAGTCCTAACATTCCATTTAAAAACTCGTATAATAATCTCCAAAATCATAATTTAAGTCTCCCTAAACTTAAAAGGAGAAAACCTCAAAATTTTGAGAGCACCGAATCAATTCGGCCTGTCCGAATCAATTCAAAATGGTTCTAATTTCAAATAGTCTCTTACTGAATCAATTCGGCTTGTCTGAATCGATTCGTCTTGTCCAAAAATCTCAAATTTGCCGAGGGTTTTATATATAATCCAAAGACCCAAAATTTAATCCGATCACCATTTAAGTTATAACTCGCATTTATTCCTACAAACCCAAAGTTTTCATCTCTCATCAAGTCCTTTAGAGGTCCTAACACTCTATTTCAGAACCCCTAATATTTATCTCCAAATAATTCTAGCCTTAATTTCTGACTAACTATTTCGATCTCGGACAGCTTTTCGTAGAAAAATCACTATAAATCCAAAAAAAATAAAAAAAAACCCGATCGGTGCCCACGCGACCGTATAAAAAAGATATACAAATTTCATTTTTTGACCATGAGCCGAATCGATTCGGTTAAGACGCAGGTCACTATTCATTATCTTCAAAAAAATTCCAAACCTACCATTATTCTCCATTTTTGTTGTTTCTAAGCTCATCCAACAACTCAATAAACATCTAATCTATATTTTACGACTAACACATCAATTGATTTGGGGTTTTAAACCCTAAAACCATTAAAGCTCCAACTTATGATTTTAACCCATTTCAATCCATTTCTTCACTCCATTTACATGGATTTAACACCAAAAATCATTAAGAGTTTACATTACATCAATATGTAAACTCATATCCAAATTTTCCCAAATTTATTTTAGGGTTCTACCAACTATGATATGAAATAAATGCATAATTGAAATAAAGCAAGTAAACACTTGCCTGGAGGATGAAATCCTACAACCTCGAGCCGAATCCCGTAGAGTTTGGTCGGAGTTTCCCCATTTCTCCACTTTTCTCCTCCTCCTCTATCTCTCTCTTCCTTCTTTTCTCTTTTCTTTCCTTTTCTCTTTGTCTTCCTCTCTCTTGACTTATAAGGGAGAAAAATAAGGGTTTAACCCTTTAAACCCCAAAAATGACTTGTTTACTCAATTACGAGCCCTTTTAACTCCAAAATTCCCCAAAACTCAATTTCGATAATCGGACACTCTTTTTGGACTATCTGGAACATTATGAGACTCATGGCGCAGTTGAAATTTCCATCTGAGGTACTTGATCGCAAATTACAATTCTAACCCAATATAACTTAATGCGGGTTTTCCAGTTAAAATATTACCTCTAGTCGCTTTACTTCATGGAGAAGTATAATTAAAATACTTCGACCTATTTAATTCCAAAAGAAATTACAACATCCTTCGAAAATCATCAAATCCTTAGAAATCCCAAAAATTACTATTTTGAGAAATTTTCCAAATTCCCAATTTATTTTTAATTATGGAATTTAATTGTCTCCAAAAGGACGGCTTGTTACATGTTCCTGCCTGATTTGGATTGCGTGTTCGTGTAGATTGCTACAGTTGTTCCATTACTGACTATAGGCTACATGTCTATGTGATTGTTTCGAGGAGTGATCATTGAAGACTTCATTGCAATCTTTGTATGTTTCAATTTACTATATTGTAGTGAAATAAAGGTTTTACCTGAAAGGGATTTTTCCTAAAATCTGTGCGTTAGGAATTTTATTTGTGATGGTTTGACACACACACACACACACGTAGTTGAATGTTTAGGGGTTGAATTATTTTGGATTAAAAATTGACACCGATTAAATAAGTATTTATTTGGAAACTTGTGAATTTATCTAAATCGATATCACACGGCATTTTACAAATTGGTATCAGAGCTTATTTAAGCGATAACCACTTTTACAAATTGGTATAAGACATTATTTATGCGATCACCACTTTTTGGGGAATGGAATTAGGAGATATCCAACTTGTATCAAGTCTGAAGGGTGGTTTATCATAGTCCAAGAAATTTTAGGTCATTCCAATGCCATACGTACAGTTCCGATCATACTTTATCAAAATTAGCAAGTTTGTCCACCCCTATTTATAGCCTTCCTAGTTATTTTTTGCAAGATGATCGGCAATGTGATATTAGGCTTCGTTATAACCTTCCATACAAACTTCTCTTTTTTTCTTGTAAAAGTGAAAGGATAGCCTATCCGCTTGCTCCTCAAGCTTTTTAAGGATAGCATCTTTAAAATTCAATTGGGCAACCTGGTCAGAAAAACCATTGCCTTTTTCTTTTAACTGGACACCTTGGTCGGTAAGGGTCTTCTTTGTTTTTTCTTCCTCAACAGTTAGTAGAACAACTATCATCTCCCTAGAAGTTTTCTTAAGTTTAATATTCTTTCGCAAGACCTCTAGTTCTACCACTAATCATCCATTTTTGTTCTTCAAAAAGGAATATCCTTCATCAAAACTAACAACAGTTGATCTCTTCAAGCTTTATAATTCATCCCTAAAGCTATATTATTCTCTTTCTATAACATGGAAGTAATCGACGTAGTATTATCCACATCCTGCTTCAAGGAAAGCTCCTTCTTGTTTAGGGCAAAAGTGATATCCCTCAATTTCGTATCAAAACCCACCCTCTGACTCAAATCATTATACTTGTCCTCATAGTAACAATAAAGTAGGGCTAAGGATAACTTGTGATATCGTTGTAATTACTCAATCATTTCATAATATGGGGCATTGTTAGTCATAGATATTTCTAGTAAACAATGGATATGGATATATGACTCTTTCACTTTGTCGGTACATTTTAGCCTAGAAACCCATTTAAGTCTTGTTTAGATATAAGAACATGACTAGCCTCAAATATATTTTTACTTTGTCTAAGCAGGTCACATTCAACAAATATTATAGCCTTTTTCTTAGGATCAAACTATAAAGTTGCAAATACATTAGTTTGTGGAAATACAAAAGATCAAACAATTCAAGAACTAAAGTAACACAATTCCTCAAAAACTACAAGTCATTCTGAGGCATAGACATCAATTTAAGATAAAAACTTGTTCTTTCATTAATTGATAAATGACGTATAAAAGGGGACACATCATCAAGAACGAAAAGAGAAAGGAAAAAAAAGCTAAACTTGTTATACCTTCTCCTTGTCTTTGGATTAATTTTGTAGGGAAACAAGTTGGTTGGCACTGGAACCTGGCACCACTAAAGATTCAATGGGCACCATAGAAGATTCTCTAGATCCCTCCTTATAGTCAAACTCATCATCCAAGTAAGAAGGAGTGCTAGGGTCATGTCTTGCAAAGATCTCAGAGATTTCTTACATGCCAACCACCTTTAAATCATCCAACCTTCTATGAAGGACCATTTATTGCATGCTCAACTTAGGAAGATGCAACACAAATTTCAATCTACCATCCTTTATCAAAAGGAGCCTTGTCTTTGGGATTTAATATAGCCACTTTACTCTCTATGATTTTTGCCCTAATTTTGGCACCTGAGAGTCCTCGGTATCTTTAGCCCTACCTGCAGCATTAGTAACCCTTTTCTCCATAGTTCATCTCTTTCCTTGGTAGCTTTCATATGTCCTTCAGTAGTTTGGACCGATTATTGGCCTTCTTTAATTCTTGTTCCCAAAACATTTCCTTTTTTGCCAAAGCCTCTCGGTAAGTGTCTAAGGACTTCCTCAGACCTTTAAATGCCTCCTCAACTTCACCAGGAGAAGTACTCAACTGGTTATCTTTATCCATCATTTGGTTGAAGTCAACCAAAAAATACAAAATCAACAAACACCAAATGGTCAAAAAAGTTTAAAATCACAAAGGAAAGGGAAAAAAGGGAAAAATTACCAACTCCAAGTTGTGGAAAGATCTCTCAGTGATACTAGATCTCTATATGGGTGCTGATGTAGCCCATTCAGCAGGAAGAGAATTAGATTTGATTAAACCACTGGTTATCCCAGGGTTAATAATAATAAAGGTTGACCCAATATCCAGGTCAATCTGAATCTTCTTCACTAACTCTTATTGTTGGGTCGTTTTCTTTGCATCCAACACTTGCTAGTCGACTGGTGTCTTATGAGCGTCATTTAAAGGATCATGCAAACCAATTTTTATCCTCTTTAATTGATGCTCCTCAACTTATGTCTCATCCACTAATAGGCCTCTTGTTATTGGCCTTAGACTTCTTTTCAACTGTCTTATAACCAGTATCAACATCCTTTAGGGGGTAAGAGATAAAGGACCCATAAGTTTAGGCATCTTCCTCTTAGTCATCTCTATATTAGCAGAAAGAAGAATTTGAGAAACGTCTGAAGACTCAAATGAGGAAGAATTTCCTCCTGGATTAAATTCAGCACCAGCAGAGTCAGTGGGTGAAGGATCTTCTTCAAGGTTGACAATAATGGGGGGTAGAGCAAGTCTAGGTCAGTAAATAAAAGAAGTGATAAAACATTAATACTCCAATAATAATGATGCTGCCCAGGGGTGTTCCTCTCCAATCTTCTAGTTTAAACCCCATAAGATCTTGAGATCGTTGAGGTTGATTTCCCCTTCGTTGGGCCACTTCTTCTTACTTTCCTCTATATAAAAAACAATGTCAAAATTAGTAAAGAAATATAAAAAATGCATGACCAAAGAGGAAAAATAGTTAATAAAATTACAACATATGCCTGTCCAAATTGGGGGCACGTGGGACCAATATAAATCACCCCAATTGGGAGGGGAGTATATTACTAATTATTGAAGATAATTCCATGTTACCAATAATCTTTATTGGAGTCTGGTAGATTTACTACTAAAGCCCTATGGGCTTGCCTAGTCTTCACGTAGTAGGTACTCTCTATAACAGTGACTCACATGTAACAAAACATCAACTCCAAAACCCTAATATGGGTCCCGTAAACTTTGTTCGACCTGTGTACCCCATTCATAACCCTTTAAGTCTTGGGGGCTATTCTCGTAGGAACAACATTGAAATATTGGCAAAAATCAAGAAAAAAGTTTTGGTGGAAAGGTGAAACCTCACTCAGCTATAAATAAAGTGGGGATAAAATGATCCTCGGGAAATGGAATAAAAGTCAATGGAACCCCTAGGTATCTCTAAGTCTACGCGGGATGGGATTTCCTCTTTTCTCTATACTCGTCTAGTGAACTCTCATCTACTATGTAAACCATGATTGAAATAGAGAAAAAGAGGATAAAATAGAGAGAACTGAAAAGATGTTTTACATGGAATCAAATCCGATGGCGAAAACTGAAGTAGGAAATGGCAACAAATAATCGCACAGAAAGCTCAAAAGTAAAGATATAGATAAAGTTAACAAAACTTGAGGTAGAGGAAAAAGAGGGAAACTTCGTACCTATTTATAGGTTGCCTCGAAAAATGGGAATAAAATGATTAACTGAATGATCCGTATCGCTATTGTCAGCTACTCATTTTCCAAAATGGCAAATGACGACTATGTTCTTTGGCAACTAAAAAAAGATTGAATTATTTACAAAATCCCATCATCGAATAGTGCCAAATTTTTTTTTACAAGTATGGGAGGTCGATCGCTGACCAAACACTCAACAAGTACTCTGAGAAACATCCTAGGTTGAATAATTTATGCTTTCAAGCAAGCATCGAGCATGGAGCATTGGGAGCTTTTATTGTATGTAAAAATTATACCCCCACATGGATCAATGATTAATGTACACCTATCTTCAAACGTGGCAAACCAGCCTACTTGTTTCGCTTTAGAGAACCTTAGTCGGCTAGAATGTCGACCAACTTCGGAAGGCCAACCAACTAGAAATACAATAGTTACTAGGATGGGATGCTAACCAACACTGAATTCCAAGAGTTTTAATTATCGTACAAAAATCTAAACGCCTATTAAGATAAAGTCTATCCATCTTTAGGGTTTCCCACCCTAATAAATACAAACTACTTCCATAGTTAAGAGACAACTGAAATCACTCATATGCACACCATACTGAGCTATTGTAAACCCCACTGAATGAGGTAGGCTATTTTATAAATGAACCACTATAAAACCTTGTTTCTTATGTGTGGTTTGAGTTACTTCTCTTATTTTTATCTTTGATTATAAACTTAGAGTTCATCCATTTTTAGACATCAATAGATGTATTGCTACAAGTGGGGAACAACATGAGACAATACATACTACTTGATGACAAGACATGATAATAGGGCATTGGCAGATAATTTTCGTGATTCCAACAAGGATTATTTGGATTATAGAGTCGTGGATAAAAATTGGCAGCATTCCCCCTTCCTGAAGGAATGAAATACAATGGTCCCAAATGACCCTAGGAAGGGCGTGGCATAGGTCCGCTAACAATTTGAATTTTATTTTTCTTCAATCCTTGCTAACTGTTTGATAATATGTCGACTAATAATTCTTTTTTCAATTTTGTAGACGAAATCGAAAAGAAGTCTCCCAAATATTTTTGAAGTGAACATTAAATAATCGAAGTTCTTGTGGTCAATCCATTAAAGAATAGGGAAAGGGTGTCCCATATCTTCTTTTATACTATGAGAATATAAGAGATCCATCACATCATCTGTTTCCCAACCAACTGAGATTGTACCCCAAGCTCTAGTCAACTTAAAGAAAGATCCCGCTTTAACCTCTTCAACTTTTGAGTGTTTTGGTGAAAAAAAAGGAACTAGAATTGGTAAGGGCATACTCCTCCTTTGCATCCTTTGACATCGATTTTATCCAAACTTCACCCACTACTAAAATGGAAGAGACGAGAATTACCAACCTGAGGGTTAGTCTACCTTCATCACCACCCAAGATGACCAATGCCGCAAACAAAACGCCCCTCGTCCTTATTATTGAAAGGGCTAAAATCACAGAGCCTCAATTTAAGAGATTGAAGAGGGGATTATCTTCTCAATAAGAGTTGGTCTAGAAAAGCTCTTCTGACCCAATTGATGTATAATCTTCCTTAGCAATGGTGAATTATGGGTTACCTATGAAATTAATTCATGATTGGGTTCTTTAGCTGAAAGATCGACGATAGGCCCCCTATCCAATGCCCAAGAGAAAATTAAAATTTAGCATTGGTAAACTTTTTGATCCTTTGCTTTCTTTCAGTAATTTCCATTTTCATTACATATGTTTGATAATGATTTTATTGTTCCATTGTCTTGTAGTTTTTGGTCGATTATGACCAATTATTGATTAGAGATGATGCACTAAGGTCCTCTTCGACTGATATTGAAGGAGCTTTCAAAGGCATGAATGAATCCTTGGCCACCAGTAAGGAGGCTCATGAAAAATATAGGAAGAACTAAAAGGACCAGTTGGAATAAGCTGAGGAGAAGTTGAAGATAACGAAGCAAGTGGGTAATAACTCGTCATTGGAAGCTACAGTTTAGAAAAAGAAATTGTTGGAATTAAAGGCTCGAAGAAAAAAGACAAGAAAGATGACTTGAAGAGAGGCTAGGATAAAGACTCTACTATAGATTCCATTCAAATAGACTATATGAACAAGGTGTCCTACAAGGATAGATGGACTTCTACTGTAAAGGAAGTCATCACCACTACCAACTCTGATTTATTCGAGAGACATGATTCTAATACCCTTAACTTGGAAGAGGAGGTCGATGATGAGGAATAAACAAGATAATCATACTTGGTATGTGTGATGGAGACTGAATCCATGCACCCTGAATTACTAACAAAGTAAAAAGAGAAGTTGTAAAATTTTTACATCTAATAGACTGCTCTATCTTATATCTTTGTTTCTATTCATATATGATTTTCTTCTTTTTCTTTTTCTTTTTCATCGTAATGGAACAACCTAGGGTAACACATTTCCTTGCAATAAATGAAAAATCTTCTTTGGTGAACTTGCTAGATTTTACTTTAAACTGTAGTTACTCATTCTTATTGGTCGGATATGTTGTTCTTATACAATTATTTTCAAGTTTAATGACAGGAGAAATTCCATTATCTCTGTTGAGACTAATTTATTAAGACATAATAATAGTTTATTTAGTGTTGGACATGTACGTTTAACTGAGGTCGAGGTGGAAGGGTTGCTCGGCATGGATGCTTTAGACTAACTCAAGGAAGCATATGTTCATCTTTATTGTATTTTTAATAGACCTATGGCAAATAATGAGTCCTACTACAAAAGGATCGAGTACCTTCACGACGACCACAGTCTCTCCCAGGCTTTGTGCCATTATTATTATAAGTCCAAGTTTGAGGCCTTGAGTGCTGGTTTTGTTGTTGATAAAAAGCTCCAAGAGATCACATTAGCTTTTAGGAATAAGGAGTTCCTATTAATCATGGAGGTAGAAAGTTCTTAGGACATTACTAACCTTCTTTAAAAAGAAAAAAATATTCTAAAGAATGAGTTAGGCAGTTTTAAGTGAATTTTGAATGATGCAGTTCCCCAAAGCTTGGTGAGAATGTACTTAGGAGATTATGCCCTCCACAACGAAGATCCCTACATTCATTATCTTTGTTTGGTAGACCGTCCAAGCACTACTGGTCACAATAGGGTGAGGAATTTTAGGATTACTATTGTGATTAATACTCTTGATGTTCCTCCAGTTGGGATGGACAAAGATGATGGGAAATATCTCAAGGAATGCCCTTATTTTTCTTATCATCACCTATTTCAATATGATTGTTGTATTTGTTCACAATTGAAGTTTGATGGAAAGAAAATGACTTTCTTTTGCATACATGTTTGTCTATATATTTTAGTCTTGGTTTAACAATTAAACTTTTGATTAGTTGATCAGTTGTTCTCCCGATTAACCTGCTTGATTTATTTTTGTTTAGTTAGTTTGTGAACTTCAGTTATTTGTCCATAGGGGTCCTACTAATGTACTTAGGTAAAACGAATATTTAACATTTTTAGAGCCAAGTGTTTGCCTTATTTACCATTGGTAATCAAATGTCTTAAGAATGAAGAGTTTTCCTCAATTCAACTTGGTCGAGTAAAACTTTTTGTTCTTGACTTTAGGTCATATATGAAGTTTTAGGGACTTGTTATTCGTTACTCATCAAAGGAGAAGTTATAAATGAAGTCTAAACTTTTTTGGAAGGTGGAAAAGTTTTTTGGGGATGTATCGTTGCCTTACTCCAAAAAAAAATGGATCCTTAATTGGTTGGAAATCAATACTTTATTGAACTGGAAGAAAGGATTATATAAAATTAAACCCAAAGATACTTATAATATTTTTTGAGATGATCAGCATTCCATGGTTTCTTAAATTATTCCCCTTCAAGTGTTTTTGTGTAATAAGCTCCTGGTCGGACAACTACCAAGATACGATAAGGATCATGCCAGTTTTCTTCTAACTTGTTTCCTTTCCTGATGAACTTCTTAAGGACAATCTCCCTCCTTCAAGTTGGTCAGCTTGACCCTTATGTTGTAAAATCTAGCAGCTCTTTATCAATTCAGAGTGCATTATCCTCCATGACCTCCTCAATCAAGTCTAGATCCAATCATCTCATGAGGTCACTTTTAGGGGAATCAAAGTTCAACACCCTGTGAGTCCGTAGTCCTATCTTGGCAGGTACCATTGCCTCGGTCCCAAAAGAAAGTATGTATGGAGTTTCAAATGTTGTTGTTCTCAGTGTAGTTTTATATGCCCAAAGAAAACTGTGTAACTCATTTATCTAGATTCCCTTATCATTATCTAACCTCTTTTTTCAACCCATCATGTATTGTTTCATATGTGACCTCTGTTTGGCTTTTAGATTTTGGGTGTCCAAGTGTAGAGTGATGTTTTTAGATACCGAGTTGAATGTATTACTCCTAAAACTCATCTTTCTTAAACCGAGTGCCATGATCGGTGATGAAGGAATATGACATTTTATGCCCGCATTTAATATGTTTCCAAATGAATTGTAAAAATCTTTCATAAGGCATTGCAACCAACGACTCGACCTCCCCCATTTTTTAAAGTAATCCATTACAACCACCAACTACTTGTCTTCCTTTGGCCCTTGACAATGGACCGACCAAATTAAATCCCAATATAGAAAAAGTCCGTAGAGAAGTAATTGGATTTATGGCAGCCGTCGGTCTTCTTATGGATTGCAGCAAACATCTAACACTTATCACACTTTTTCGAAAAAAAAAATACAATCTTTTTTCATACTCGTCTAATATTGTCCCTACATAGCTATCCTGCGCACCAAACATCATCCAATTGAATGAGGTCCACTAGAATCTTCATACAAGTCTCTAATAAAACCTTATACATAGATGGGGTGTACAGAGTAATGTGGTGAGACATTGTATCCTCTTTTGTATAAGACTCCACACTCTAGCACATAACTAGTTGCCATATACCTTAACTTCCTAGTGTCGATCCATACATGAGGAATCCAAATCCAAAGTAATGAAATTGATAATAACTTCCATATCAATACTTATATGTTCAAGAATTTCCAGTGGGATAGTTCTCTTGAGCTCTATTTAGGTCGCTGAAGATAAGAGAGAAAGTGCATCTTCTTGAGCATTTCTACCCTTGGTATCCTAATCACTATGATTGTAGGAAACTTGGAGATGACTTCTATAGTTTTAGACACACACTTGACCATGAGATCTCCTTTGGCCCCATATATTTGAAGCACTTGGTTAACAATGAGTTGAGAATAACTATGAGCCATAATGACTCCCAGTGGCAAGGCTTACTCCAGGCTTGTGATTAGTGCTTTGTATTCTGCTTTATTGTTGGAGGCCTAGAGTTGAAAATAAAGTGCATATTACACATTTATGTCGTCTGGAGTATTGATGATAAGTCCTACTAAACTATAAGTGGCACATGAGGATCCATCTACATATAACTTCCAAACTGGGACGTTATCATTAAAGTTCCCCTTAGATCATACTCCTCGTTGGAATAGTTTCTTACTATGCTCTTCGTACCTTTGAGCCATCTCTTGTGCAACTGATGTTTTAGGTTGGTCAATAAAAACTTCAAATTTCTTTGGAGTGGATCACTCTTCCAAGCAATTATGTTCAGCAGGCAAACTTGGGTTATTGACCATTTTTGGGTATGCAAATATATCTATAACATCTACTATAGTCGGTCCCTTCAGTGTGACTCTTGGCTCATAAATGGTTTTGTATTCTCCTAGACCTACTGCCCAATACATCAATCTCCCCGATTTCTCTCCTTTTTGATGCTCTTAGCACAAAGGTATCTCTGCGTGAACCATGATAGTATGTGTTAGTATCAAAAAATGGATGGGGTCCACATTTATAATGAGAGATAAATAATGATAAACAAACTAGACAAAAACACATGAAACGAGGTTTTTAAATAGGTTGAGTATTAGGAAAATCCAACATTCATTGTTGGTATTATTTTAGATGATTACAATAGCTCAGTATGGGCTATACATATGCTTGGTTCACTCGTCTCTTTGAGTTAAGGGAGATCATGCATTTATATTGGCTTAGGAACCCAAGAGATAGAATGCCTTTGTATTTCCAGGAATTTATATATGTATATAATAAATAAAACTCTTAATATTCAGTGTTGGTTGCTATTCCACCCGAGTAACCTTTGCTATTCTTGATGATTAACATTCTTGGTGTTGTCGACATGCCAGTCAACTAAGTGTTTTTAGAGCTGAATAAGGAGGCTGAGTAGAAAAATAGGAGGACATGTGTCTACTATTTATTGGTCCACGTAAGAGAGTAATTTTTACAACTAATAAAAGCCCCCACCGATCCATGCTTAATGATTGATAAAAAATGTGGAGTATTTGTTCAAAATTTTCCTCAGTGTAACATTTGAGATTTGTCAGTAATCCACCTCCTGGACTTGTAAAATTCTACCAGTATATATGATAATGTCATTTGTGTAAATAATTTAAACTTTACTGAACACCAAAGGGATTATTTGTCTTTTTGTGAGTTTCGAAGCATGTTATCATGGAAGTTAAAACATTCATGCAATTAATCATTAGGCTTCTATTTTTGAGGAAACCTATAAAAGGAGAGAGGTTTCCCTCCATTTATCTTTACCTCAACTTTTCTAAACTGGTATTTTTCCTTTCTTCTCAAGTTTTTCTTCGCAAGATTTTATCCTCCATCTTCACTGCTTCTCAAGTTTTTCAATCTCTATAAGCTATCCCTTTCTTTAATTTAATTTTTATGTCTTTCAGTCATAGTGTACATCGTAGATGAAAGTTCTAAAGAGTTGTTTAGGAAAAGAAAAGGAAAACTCTTAGCAGGGTAGGCTTAGATATTTCCAATGGACATGTTGATGTGTATCCATTAGTTGAGGGTCATTGGATTCCTACTATGTTCATTACTAACTCTAGTATCACGTTTCTCCCAAACCCATTTGTTCTTCTATTTTGTCAATATTTCGACGTCTTCCCAGCGAGGATAGCCCCAATACACGGATGGAAGTAAATGGGGTGAACAGGCTAAATGAAATTCATGAGACTCATATTGGGATTCCTAAATTAATGTCTTACTATAAGTGGGGAACCATTGGTGACAGTACTTATTAGTTAAAGACTAGGCAGGCCAATAGGGCAATGGCCGTTGACTTGCCACATTCCCAGAATGATTACTGGTATTATAACATTGTAGCAAAAAATTGGCAATATGCCCCTTTCCTAAGGGGGTAATATATACTGGACCTAGGTGCCTCGAAGAAGGGCATGGTATAAGTTGTAGTTTTACTTTATCCCCTATATATCAACTATATGAAGATTTACATACTAATTGATATGTTTTGGTTTTGTGCAGAGGAAAGTAAAAGGAAGTTCCCAAATGAGAGTGAAGCTAATATCGATGACCTTAAGTATATGTTAGTTTTTCATCAAAGAGAATGAGAGGAGCATACCCTAACAACATCTTTTTTACTATAATAAAAGAGTGTTGTCACCTCCTTTATTGCCTGACCTTAAGTTGTTTTGCTTTAATCCCCCATTAACTTAATGGAGAAAATAATGTCCACTAATTATGCTGCTAAGTCGACTAGGGTAAATCTTGCCCAAGGAGGAGCCTATTCTTCCTTTGAGTCCCTTGACATTACTAACATTCCCACTTCACCTACTGCAGATATGGTGAAACAAAAAATACCAAATTTACTGGCTCGATCCGAGTTCCAATACTTAAATTCTAAAAAGAGTAGTGCAACTAATAAGAGGCCTCAAGTACTTACTATTGAAGAAGCCTAAATAGTTGAACCTTACTTCAAAAGGTTAAATAAAGGTCTAGTGGCCACCACGAATTGACCAAGAAGTCTTGTGTTGAGCATGGAAGAATTAAAAATGCCCCATGTGGCGATCAACCCTGGATTGGCTAGCGGTTCGATAAAGGTTGATACTCTTCTCGCAGAAATGTGAGTAGCAGCCCCCATAACCAGAGCCAGACTAATTCAAAGGTGTAGTCAAAATTTATCATTAGTAAGTTGATAACTCTTATGTTTCCTTTTCACAATGTTTACTAGCTTTCCTCTATACTGATATATCATACATACTCTTTTAAGGTTTTTGATGCTAGATAAAGATGACTAGCTAATGGCCTCCTCGACTGAAGTAAACGAGGATTTTCAGGATTTGTAGAAATTCTTAGAGGCTTATAGGAAGCATTGTAGAGAGATAAAGACTTGGCAAAACAAGGTTAAGGCTACCAAGGACCAATCAAGGGATGTAAGTGATAAGTTGACATTAAATGAGTATAAGCTAAGAGCAAAGCAAAGGTACTCTGATGGACAAGGGTAAGAAATATAAAGAGGAGGCTACTAATAAAGGACTGAATAAATCTTTTTCTACTACATCCATTCAAATAGAGTATGCAAACAAGCTTTCCTTCCAGGAGGGTTGATTGAATTCCCTAAAGGAGGTCGACACCCAGACAGACTTTAAGTTATTTCAAAGACATGACCCAAGAACCCCTTATAACTTATATGAGGATTTTTATGATAATGAGGGTTATAGGTGCCTACACAAAGAACTGATCTTCCTCTTAATATCTAAGATGAGGCCAATGACAATGAGAAGGTTTAACTACTTTTAACTAGTTTTTTGCTTTTTCTTTTGCGTGTTTTTATTTCTTCTTCTTTTGCTTTGTAATGGAATCACGTCTATAACCACTAACTTATCAATGAAAAGAAATCGTTTTTCTTAACCTTTCCAAGTTTTCTTTGATGTTGATTACTTATTTGACCAATATTGTTTATTTTCCTTGGTCGAGCTCGTATACTTATAGTTGTAAGTTTCCAGATTGATTCCAGGAAATATATGATAGTTTTTGTAGAATTGACCCTATTTAGGCGATGTAATAGTCTTCTTGAGGTTGGTCATGTGCGTTTAACTAAAAAAGATTTTATAGGGTAGCTGCACTCAAATCCTTCCGACCATGTGTAAGATGCTTACGTCCATCTTCATTATCTTCTGAATAGAGTTATGGCGAACAACATTGCGTATTATTAAATGATTGAACAACTACAAGAAGACCACAAAATTCTCCTTGCATTGATTCATTCTAACTATGAAGTTAAATATGAAGCCCTAAGTGTTGATTAGGATTTTAACAAGAAATTATAAGATATAACTTCTACCTTGAATAAAAAAGAGATTGTGTTGAATGAAGCGACTTAAAATTCTTATGACATTACCGCACTTCTAGAGAAAGAAAATAATGCTTTGAGGAATGTGTTGGATACCATGAATAAGTCATCCAATACTGGGCCAAATGAAGGAGTGTCCTTCTAAGAGTTGGAGAATGTCAGGCCGTTAGAAGACTTAGAGGAGTTAAAGAAAAGGAAAACCATCTTAGGAAAATCTTCTAGTCAAGTTATATGAACAAAGAACCGATAAGACATTAGATGACCAAGCCTTTATAATAAAAGAGAAGGGTAAGGCCATCAAAAAACTTCAGATATAGTGGATCGTTTAACTTTCCACTTTCACAAGAAATCCAGGGCTATCTGGATGTAAGCGTATGATAAAACTTATTTGCGCAAACACATGGAGTAAGCTACGTCGGATGGGTAAAAATGGGGTTTGTTGAACTTGTTGGGTCTGTTGAAGATACCTAGGTCTAATCAATTACAACACTAATATGATCTAATAACATTGGATTATCCTGATCCACCTTTCAATTTTTTATGTTAGTTGGATTCCAATTGATGTCATTTCTCAGTGTTCATTCAAAAAATATATTAGAGATTATGTCCTTGAAGGAAAGGATGAATATGTTCGCCCCCCACCTCTGCAAGATCGACCGAATAGTAGAATAGGTACTAGAATAAGAGATTTTAGGTCTACAACTCTTCCAAGCACCCTTGATGAGCCTCTTGCTGGGGTGAGCAAAGCTGAAGCAAAATGTCCTGTAAAATAAGATTGTATTTCTTGCTTTTTAGTTAATGTATTATAATAGTAAATGTGTCTAAATAAAGTTATTTTTTGATGTGCATGTTGTTAATTAATTTTTATCTATATTTAATATTCTGATTAGCTTTTAATTAGCCTCTTTACTAGGTAATCGATATTATGACTAGTTAATTAGCTCGTCGACTAAGTAATCTCCTTCAATAATAAATGCTTGGTTCATGGTTGAACCTATTTGTAATTCCTTTGATTAAAATAATGCTCTTAGATATCGATTATGAAAACTAATTACGACACAAACATGATTCGAGTGTGACCGATTATATTAAAGAGAAATTACTTATATTATTTACGAAGGTGAACAACGTTACAAAAAATCTTGAATTTTTCTCCTTCCAGTGTTTCTAGGAGATATGTTTTTGGTAGAATAACTGCAGAGATATAGTATGGACCATGTTAATTTTTCTCCAACTTATTACTCTTCTGGATAACCTTCTTAAGTACCGGATCACCCTGCTTTAAGTTGGTCGGCTTAACCCTTCGGTTGTACAGCCTATAAGTCCTTTATTGATGACTTACCATCAAAATTCTAGCATCCTCTCTGACATTTTTGACCATGTATAGATCTAGTCGTCTCGTGAGATCACTTTTAGGGGAGTCAAAATTTAGAACTCAGTGAGTCAATAGACCTATTTCAGCTGGTACCGCAGCCTCAGTTCCAAAAGTGAGCATGTATAGAGTCTCTCCTGTTGTTGTTCTTGGTGCACTCCTATAAGCCCAAAGGATACAATGAAGCTCGTTGATTCAAATTCATTTTGCATCATCCAACCTTTTATTCAACTTGTCAAGCATAGTCTTTCTAGTAATGTTCGTTTGACCATTGCACTATGGATGTCCAGGTGTTGAATGATTTTTTGAATTATACAATGGATTCAATATTCCTAAAACTCATCATTATCAAACTGGGTACCATAGTTTGTGATGAAAGAATAAAACATCCCATAGCAGCATATGATTTGTTTTCATATAAACTAGAAAAACCTTTGTTAAGGCATATCAACCAAAGGCTCAACTGCCACCCATTTGGTGAAGTATCCAGTGCAAGTACTTCAACCTTCATTTGGTGGTCCGTAATGGACGGACCATGTTTATTCCTCAACTGGAAAATGGCCAGGGAAAAGTGATTGGAGTTAGGGTAGCCCCTGGTCTTTTATGGAGAGTAGAAAATGTTTGTTACTTATCACACTTTTTGTGAAACAAACATAATTTTCCTTCATTATCAGCTAGTAGCAGTCGTGCATTGTTATTCTTTCTACTAGTGATTAGGTTGCCAAATGAGCTCCACATGAGCCTTCATGTACTTCATTGATTAGATAATTTACCTCGGTTGGATGAACACAATGAAGTAAGAAGATTGTGTATCCCCTTCTATATAGAATTCCCTTTTCAGAACATAACGGGCTACTTTGTATCTCATATTCCTTGATTATCTTAGGACGATTGTTCATAAGACTTTTTCAATGTAATATTTGATTGGATCCATTAAAGAACAACCGAATTCTATAGAGATTATATTAGCATTGTAATGACCCCACTTTTATATGCTTATATATTGTTTGTTTTTACAATTGCGTCTCACTTATTACTTGATAAATGTTGTATTATTACATATGTGATATTCTAGGTTCTTAATATGATAAATCCCATTTTTAAATTGAAGAAACAACTTTAATGGTGCAAATTGAAGTTTAATGGCACATCCTAAGAAAAAGGATAAGTTTTGGGGTAAAAAATGAAAATTTATGAAAATTTAAGGACTTAGTTTTAATTAAGAAAGTTTCAAGAACCAAAATGAAAAATAAAGAGGACCTTTTTGTAAATAAATTATTGAAAATACATAGTGAGAATTTACCAAAATTCCCTTCATGTGTAAAAAAAACCCTTATACCCTTAATAACTTTCCACCTCATGCTTGACACCTCGTTATTACACATGTCATCCATATATATGAAGCTTAAACACATGTCATCTTTAGAGGGAAAGTTAAAACATGTCCCTCCGTTTGGTAAAATAAGACTGCAAGACCGCTCCGTTACGCGACACTTTAACGCTAACTCGTCGTTATGAGAGCTTCGTTATCCAGACACATTTCAACACCCAAATATATTTGAAAAACTATAAATATAGTACTTATGATCATTTATTACACAAAATTACTTTAGACGTTTACAAAAAAATAGTCAAAGAAAGTGAGGGAAAGTTTAAGAATAAGTTTCATCTTAGTGATCAAAATTGACATCCGAAATAATTTATAAAAAGTCCCTATCTCGCACCCAACTTAGTCTATATCCGACTTCCGATTGAGATAAATAAATTCCACGTCACTTATGCACGTTATGATGTAAATATATTATTACTAATCACTTAGTAATTTAATTTTTGTAAATATTAACCATCTTATCTCCGATTAATATTTAAATAAATATTAACATAACTAATTCAATTAAAGTACGACACACAAGTAATTTAAAATTTTCCCGAATTATTTAAATATTAAATACACAGAAATACGGGGTGTTACAGATGATTTCTAAATCCTCCTCTTTTTCAAATGACTGTGCCTCCGCATGAGCAACTGCCTCGCAAGCCTCTTGCACTGCTTACTCAGTCACCAGTAACTAGGATTCCAGACCCACAAGTTCTTCAGAAATAGCCACCTACTAGTGATGGAAATTCTAGAGGTGGTTAAAGACATTGGGAAGATCGTTCTTTTTGAAACATTGGAGTAGATCCCCTAGACATGTGAAGGAAAAACCATAATTGGTTAACGCGTTATCCCAATCCACTAAAGTTTTGCCAGGGCTAAGAGACCTAAGGGGGTGATAAGAATTTCCTTTAATACCATCGTGAGCCCAAACAAATGGCCAACCTTTATCTGAGGAAGTGGATGCAGACAGGGAACCGTAAAGGTCAAAAGAAAGCGATCTAGCAATTGCTCAATCAACAAGCATGGACCCTCAGTCAGAACATATGGGAAATTTGCAAAAGTTTCTCGCACAACCACCTCAGGAGATTTGTCAGGCGGATGAATATTGAAAATTCTATCACTGGAGGATGGTCGTCGGGTATTCGAACAACTATCGTTTACTTGAACTTGTGGAACGCGTGGTGTAGAAGTATCACCAAGAACATGGACCCCACCCAAAGAAGCAACTAAAGCTGCTATTGGTGCTTGAACTGACTCATTAACAACAAGTTCCACTTCGAGCCTATGATTTGCTAGTTGATCGACCTCCACCTGAAATGCAACAAGTAGTTGAAGTTGAAAATAATGACAAAGAAAACACGATTAAAAATAACATACTAACATAGATATTTATGCCTATAAGACTAGGCCCACATGGCCCTCGGTTATTGGAGATTTATGTCTATAAGATAAGGCCTACCTGACCCACAACTATGAGAGATTTATGCCTATAAGACTAGGCCCGCCTGACCCTCATTTATGGGATATTTATGACTAAAAGACTAGGTCCACCTGACCCTCGGTGATAGGATATTTATGCCTATAAGACTAGGCCCGCCTGACCCTCGATTATGGAAGATTTATGCCTATAAGACAAGGCCCGTTTGACCCTCGCTTATGGGAGATTTATGCCTCTAAGACTAGGCCTGCCTGACCCTCGATTATGGGAGATTTAAGCCTATAACACTAAGTCCGCCTAACCCTCGGTTATGAGAGATTTATGCATATAAGAGTAGGCCCGCTCGACCCTCGGTTATGGGAGATTTATGAAAAATAAAGTCCTACATTACAAGTCCCGCCTGACCCTGGGTTATGGGAGATTTTGATTTTAAAAATAACACATTTATATGAAGAAGATAGATATTGGAAATACCTCAGGGTGTCATTCATCTGCAAACTTATTAGTGGCCATCTGGACCATGTCCTCCTCTTCAATCACCTCGGGAGCTACCAATGGGGGATAACTCTAGAGGCAATCACATTCTCCACAACATCAGTAACATGCTACTACCTATTCTTTACCGCATCAATAACGTGCTCTGTCTCACCCTCTCCTTGGGCAACTACAGCATGCTCAGCACCTTTTGGGTTTGAAATCAAATCCCTAAATAAAGTAACAGGCATTTGATAATTTTAAGGGGAAGGCACCACATAGATGTTTAAAAAGGGCATGGGAACCAATTGGTTAGTTGGGAAGGTTATATTGGAAGAAAACCAATTGGTTATGCTAGAACACATTGATATACATCACTAATATTCCTCCTTGAGATATTTTTCTCGGGACCACAGGGTTAGTAGGATAATGGTCACAAAGACTGGCAACAGTAGATATGAGGAAATTCGAAGAAGTAAATAAAAAATTAGTGGGCTTCTCTCTGGTGAAATAGCTTAACAGGGGCCCCTTAATCATAGACAAACTTCATGGCTACCCGATGGGGGCTATATATAGAGTAAAATGATGACCATTCAGTATATGAAGGCAAATATGAAGGAATTAACAACAGGGGACACTGTACTCATGAAAATTTCGGGAAAGGGCTTCCTCAATAGGAGCAATGGACGCTCCTCTTCACCAAAGAAGTTGTTTGTAAAAAGTTGGCTTACCCCAAGATAAGGGCGAGGATTGAACTACTCAGCTCAATAAATCATAACTAGCAGAGGTTTCTTCACACTCTTATTCTTCCAACATCAAATATGGGGGACTCTCACATCCTGTGAATCGGGGAAGTATCCAGCGGGGGCATATTTTGAGAAATGAGCATAGAGGAATTCCATCAAAAGAATATTGTGTAATGCCCCATATTTTTATGATTTAAATAATTATGGGATTAATTATTAATATGGGATTAATTCAATTCAAATGTGATAATTTAATTGTTGATTAATCCGGATTTAAAATAATTATTAACTAACGTGCCAGGGTTAATACTTATTGATTGAATATTATTGTGTGATATGTAATATGGAACTATACACTTTGGTAAATTGTCAAGAATAATAAATAGGACAGTTTAGTAATTTAAGTCGGACGTGCGTGTGAGTCGTGTCTGAACTAAATTAATGGAATGAATATATTAATTATGTTAGTAACTCATATGGTCATTTAGAGTGAACCGTCGAGTCCAAAAGGGTTAAGATAGTCAAAATAGTATACCCGGGTGTTTAGTTTGGGTCCCGGGGCAATTTTAGGCCTAACCGACACCTCAATAGGGCATTATGGTAAATTGTATTTTGGAATTAATTAATGAACGAAAATTAGGAGTGCGTGTGAGTCGTGTCTGAACTAAATTAATGGAATGAATATATTAATTATGTTAGTAACTCATATGGTCATTTATAGTGAACCGTTGAGTCCGAAAGGGTTAAGATAGTCAAAATATTATACCCGGGTGTTTAGTTTGGGTCCCGGGGCAATTTTAGGCCTAACCGACACCTCAATAGGGCATTATGGTAAATTATATTTTTGGAATTAATTAATGAACGAAAATTAGGAGTTGTTTTTATCAGCCAAAAGATGTCCATTAGGTCTAAGAGATAGAGAAAGAAAAGAATGACCATATAAGGTGAGGGATAACCAATTTCAGAGAGGGAAGGCTCGATTAGAACCACCTTGCACAACCACCACCACCATCGTGTAGATCGGGACGAGGGGAACACACCCATACGAACAACGTCAAGAAATCAAACGACTAATTCAAGGAAAGTGTTTAGTACTTGATGTACCTTAGCATTTATCATACTCATGTTAGTATAGGGATGTTATAAACATGTTTCGATTCATAAAAGTGATGAAAATTGGTGAATTAGAATGTATAAATTGAATCTGAGATTTATGCAATTGAAACCCTCCATGTATGTAGAATAGAAATCATATTTTGATGAACTTATGTGAAGAGCGAATCTGGGAAATATGTGTTCTTGAATAAGAAAATAAAGAACTAGGGTTTTAGTGAATAATTTGGGGATTTCATAAATCTGTGACGATTCGTAATGATATAATGATGTTAGGATGTTAGAATCCATGTATAATTGTTAGAATTTGATTTACGATTGATTGGTTGGAGTTTGGGACGTTAATTTAGAAGTTTTAGGGGTAAAAATGGTGGAAAAATGCTGGAATTCTGGGTAGAAGACGAAACAGCAGGTCTCGCGCGAAGTCGTTCAAGAGAGATTGTATCTCGTGCGAAGTCACTCGAGCAATATGTGGCAGTCATTCGAACGACATGCCATCTAATTCGAGTGACAGGGTGAATTTCTGGGAAATTTCTTAGGGGTAGTTTTGGAATTTTCCAGTCTTTACGAGTGAGAGAAATTACCAGTTAAGAGAATTGAAACAAGGCAAGTCCACGAGAAAGTATGTGAGTTTTATACTTAAATTAATTCGAAAAGAAGAGTTACTTTGGAAATTAATAAAGAATTCTTGTAATTTAGTAATACTAGAAAATACGTAATAATGAGAATGAAATACATATGGTATATATACAAGAAGGTTGGGGAGAATACTTATAAATATTAATAGGATGTGTGTATACCTATTACTTGTTTAATATTATTTTCATGACATACCTAGCTACTTTCTATCATGGTGGTTGTGTAGAGATGGTCTTGTCCTGGGTGTCCTTCGGGGGGATATTTGACTCGTATCTAAAAATATAGTACTGTGAAGACTTATTTGTTAGTTGATAAGTCACCTGACTATGGGAGCGTAGGTATGTGCATGACCCATAGTTATGTGACCTATGTTCGCCGCCACTATGTGTGTTTTGTGTATATGGTTCGTGGGACACTTCCGAACCGACAGTCCTTATTAGAGTACGAGATGTACCGGGACATGATAGGAGAGTTTGCAATGCACTACAGGTTTAGCCTTGGGCTGATGTATTGGTATATGTATATTATAGTGGTGAATTTATATATGTACTTGTATTGTTCCTACTGTAAGATAATGGTAGGTTATTGGTGTAATACCCCGTAATTCTGCAAAATTTTAAATTACGTGAATAGAGTAATTTAATGATTTAATTAAATTACGTGAGTAGAGTGATTTAATGTGATTAAATACGTTTTATTTAAATTACGTGACTAGAGTAATTTAAATAGATATTATGTTAATAATGATGAATATGTGTTATAGAAAATTTACTAAAGGTGAGAAGAAATTTTCAATGTTAATATGTACAGTCTAGTGACTATATGGACATACCGAGAGTATCTCGACGAAATTAAGGATGAGAGTAGAAAAATATTTACGAGACTCAAATGATAATTTAGAGTCCACGGTTGATTCCGAAAGGGTCGAATTAGTCAAAATAGTGTACCTGGGGGTACTAGTTGAGTGTCGGGTCATTTTCGGGCTAAACCGGGACCATTCGGGGGCAATTTGGTCTCTTTAAAATTATGGGAAAGAAGACCTACGAATTTTGAATCCCTAAATCTGATTATAAGAGTGGTGGCTAGGGTTAGGCAATTAGAGTTACACCATAGCCATTAGAGAAGAGAGAGAGAGGCAAATTCCTAAGGCAAAAGAAGGAAGGAGGGATCATCTTAGGAAGATTTCATCAAAAAGAGTGTTGGGAGGGAGGATTGAAGTATCAATATCATCAATCATCATCAACAACCACGAAATCAGACCCTACAAATCATAAGGCAAGTGGTTATTTGCAAAAAAATAATTGAGTTATAATACCCATGATTAAGCCTTAGGAAGAACATGATTTTTATGATATTCTTGGGAACAAACAATTGATAATAATCCATGATTGATAAGGATTAGCATGTAGGACGTTTTTGAATTACCAAGTATGTTTATATCATAGAAAGCCTGATGAGAAATTCGTAAGAAAATCTGGAATTTGGATGAAAAATATAAAGAATGTTTTTTTTGGGTTCTTGAATATTAGAGAGATTTTCTGTGAATTTGGACAAGATTTGTAAAGATTTTGTTGTTTTAAATCGGTAGTAATCATCCCAGAACATGTAGGAATGATTACAAATTGTTGGTTGTGAATATAATGGCTTATCATGAAAGTTAGAGATGTAAAAATGGTGAAACCCGTAGGAAGAAGATGAACTGGGTCTGTCACTGCTTGATCGATCGATCGACCCTTGAATGTCGATCGATCGAGCAGTCGATCGATCGACCATTTCCCTTCGATCGATCGACCCTGTCTGAACTATAGAGAATTTGTGTATAAATTTCTTTAATTGTCGCTGCTTAATGGGAACCTTAGAAATGATATTTTTCTTATGAGGGGACTTTGAAATTTCAAGTAGGTGTACCATTAGGTTCCTCCACTAATGATTGAGTAGAAATGTTGGAGAAATGGAATGACGAAAGAACAATTGACTTAGCCGTGGGTTGAGATGGTTAATTTAATTATGGAAAGATTGAGATTTAATTCCGGAAAAAACATACCGGTAGGTTAAAAATTAACTTAACTACTGAATTAAGGGAGGGGTAACTAGGGCCCTTAGAGTTACGCGAATACTCGAATAAATACAATAGTGCGAGAAATGGTAATTAATAAGTACGGAGAATATAAGTAAAATATATTACGTACGGGTATGATCTATTAGGTCGAGTGTGTACCTACTATATCTATATAAATAGGTTTGGGTTAAGAGAATATTACCTAAACTAATTATGTTAGGGTCGATGTGACATTCCGAACTAACATAAAGTTATTATATATTTGGGGTCGATGTAAATGCCGAACCAAACTTTGAACTGGTGCCGCGATGAAAGAGTCCCGAACCAGAATATGTGTATATATTTATATTTGTAGATAGTTGGGGTCGATGGATCATTCCGAACCAACTTTCAGTTGGAGTCGATGAATTATTCCGAGCCAAGGGTCCTTTGTGTGTAATAAAAAGGATATATTAGAGGTAACTAATATTAATTACATTGTTGTGGGATAAAATGTTTCTATGTACATAATCTACAAATTGAGAATAGTAGTCAATGAAATGATATGTGAATGTCTTAATAATAATTTATAGCATGATGAAATTATTACAAGAATAAGGACAACGAACAGAAAATGAGTTAACTACGGTTATGGGAAGTATAACTAGGTAGACTAAGTATCCTCGATAGTTACATACTACGTAAGAGAGGTGAGGAAGTTCAAGGGAGTGTGCGAAACCTTAATATGTGTAATCAATAACTTAATTGTGATAACTGCTTGCAAAATATTTTCAAATGTTTTGAGTACTAACTCTTGCAATGTAAAATTTTAAAAACCTTTTAGGTGCCCAGCCACAGGGACACCCAGCTTGATTTCATGTCAGAGATTTGGGAACGGCAGCCAGTGTGGAGGTTGCAGGGATTGTTTTAAAGGTTTCTTTTTTTTAAGTTCTAGTACAGGATCTCAGTTTTATTATTCCTAGTTGGAACATGTCGTTCCACCTTTACTATTACAGTTATTTTAGTTATGGATTTGTAGTTGTTTTGTTTTTGGGCCGTGGTTTACGGCAAGACTTTAACTGCTTTCAAATTATTTTTGGTGTACTGCGTATTCGTATCTAGTATTGGTAATGTGTGTTTTGGAATATTTGTTGTTTAAGAAAGATAAAATTTGGCACCCTTTTTAATTTCATTTAGGTGGTTAGTAATTTTTAAAAGGCGTTCGATAGTGATCCTAAGAATGAACCATTAAACGAACCTGTTTATATTAAAATAAGGCTTGATCACCCAAGGTTTAATTAGGCGGGGTGTCACAGATGGTATCAGAGCATCAAGTTCTAGTGTCCATAGGATCTGTACGTCTTACTACGATTCAATGTTACGTTTGGTTATATTAGAGCCCTACTATTAGGATTGTTGTTTGAAAATTTCCTCTGTTGCGTTATCGTACTTCTGCTCTTAAATTTTGTATAAACTGTGTACTTATACAAATTGAATCTTATTTCAGATGCAGCCTAGGAGACTGAGAGCAGAGAGGGCTGAAGCCAGAGAGGAGGTGAGGGAGGCTCATGAGGAGCCACAGGTACCGATACCACCACCCCCACCAGAGCTAATTTCCACTACTCAGGTTGTAGTGATAGTGGCTCAGGCAGTTGAGACAACGATGAGGGCAATGGCAGCCCACTTCCCTCAGCCCCAAGTAACTCCCCCTGTGGCACCGGTAGTGCAAGTTCCGGCAGGCCCATCTACTTGGCAAAGAGTCAGGGAGACATTTCAGAAGGGGCACCTACCCGAGTTTCAGGGCAGTACTGATATAGTGAAAGCGTGCAACTGTAAGAAGAATATCCAGCGCCACTTGCGTATGCTAGAGTGCACCGGAGTACAAGAACATATGCTATCCACTTTTCGTCTATCAGGAGCGGCCCTACAGTGGTGGGAGTCAGTTACCACCGCCGAAGAGAGAGATACTTTGACTATTTCTGATTTTTGGGTGCGGTTTGACCACAAGTATTTCCCTCCAGCAGTAGAATCTGAGATGAGAAAGAAGTTCAGCGTAGTGGTTCAGGGTGATCGCTCAGTTGCTGACTACGAGGAGGAGTTTACCCGCTTGGCCAATTTTGTGCAAAACGAGGTGAGCAATGAGGAGAGGAAGAAGTCCAAATTTATGGAGGGCCTAACCAGGAGACTCAAATAGCATTTAATTGGTAATCCGGCATTGGTAACCTACACTGATGTCATCAATGCCGCTCTACTACACTGTCAGGATCACCGTTTTCATACTAAGGGAAGTAAGAGGGGTGAACCTAGCCAACCGGGCAAGGTGGATGGAGGTAGTGGCAGCAGCGCAACACAGCAGCAGACAGCAGGTCAGTTGGGGCAGGATTCCGGACAAGGGAACCCTGCCAAGAAGTTTAAGCACGGGAAGTATCGCTTCGACCGGCAGGGCCAATAGGGTCCTCAGCAACTAGCCCCACAGGGTCGACAGGGCCAGGGTAATCAAAATGGGGGACAACAAGGCCAAGGGCGACAGGTCCAATGTCAGGTCCAACAGGGCCAAGGACAAAGACAGTTTCAGGGTCAGTGCTTCACTTGTGGTCAACAGGGTCACAAGAGTAGAAATTGTCCACAGCAAGACCGGGCACAACAGCAAGGTGCCCAATAGGGGCAGCAGGCACCATTAGCCCCAGCAGCAGTTAGGCCCCACAGCCAGGGCAGATGCAGTACGAGCGTGTGTTCAACATCCGTGACATTCCATTTCAGCCGGCACCGCCGGCAGTTGCTGGTATGTTTCCTATTCATGGGCTTGAGGGGAATGTTTTGTTTGACACAGGGGCGACACATTCGTTTATTTCCACTATATTTGCACGGGCAGCCGGCCTATTAGCGACAACAGACACTCATCTTATGTGTGTGGAGTCACCGATGGGTAGTGGGTCCCTTATACACTCGATTTGTAAGGGTGTGGACATTACGGTCGGGAGATTGAGTCTAGCGGTAGACCTTTTGGTGCTGGATATGGAGGGATATGATGACATCCTAGGTATGGATTGGTTGGCACATAATAGGGCAATGGTAGATTGTTATGAGAGGACCATCGTGTTCTCCATCCCGGGGCAGGAGATGTTCCTTGTGGCAATGCCACTTCCCGAGTGAGGATCACGAACTCATTTATATTATATTGAGTAGGAGACCTCACATGGGGTTGTCGTTTCTCTGGACTCAATCATTGTGGTGAGGGATTTTGAGGATGTCTTTCAGGAGATAGCAGGGTTACCACCTAGCAGAGAGATAGAGTTCGTGATTGATCTAACACCGGGGACGAGACCGATTGCTAGAGCACCATATCGCATGGCTCCTTCGGAGATGCGGGAACTGAGAGAGCAAATTCAGCAACTATTAGGACAGGGTTTTATTCGACGGAGTACATCGCCATGGGGTGCGCCAGTACTGTTTGTGAAGAAAAGGGATGGTTCACTTCGTGTATGTGTAGATTACAGAGAGCTGAACAAAGTAACGATACGTAATAAGTATCCATTACCGAGGATTGACGACTTGTTTGATCAATTGAGAGGGGCTACATACTTCTCAAAGATCGATTTAAGATCGGGTTACCACCAATTGTGCATTCGTGAAGAGGATGTACCTAAGACCGCTTTCCTGTCGCGGTAAGGGTTATATAAGTTCAGAGTGATGCCTTTTGGGCTAACTAATGCACCAACAGTATTCATGGATCTCATGAACAGGGTATTCAGGGAGTTTTTGGATCAGTTTGTGATTGTATTCATAGACGATATTCTGATTTACTCCCGTACGGAGGAGGAGCACGCAGAACACTTACGATTGGTCCTACAGACATTGCGAATGTGACACCCGGCCTAATTAAATACCGGGCGTTCACTCCTTTATTAAATTAAATCAAGGTGAACAGTTTGGTTCATTCTTAGCATCACTGTTGTAAAAAGAAACTTTCCAATTAACACCCTAAATAATTAAGCTAAGTGTCAAAACCAATTTTAAACATTAACTTCCAAATTTTATTTAAAGAAAAGATTTATTTAATTTATTAACAAAGCTCAATGAATAAGATTCACACCACAATAAACTGGAACGAAAGAATCCAATATATAAAACATTCATCAACGAATGTCAACATGCGAGAAAATAAAGTAATACATCCGTCCTGAACAAAATCCCAAAATAACGAACTAGGGAATAACTGAAATAACAATGTCCCAACATAAAGAAATAATGGAAAGGGCTACACATGCCCATCTGAATGAAAATGCTAGGAGTGGATCTGAATGAACGAAGTCGTCTAATCAAAAGACCTGCAACTCCCACCTAAGCTGCAGCGCGTTCCTTCCAAAAGATCCTAACCAAGACGCCCCTGTGGCTGGGCACCTGAAATACATACATATATATATATACAAGGGGGAGAGGGAGAGATAAAACAGGTCAGAGCCCGAAAGTGTGTATGATTTAAAATTAGATTAGCAAGTATTTAAATTGATACAAGCCAATGCAATAACATATTAGTTCGACACTCTCTTGAGAAATTCTCACCTCTCTTCTAGTGTGCACGCCTATCGTACTAACCTTCCCCAAATGGTTTAACTTAACATATTATCATACTAACCTTCCCAATAATTTAGTTTATCTTAACTTACTCATAAGTTTTAAAAACCGAACAATGTCAACGTGTGAAAAAGGTACTTTCAAAGTGTAGCACAACTCTCGTTTTAGCTTCATTAATTTATAAAGTTTCCCAGTGTCATATTATACTCTCATAAAACAAGTATTTCCAATCTGATTCATCAAACATGACTTACTTACCAAATCACAGTAAGTAGTTCCAAGTTTCAGAACTTCATATATATTAAATACTCGTGTAATATATATATTCTAATGGCACCCCACATAGAAATTATGGTGCGGGCATACTCTGCTATCCAATCCGCGTATCAATCGTACTAAGGGAAATACAAGTTCGGAATCACTCTCGAACTGTATCAATACAAACACAAACAATATTGAGGCGAAGTATAGTTTCCAAGTCCAAGAGGTCAGCACATACCCTCGCGTCTCTTAGGACCGTGACTACCGATTCGATAGCCTGTACCTAGGATTCCTATCTTCTAGGGTACGAATCAATATCCCCCGTAAGGCAACACAGGATAAGACCGTCCCAGCGCGGTAACCTCAGGGATAGCAAGTAGCGCGGGTACGTTTTTCACATGTATATAATATATGCACACACAATCATATAAATATACTACTTTCATCATATTAATATAGGTCACTCTCGTTACCCATAATTACAACATTTATCCTTAATTTCACATTATTAGTATTACGCATAAGGTTTCGTCTCTAACCTTAACTCGAAGGGTTTTCTCACTAGTTATGGAACACTCATGGGTTCTATCCATCCAAGTAACAAATTCAGTAGGTAGACATCTATTCACTATCGTAGGTATTCGACGTAATCTCTCACTTGAAATACGTAGTTTCCTCGTTCCTCAAATAAATGTCCCTAAAACACAATTATTGTCTCATAATGAAGTTCTCAACACTCAACCATATGTCCTACTGGTCACTCCTATATCTCAAAACATTTTATTCATAATGCCCAAGAATTATTCCACGATAAATTAATTAAACTAATTAAACATGGGGAAATAAGAGGCTGCTAGGAAGGGTCGATCGATCGACGGCTCGGGCTCGATCGATCGAACCTTCGATCGATCGACGCTCTAGGGTCGATCGATCGATCAAGCAGGTCTGCGAAATCCTGCAGAAGTGCAGTTACGGGTT
Source organism: Sambucus nigra (assembly GCA_949130495.1). Classification (NCBI taxonomy): domain Eukaryota; kingdom Viridiplantae; phylum Streptophyta; class Magnoliopsida; order Dipsacales; family Adoxaceae; genus Sambucus; species Sambucus nigra. Next base: position 74,185,513 of record OX422222.1, read on the forward strand.
TTACCAAAATTCTTCATCCAAATCCCTATTTTCCAACCCTAATCATCCCAAAACTTATACCACAAACATAATAACATATTACCAGATGTTTCTAACATTAAGCATGCGTATAACCATCATTAAACATGATTAAACAACCTAAAATCTCATCTAATCATCAAGAACCCTAAGTTTTCTTAACTTCTGTTCTAATCAAATTTTTTTTTCCAGAATTTCCTTCTACATAATCATCAAAATTCGTGGGTCAATCATCTACATCATATAAGACTTCCAGAATATGGTTTTAATCTTTTCTACATGCAAATTCCTATAAAAAATTGGGGTTTTCTTCCATAGATTATACTCCTAATCATTCCTAACTAATATGAATATTGCACCAACGAAAATACTCAAGTTAAACACTTGCCTAGGATTTCAGAGGTCTGGTTTCCTACTGGTATTGGTGTGGTTGCGTTCTCCTCCTCGCGATCTACGCGTTGGTGGTGACGGCGGTGCAAACGGTGGTGTTTTGGCCTTGAATCTCCTTGAAAGGTCTCTCCTCTCTTCTCTAATGGACGTTCTAGGATTTTGTAGGTTCTAACCCTAAAAGTCTAACTTAACCAGCTGATAAAGGCTGCTAAAATTCTTGGGTTTACTTACCCTATTTTGTAAAATGACCAAAATGCCCTCCCGGGTCACTAATTAGGCCTAAAAACACTCTGAGACCCAAACTAAACCCTCGGGTACACTTTTCTGACTATCTCGACCCTTTCGGACGCGTTGGCACACTCAAAACGACCATATGGACAACTTATAAAATATTCACTTCTATATATTAATAATTAATCCCGACGCGACACGGGCGCGTCCCGACTAAAATTCCCAAAACTGCCATTTCATTCACTCGTGACATTTACTATAATCAATATCATATATTACTATGCTCATAAGTAATATTCAAAAATTTCATATAATTACTAACTCACGTCACGTCAATAATTATAACATAATTAATTTCCGGGATTTTTATTAAATAATACACTCTCATTAAATTTAATAAATCCCCCAAATTAATATAGCATAAAAATACGGGGTATTACATACTTCCCCCCTAATAACGGAATTTCGTCCCGAAATTCGGAGAATAAGGCATACCTGATAAGAACAAATCTGGATATCTCTCGCGTATATCTGCCTCGCGCTCCCAAGTGGATTCCTCCACATTATGATGTTCCCACTGGACCCCCACAAGTGGAACTATCTTCGACCTCAATCTCCTCTCACTATAGTCTAGGATAACCACCGGTCTATCCCCGTAAGAACTATCAGGCTGTAAATCGATCTCATCTATCGCGATGTGAGTATGGGCCATATCATCTCAAAGGTATCGTCTCAACGACGAGACGTGAAATACATCGTGAATGTGATGTAAATGTTCTGGCAGTCCCAATCTGTATGCAACTAGCCCAATCCTCTCAATGATGGGAAATGGTCCCACGTACCACGGAGCCAACTTTCCCTTCTTTCCGAACCTCATCACTCCTTTCATAGGAGAAACACGCAGTAACACTTGGTCCCCCACGTTAAACTCCCTGAAGAACCGTTTCGCATCGGCGTAGCTCTTGTGCCTATCTTGGGCTACTCGAATGCGACTCCTGATCATCTCAATCCTCCCAGAGGTCTCCTGAATTACCTCTGGTCCTAACAACTTGTTATCCCCCACCTCAAGCCAACAAATTGGGGAACGACAAGGCGTGCCATACAAAGCCTCAAATGGAGCCATGCCAATCGTGAACTGATAGGAGTTATTATAAGCAAACTCTACCAGTGGAAGATGTGGCTCCCAACCTCCTCCAAAATCAAGAACACACATGCGTAGCATATCCTCTAACATCTTATTAGTACGCTCTGTCTGTCCATCTGTCTGTGGGTGATAATCTGAACTCAACCTCAACTCAGTACCCATAGCTTCCTGAAAGCTTTCCCAAAAACGCGACACGAAAATCTTGTCTCTATCGGACACAATATTCAGGGGCACCCCGTGTAAACTGACAATTTTAGCGATGAACAACTGAGCATACTGACCCGTGGTATAATCTGTACGCACCGGCAGAAAATGAGCCACCTTGGTCAAACGGTCTACAATCACCCAGATCGAATCGTGGCCCTTTTGTGATGTAGGCAACCCTGTAATGAAGTCCATGGAAATGCTCTCCCACTTCCACGCGGGTACTTCCAATGGCTGAAGCAATCCTGATGGTTTCTGGTGGTCCACCTTAACCAGCTGGCAGGTAGAACACTTGGACACAAACTCAGCAATGTCCTTCTTCATCCCACTCCACCAGTATTGCCGCCTCATATCCTGGTACATCTTATCGCCTCCCGGATGTACTGCAAATCGGGACCCATGAGAATGAGTCATTACTTCATGACGTAACTCTGCACCTTCTGGAACCACCAATCTCCCATTAAACTGTAAACCTCCATTAGAACTAATAGAATAGAACTCAGCACCCTCGGCTAGAAGTCGCACAATCTGCTCCTGGCAAAACGGGTTTGTGGTCTGAGCTTGTATCACCCTCGTAACAATCTCGGGTGTGACAGTTATAACGGATACGAAAGAACGGGCTACTGCGTCCCGGTGACCCAACTCTTTCCACTTAGCTCTCCAAATGTTCGCAACATCCTCTACAGGTCTACGACTCAACGCATCAGCAACTACGTTGTCTTTCCCCGGATGATACTATATATCGAACTGGTAATCTTTCACAAACTCTAACCACCTGCGTTGACGCATATTCAGCTCTCGCTGAGTGAACAAGTACTGCAGTGATTTATGGTCTGTGAACAAACGGAATTTCTCTCCCAATAGATAGTGTCTCCATATCCGCAATGCAAATACGACCGCTACTAACTCCAGGTCGTGTGTGGGGTAATTCTTCTCATGTGGCTTAAGCTTGCGGGAAGCAAAACCTATAGCCTTCTCCTCTTGCTGGAGTACTCCTCCAAGTCCCCGTAAAGACGTATCGGTGTAAACCAGGTACTCCACACCCGATTTCGGTAAAGCAAGGACTGGTGCTGAAGTAAGCTTGTCCTTCAGCTCGTCGAAGGCTAATTGGAAAGCATCATCCCAAACATCAGATTCGTCAATGGACCCGCTATCTTGGAGAATCCCCGAATGAATCTCCTGTAGTATCCGGCTAACCCCAAGAAACTACGCACCTCTGTCGGTGTCGTGGGCTGTCCCCACTCCCTTACTGCTTACACTTACTCGGGTCAACTACCATCCCCTGCTCAGAAACAACATGGCCCAAGAACTGTACTTCTCGCAACCAAAATCCACACTTCTCGTACTTAGCATACTGCTGATGCTCTCGCAGAGTCTGAAGAACCTGCCTCAAGTGCTCGGCATGATCCTCCTCGAAATGGGAATATATCCATATGTCATCTATGAAGACAATGACAAACTTATCCAAGAACTCCCTGAACACTCGGTTCATTAAGTCTATGAACACGGATGGAGCATTAGTGAGGCCGAATGGCATCACTCTGAACTCATAAGGCCCATATCTCATCAAGAAAGCAGTCTTCGAAACATCCTGCTCCCTAATACGTAGCTGATGGTACCCCGACCTCAGATCTATCTTCGAAAAGAAGGTTGCTCCCCTCAGTTGTTGGAACAGATCATCGATTCGAGGCAACGGATACTTATTCCGTATCGTGACCTTGTTCAACTCTCGGTAGTCCACACACAACCTCAGTGAACCATCTCTCTTCTTCACAAACAAAACTAGAGCGCCCCAAGGTGAGGTACTCCTGCGAATGAAGCCCTGACCTAACAACTGCTCTATCTGATCTCGTAGCTCTCGCATCTCTTCCAGAGCCATACGGTAAGGTGCGCGTGCTATAGGTCTCATATCTGGCAATAGATCTATAACAAAGTCTATCTCTCGACTGGGGGGTAGGCCTGGTATCTCCTGAAACACGTCGGAATACTCCCTAACAACTGGGATCGAATCCAAAGGAATCACAACCTCCTTAGAGGTATCCTCCTCTACGTAATACAAATGAGTGGTCGAGCCTCCCTCTGGGCGAGGCATCGCCACTACAAACATCTCTTGCCCCGGAATGGCAAAAATAATGCTCCCACTGAAGCAATCAATCATGGCTCTATAAGCTGCGAGCCAATCCATACCAATAATAACATCATGCTCATGCATGTCTAAAACTAACATGTACCAGGTAATACCAGACTACCGATCTCTATCACCACTCCCCGGCATGTAAAGAAAATAAGTGACCCACTCCCCAAATGGTGAGTCTACACACGTCACTGTGCTCTCATCTGTGACTAATAACCCTAAGGTATTCGCAAAATGAGTAGCTAAAAAGTAGTACATAGCCTCAATATCAAACAAAACTCGATCCATAGTTTCATGTATAGAAAACATACCCTCAACCTCGAGTGGTGCTTGTGGAGCTACTGCCTGGTGGACGTTATGGACACGTCCGTATTGTAACTGTTTCTGCTGAACTGAGGCTATTGGAAAGGGTGGTGGAGCTGGCTTCTGAGGTTCATTACTAGCACCTTCCATCCGTGGGGCCCTATCCTTCTCTGAGCAATCCTGACGTCTATGGCCATGTCTGCCACATTGGAAGCACCTCCCTCGAAACTGCTTCACTTCACTACATTGTTGACTAGTCTCGCTTTTTCCCTGATCTCGCTGACCTTGATGGAAAATTTGCGGAAGAACTATGTCAATGTGAGGACAATCCCTCCACTTGTCACCCGGCTGTATAAATTTATAGCAGAGTCCTGAAAGTTCTCCCTGGTTGGGTTGAAGTTCCTTCCCAGACTGATCCAAACAAGTTCGACGTTCATGACCATCCATACCACATTTGAAACACCTCTTCATGGCTTCACCTTGCCCCCGATTTTGTTGACCCTGACGCTTTCGGGTTTCCTCACACAATTTGTTACCTTTGTGGTTTTCACGTTCTTGAAGGGGTTGTGGTTGTGATCTTTGCATCTTTACGCACTTGTTATTTCCAGTCATGACAGACTGACTATAGTCTCTAGATCTTTTGCCCCTCAAAATCTATGTGTTGCATTCTTGATACTGTAAGACTGCAGTGGTAACTGCCTGTGCCACAATACCAGCAAACTCGGCGGTTGATACGCTCTCTGGAGATATCTGAGGTGTAAGTCGATTTTGCTCGTTGACTCCCTGAACGTCATTAGCTAGTTCTTCTCGACGATCCATCTGAAAATTTAAGTAAATTTGGATGAGTTCATCATTCAAATAAACAAATCGCAGAAGCACGAATTCCCAAAGTATAGAGGTGAACACAACATTCCTAGTATTGGGGCTCTATATCAAAGATGTTAAGCTGAAAGCGAAATAAGCCGTACAGATCCTCAGGACACTAGAACCTGATGCTCTGATACCACTTGTGACACCCCGCCTAATTAAATACCGGGCGATCACTCCTTTATTAAATTAAATCAAGGTGAACAGTTTGGTTCATTCTTAGCATCACTGTCGTAAAAAGAAACTTTCCAATTAACACCCTAAATAATTAAGCTAAGTGTCAAAACCAATTTTAAACATTAACTTCCAAATTTTATTTAAAGAAAAGATTTATTTAATTTATTAACAAAGCTCAATGAATAAGATTCACACCACAATAAACTGGAACGAAAGAATCCAATATATAAAACATTCATCAACAAATGTCAACATGCGAGAAAATAAAGTAATACATCCGTCCTGAACAAAATCCCAAAATAACGAACTAGGGAATAGCTGAAATAACAATGTCCCAACATAAAGAAATAATGGAAAGGGCCACAAATGCCCATCTGAATGAAAATGCTAGGAGTGGATCTGAATGAACGAAGTCGTCTAATCAAAAGAACTGCAACTCCCACCTAAGTTGCAGCGCGTTCCTTCCAAAAGATCCTAAGCAAGACGCCCCTGTGGCTGGGCACCTGAAATACAAACATATATATATATATATATACAAGGGGGAGAGGGAGAGATAAAATGGGTCAGAGCCCGAAAGTGTGTATGATTTAAAATTAGTTTAGCAAGTATTTAAATTCATACAGGCCAATGCAATAACATATTAGTTCGACACTCTCTTGAGAAATTCTCACCTCTCTTCTAGTGTGCACGCCTATCGTACTAACCTTCCCCAAATGGTTTAACTTAACATATTATCATACTAACCTTCCCAATAATTTAGTTTATCTTAACTTACTCATATGTTTTAAAAACCGAACAATGTCAACGTGTGAAAAGGGTACTTTCAAAGTGTAGCACAACTCTCGTTTTAGCTTCATTAATTTATAAAGTTTCCCAGTGTCATATTATACTCTCATAAAACAAGTATTTCCAATCTGATTCATCAAACATGACTTACTTACCAAATCACAGTAAGTAGTTCCAAGTTTCAGAACTTCATATATATTAAATACTCGTGTAATATATATATTCTAATGGCACCCCACATAAAAATTATGGTGCGGGCATACTCTGCTATCCAATCCCCGTATCAATCGTACTAAGGGAAATACAAGTTCGGAATCACTCTCGAACTGTATCAATACAAACACAAACAATATTGAGGCGAAGTATAGTTTCCAAGTCCAAGAGGTCAGCACATACCCTCGCGTCTCTTAGGACCGTGACTACCGATTCGATAGCCTGTACCTAGGATTCCTATCTTCTAGGGTACGAATCAATATCCCCCGTAAGGCAACACAGGATAAGACCGTCCCAGCGCGGTAACCTCAGGGATAGCAAGTAGCGCGGGTACGTTTTTCACATGTATATAATATATGCACAGACAATCATATAAATATACTACTTTCATCAGATTAATATAGGTCACTCTCGTTACCCATAATTACAACATTTATCCTTAATTTCACATTATTAGTATTACGCATAAGGTTTCGTCTATAACCTTAACTCGAAGGGTTTTCTCACTAGTTATGGAACACTCATGGGTTCTATCCATCCAAGTAACAAATTCAGTGGGTAGACATCTATTCACTATCGTAGGTATTCGACGTAATCTCTCATTTGAAATACGTAGTTTCCTCGTTCCTCAAATAAATGTCCCTAAAACACAATTATTGTCTCATAATGAAGTTCTCAACACTCAACCATATGTCCTACTGGTCACTCCTATATCCCAAAACATTTTATTCATAATGCCCAAGAATTATTCCACGATAAATTAATTAAACTAATTAAACATGGGGAAATAAGAGGCTGCTAGGAAGGGTCGATCGATCGACGGCTGGGGCTCGATCGATCGAACCTTCGATCGATCGATGCTCTAGGGTCGATCGATCGATCAAGCAGGTCTGCGAAATCCTGCAGAAGTGCAGTTACGGGTTTTACCAAAATTCTTCATCCAAATCCATATTTTCCAACCCTAATTGTCCCAAAACTTATACCACAAACATAATAACATATTACCAGATGTTTCTAACATTAAGCATGCGTATAACCATCATTAAACATGATTAAACAACCTAAAATCTCGTCTAATCATGAAGAACCCTAAGTTTTCTTAACTTCTGTTCTAATCAGTTTTTTTTTTTTTCCAGAATTTCCTTCTACATAATCATCAAAATTCGTGGGTCAATCATCTACATCATATAAGACTTCCAGAATATGGTTTTAATCTTTTCTACATGCAAATTCCTATCAAAAAGTGGGGTTTTCTTCCATAGATTATACTCCTAATCATTCCTAACTAATATGAATATTGCACCAATGAAAATACACAAGTTAAACACTTTCCTGGGATTTCAGAGGTCTGGTTTCCTGCTGGTATTGGTGTGGTTGCGTTCTCCTCCTCGCGATCTACGCGTTGGTGGTGACGGCGGTGCAAACGGTGGTGTTTTGGCCTTGAATCTCCTTGAAAGGTCTCTCCTCTCTTCTCTAATGGACGTTCTAGGATTTTATAGGTTCTAACCCTAAAAGGCTAACTTAACCAGCTGATAAAGGCTGCTAAAATTCGTGGGTTTACTTACCCTATTTTGTAAAATGACCAAAATTCCCTCCCGGGTCAATAATTAGGCCTAAAAACACCCTGAGACCCAAACTAAACCCCCGGGTACACTTTTCTGACTATCTCGACCCTTCCGGACGCGTTGGCACACTCAAAATGACCCTACGGACAACTTATAAAATATTCACTTCTATATATTAATAATTAATCCCGACGCGACACGGGCGCGTCCCGACTAAAATTCCCAAAACTGCCATTTCATTCACTCGTGACATTTACTATAATCAATATCATATATTACTATGCTCATAAGTAATATTCAAAAATTTCATATAATTACTAACTCACGTCACGTCAATAATTATAACATAATTAATTTCCGGATTTTTATTAAATAATACACTCTCATTAAATTTAATAAATCCCCCAAATTAATATAGCATAAAAATACGGGGTATTACAGCGAAACCATCAGTTATACGCCAAATTTGAGAAGTGTGGATTTTGGCTTCCGGAGGTTCAGTTCCTAGGCCACGTCATATCTAGAAGGGGCATTGCTTTTGACCCGAGTAAGGTATCGGCGGTGAGGGAGTGGGGACAGCCCACGAACCCGACAGAAATTCGCAGTTTCTTGCGATTGGATGGTTATTATCATCGCTTCATCAAGGGATTCTCAAAAATTGCCGGACCATTGACAAATCTGACTCGGAAGGGAATTCCCTTCGTATGGAGTGATAGTTTCCAGTTAGAATTGGATGAATTGAAAGACAAGTTGACATCAACCCCCGTTCTTACCTTGCCTAAGAGCGGAGTGGAATATCGAGTCTATACTGATGCGTCCTTACAAGGACTTGAGGGTGTGTTATAGTAGGAGGAGAAGGCTATAGCTTATGCGTCACGAAAGCTAAAGCCACATGAGAAGAACTACCCCACCCATGACCTCGAGTTGGCAGCTGTTGTTTTTGCATTGAGGATTTGGAGAAACTATCTTCTGGGCGAGCAGTTCACGCTATTCACGGATCATAAGTCATTGCAATATCTGTTCACTCAGAAGGAACTGAACATGAGGCAGAGAAGGTGGCTTGAATTCGTGAAGGACTACCAATTTGATATACAGTATCATCCTGGTAAGGCTAACGTGATGGCAGATGCGTTAAGCAGAAGACCTACCGGAGTGTTAGCAGAATTTTGGAAAGCAAAGTGGAGTGAGCTCCGACACGAGGATGATATGGCGAGAGCATGCATGGAAGTTCTAGCTATCACTTCCGAGAACGTTACGCGGATAGTGAGGGCACAGGAAGAAGACCCATTTTGTCAGGATAAAGTACGGCAGTTACTGGCCAAGGGAGCAGAGTTCTACTCCATCAGTTCAGAGGATGGACTACGTTTCAACGGTAGACTGATAGTACCCGAAGATGATGATTTGAGGCATGCCGTTATGACAGAGTCACACGGGTCAAAATTCTCGGTACATCCAGGTGGGGACAAAATGTACGAGGATATGTGACGAGTATATTGGTGGTCAGGTATGAAACGAGATATTGTAGAATTTGTCTCAAACTGTGTTACATGCCAACTCATAAAAGTTGACCATCAGTGGCCTTCAGGGATGCTACAACCACTAGAGATTCCCGTGTGGAAGTGGGAGAGTATCTCAATGGATTTTATTACCGGGTTACCAACCTCGCAGAAGGGCCACGATTCCATATGGGTAATAGTGGATCCTTTGACTAAGGTCGCACATTTCTTACCGGTTCGTACGGATTATGATACTATGCGGTACGCGCAGCTTTTTATTTCAGAGATTGTTAAGCTGCACGGAGTTCCTATTAATATCGTGTCGGACCGAGATAAGATATTTTTGTCGCACTTTTGGCAGAGTTTTCAGGAGGCCATGGGCACCGACTTACGATTGAGTACGGCATATCACCCACAGACGGACGGCCAGACGGAAAGAGTAAACCAGATGTCAGAGGACATGCTGAGAATGTGTATTCTAGATTTTAGGGGAAATTGGGAGCCATATCTTCCTTTGGTGGAGTTTGCGTATAATAACTCTTAGCAATTCACTATTGGCATGGCTCCATTCGAGGCGCTTTACGGGAGGCCTTGTCGTTCACCCGCTTGTTGGTTAGAGGTGGGGGATAACAGGCTTTTAGGGCCAGAGATGATACAGGAGACTTCCTCCAAAATAGAGCTGATTCGAGGACGTATTCGAATAGCCCAGGATAGGCAGAAGTGTTATGCTGACGCCGACAGGAGACATGTGGAATTAGATGTGGGAGACCAGGTGTTAATTCGAGTATCTCCTATGAAAGGGGTTACGAGATTTAGCAAAAAGGGGAAGTTAGCACCGAGATATATGGGGCCATTTCCTATCATTGAGAGAGTGGGACCGGTATCTTACAGACTGGGACTCCCTGAGCATCTTCAGCGAATACACGATGTGTTCCATGTGGCGTCGCTGAAGAAATACAAGAGGAGCGAGAGAGCCTTCTGGCACATTCCACTGGAGGAGATCGATTTGCAGCCAGATATCTCATATGAAGAAAGACCAGTGGCTACCCTGGATTATAGTGAGCGCAAATTAAGATCCAAGGTGGTACCCTTAGTGCGAGTACAGTGGGGACATCACAACATGGATGAGTCCACTTGGGAACGGGAAGTGGATATGCGAGAACAATATCCAGAATTATTTATAGCAGGTATTTTTCTAATTTCGAGGACGAAATTACTTTTGTAAGGGGGGAAGTACGTAATACCCCGTAATTCTGCAAAATTTTAAATTACGCGAATAGAGTAATTTAATGCTTTAATTAAATTACGTGAGTAGAGTGATTTAATGTGATTAAATACGTTTTATTTAAATTACGTGAGTAGAGTAATTTAAATAGATATTATGTTAATAAAGATGAATATGTTTTATAGAAACTTTACTAAAGGTGAGTAGAAATTTTCAATGTTAATATGTACGGTCTAGTGACTATATGGACGTACCGAAAATATCTCGACAAAATTAAGGATGAGAGTAGAAAAATATTTACGAGACTCAAATGATAATTTAGAGTCCACGGTTGATTCCGAAAGGGTCGAATTAGTCAAAATAGTGTACCCGGGGGTACTACTTGAGTGTCGGGTCATTTTCGGGCTAAACCGGGACCATTCGGGGGCATTTTGGTGTCTTTACAATTATGGGAAAGAAGACCTACGAATTTTGAATTCCTAAATCTGATTATAATAGTGGTGGCTAGGGTTAGGCAATTAGAGTTACACCATAGCCATTAGAGAAGAGAGAGAGAGGCAAATTCCTAAGGCAAAAGAAGGAAGGAGGGATCATCTTAGGAAGATTTCATCACAAAGATTGTTGGGAGGGAGGATTGAAGTATCAATATCATCAATCATCATCAACAACCACGAAATCAGACCCTACAAATCATAAGGCAAGTGGTTATTTGCAAAAATATAATTGAGTTATAATCACCATTATTAAGCCTTAGGAAGAACATAATTTTTATGATATTCTTGGGAACAAACAATTGATAATAATCCATGATTGATAAGGATTAGCATGTAGGACATTTTTGAAATACCAAGTATGTTTATATCATAGAAAGCCTGATGAGAAATTCATACGAAAATCTGGAATTTGGATTAAATATATAAAGAATGTTTTTTTTAGGGTTCTTGAATATTAGAGAGATTTTCAGTGAATTTGGCCAAGATTTGTAAAGATTTTATTGTTTTAAATCGTTAGTAATCATCCCAGAACATGTAGTAATGATTAGAAATTGTTGGTTGTGAATATGATGGCTTATCATGAAAGTTAGAGATGTAAAAATGGTGAAACCCGTAGGAAGAAGATGAACTGGGTCTGTCACTGCTTAATCGATCGATCGACCCTTGAATGTCGATCGATCGAGCAGTCGATCGATCGACCATTTCCCTTCGATCGATCGAACCTGTCTGAACTATAGAGAATTTTTGTATAAATTTCTTTAATTGCCGTTGCTTAATGGGAACCTTAGAAATGATATTTTTCCTATGAGGGGACTTTGAAATTTCCAGTAGGTGTACCATTAGGTTCCTCCACTAATGATTGAGTAGGAATGTTGGAGAAATGGAATGACGAAAAGAGTGAGACTTAATTCCGAAAAGAGCATACCAGTAGGTTAAAAATTAACTTAACTACTGAATTAAAGGAGGGGTAACTAGGGCCCTTAGAGTTACGCGAATACTCGAATAAATACAATAGTGCGAGAAATTGTAATTAATAAGTACGGATAATATAAGTAAAATATATTACGTACGGGTATGATCTATTAGGTCGAGTGTGTACCTACTATATCTATATAAATAGGTGTGGGTTAAGAGAATATTACTTAAACTAATTATGTTAGGGTCGATGTGACATTCCGAACTAACATAAAGTTATTATATATTTGGGGTCGATGTAAATGCCGAACCAAACTTTGAACTGGTGCCGCAATGAAAGAGTCCCGAACCAGAATATGTGTATATATTTATATTTGTAGATAGTTGGGGTCTATGGATCATTCCGAACCAACTTTCACTTGGAGTCGATGAATATTCCGAGCCAAGGGTCCTTTGTGTGTAATAAAAAGGATATATTAGAGGTAACTAATATTAATTACATTGTTGTGGGATAAAATGTTTCTATGTACATAATCTACAAATTGAGAATAGTAGTCAATGAAATGATATGTGAATGTCTTAGTAATAATTTATAGCATGATGAAATTATTACAAGAATAAGGACAACGAACAAAAAATGAGTTAACTACGGTTATGGGAAGTATAACTAGGTAGACTAAGTATCCTCGATAGTTACATACTACGTAAGAGAGGTGAGGAAGTTCAAGGGAGTGTGCGAAACCTTAATATGTGTAATCAATAACTTAATTGTGATAACTGCTTGCAAAATATTTTAAAATGTTTTGAGTACTAACTCTTGCAATGTAAAATTTTAAAAACCTTTTAGGTGCCCAGCCACAGGGACACCCAGCTTGATTTCATGTCGGAGATTTGGGAACTGCAGCCAGTGTGGAGGTTGCAGGGATTGTTTAGACGCTTCCTCTTTTTCAGTTCTAGTACAGGATCTCAGTTTTATTATTCCTAGTTGGAACATGTCGTTCCACCTTTACTATTACATATATTCTAGTTATGGATTTGTAGTTGTTTTGTTTTCCGGCCGTGGTTTACGGCAAGACTTTAACTGCTTTCAGATTATTTTTGGTGTACTGCGTATTCGTATCTAGTTTTGGTAATGTGTGGTTTGGAATATTTTTGTTTAAGAAAGATAAAATTTGGCACCCGTTTTAATTTCATTTAGGTGGTTAGTAATTTTTAAAAGGCGTTCGACAGTGATGCTAAAAATGAACCATTAAAGAAACCTGTTTATATTAAAATAAGGCTTGATCACCCAAGGTTTAATTAGGAGGGGTGTTACAATTGGCACATTACAATTCTAAGTGACATAAGCTGTGAATACTTAACTTAGTGTGATAACAATTAAATGAATTAGTAAATGATGGTATTAATAATGCAAAAAACTCAGAATCACGGATTGCTACCACGAGGTATAACAAGATGTATGAGTCATTGTCCAATTATAAGTGCTACAAATGGCTAGGTGAGAATAGATGTACGATACGTGTGCACAATAGGCGAGAGGTGATATTCTCATGTCAGAGTTCGATTTAACATGCATTTTACACTTGCTTTACTGCAAATTTTAAATACTTGCTAAAACAAATATTTTTCCACATCGGGCTCTAACCCGCTTCTTGATTCTCTTCTCCCTTGCTATATATATGTATTATATCAGGTGATCAGCCATAGGGACACCAGCCTTAGAGATTTTGATTTGTTGGCGTGCAGTAGCTATTGTGGAAGCTATAGGCCTTTGCATTAGAGCCTCCATCATTTCATTTCCGTTCTGTTTAGACTTTCTTTTTAGGGCATGTTTCGCCCATTCCTTCGACAATTATTTGAGACTTAATTCAGTTTATTTTCTTTTCATTTTAGTTGGATTTATTGTTCCTATGGTACTTGATTTAAAGTTTAAAAATGGAATGTTTTGTCCAGTCTTATCTATTTTAGTTTGTGATTAAGATTTAGTATTTACATTAATTAGTTGTGGTGAATGATTGATGTTTATATTCTCGGGTTAATAATTGAAATATTATTTTAAAATGAAAAATATTTTTACACTAGCTTAGTTAATTATTAGGTGGTTAATATGGTTATTATGTTTTCGATAGCGATGTTAAGAAAGAACCAACCGAACGTTATGTTTTAAATTTTATAAAGGACTGATCACCCGATATTTAATTGGGAGGGGTGTCACAAGTGGTATCAGAGCATCAGATTCTAGAGTACTTTAGGATCTGTACGGTTTATAATGCTTTCAGATTAGCGTTCTTTGATATAGAGCACTATTATTAGGACTATTGCACTACTTGATTGCATTTTGTAGACTACGTTCTTCTGCTACAATGATGTGTATGGTCGATGGACTTATGTAATTCATTTCAATTTCGGATGTCACTCATAAGGAAGATACAAACTGACACTGCCGAAGGAGCAAATGAGGGACAAGACCAACAATTACCTTAGTGCACCAAGGAAGAGCGAAAATCGTTGAGATAGAAAATATCGTGGCATAAGCAGTGACTACGTCAATATTGCAGTAAAAAAATAGTAGTGTACACTTGCTGGGGGAAAAATAACGAGATAAGTTAATCAATATGACATTGCTGAAGTTAACAACAAAGGGAAAATATCGCCATAGTAGCGATAAGTCCCTCAGAGTTGTCAAGGACGAGAGGATAATAGGAATGGCGGGAAGAGCCAAACCCTCTAGAGCCAACAAATCCAGCAGAGGAGGGATACCACCAAGAGGTGTTTTAAATGTGGAAAAATTAGCCATACCCATCGGGACTTCCCATATTCAGCTGGTGAGGAACCTCGTCCCAATCGGCAGGGACACCAAGGCATAAGAAGGAAAGGGTTTCAGGGTCAGTGTCATAAGTGAGAAAAGTAGGGTCACACGTGGAGGGACTGCCCCCAACAAGATAACGTAATAGGAAAGGATGCCCCATATGATGAAGCTTAGATAGTTACCCCAACATCACATGCACCACAATAACATTAAGGAGTACAATATTGATGTATCTATAATGCCCGATATGCGGTTATGCCATTGATACCGCAACTATCACTTGCGTTCGGAGGTACGATATTTCATTAATTATAGTGTCTTTTAAGATAAAAGGGAAATCTCAAATAACTTAGATGTGTTACATTTTATTACTAATACTCTTAAAAATGTTAGCATAGAATGTAGTATTATCCTAATTTTTGAACTAGCTAACGACAATTTGAGTAATAATAAACCATTACGGTATTATTTTTGTGTCCGTTAGAAATTGCACTAAGTCTCACTTAAGAAGAGGCAGGCCTATACATATATTTTTATAGGGTAACGTATAAAGACTTTGTAAAGTACTCCATCTGGTTATATCTAATCCCAGTGGGTAGGGATGTCTATTAAAGAAATTCAAGATGTGATGAAATGTTTCCAAGCATGGGATTATCCATGGTGTATACTAGAGTCTAATGCCAAGTTAGTAGGTGGAATGTGTTCAGTGTATCCTCACGTATCTTGAAAATAGGTAAGTAAATATCTTAGAGAAAAGTAAGGATACGGGGTACAAGTCAGATACCGATGGCCCCAAAATATCCTTGGTCGACAATGAATACTAAATCTGAGGGAAACAAGCCCAATTGAGTACTGAAATAAAGTCCCTACACTAAGAATGAATGAATGAAGCATCAATAGAAAAGTCCTTCAACTTCCACACGAGCTGCATTTATGCATCCTTGGATGAAATCCTTAAGTTGGGCGTACGTATGGAAGGGCACCTAAAAGGTTTTGGAAAAAATGTTGACATGGTTTAGAGCCTAAGTAAAACATTTTAAAAATATTTAGAAAGAAGTTAAATTGCAATAATTAAATATGCATGCACACCCTTCACAATTAAGCTAATGTCGCACTCTCTTTAGCTATAACTCACGCGTTATCAAATGTGCACACCTAGTGCTTGCCATCTAAACTTCCAAGTTATGCTACCTCACCTACTAGCCACATCAGACCTATTTATATGACACTATTCAAACCAAAGTATTCTCACTTTGATTATTAAGTTATCTTCGCATTAACTCTTTAATTGGTTCCACTACATCAAATCATATAACGTTTACACTAGTTATATAGGAAACCCCTTTTCAAATCATATAACTTTCACACTGGTAATGTAATAAGTACATTCACACTTATGTATTAATCACATAGATAATTATCTACTCATATATATACATACTAATATACTACAACATTCACACACATGTTAAGTTTAATAACCATCCATTCCCGAAAAAATAACTCACCAGATGCTTTCTATAAAATGATATCATGTTCTAGGTATGCCCACTCTAACATGGCTACCTCAAGTCGAACTCACTCTCGATCTAGTGTAAAAATAATAATAATATTTAAAGTAAAGCATTGTGGAGGCGACCATAGTTTTACGAGTGTGAGACCAAATCATACTTGAGACGTCTCACCCTGAAAAGAGTCACAATATATAAATACTAGACGTTATTACCTGGGGATTATACTCTCTGTGATCCTCAAGCCAGGGGATTTCCTCACATTGTGCAACCTATTATGATAGCACTAGAGGGGTATGTATTTCTATAAATATCATTCACACCAATATCTATATTGCACATAGTGTATATATATATATATATATATATATATATATATATACTTACTATCACACTAACTGTATAAATATATTTAATAAAAGTCCGGCTTATATGTGCCTATGACTGACTTGTAATTTAATTAATCACACCTTAATTATTTTTTTATTCAAGTAGTGTCACCCAAATACGGTACCCCGACTCACTCATTCGGTCCGTATTTTCACCTTTTAGAATTTGTTACACAAAATCCCACTATTAAGTTTAACACCCCTCGATAAATTCACAAATTAATTATATATCTACAATAAATTAAATGGGCTACCCCGTCCCTAACCCTTGTAGAACTTGCCAGAAAAATATCTTACTCAAATTCTAAACCCTTAATTTAATTAATTTCACCTCAATTAATTTTATCCAAGTGGTGTCACTCAAACAATAAATTAGCATTCCAAAAAAAATCCTTACAGTCAGTCAAATGTCGTTCTTTTGACTTTTCAGCATTGGTGGAACGACTTCCCAAGTCATTCGAATGACCCTCTATATTTTTCGGCGTTCGCCTTCCTCCCGACATTGGTCCTAGTTTTCTACCATTGTTAAGACCTTAAGATTTTCCTCTTAGATTCCATAATTCAAACCATTTTCGCATCACATATTTAGTTTCAATAATACTCTTCAATCATCATATTAATCTTCAAAATCATTAAATTTCTGGCTTTCCCCAATATCACCAGATTTTGGTTTTTAACATTTTATCCCGGTCTGAACCAAGATTCAATTGAATGTATTTAAATATTATTTGGTTTCGAGTAAACATCGGATTCTGGCAATCCTAGATGACAATCTATCATCAATTTCATATTTAATTTACACAATATTCTCAAATCACTAAAAAACATTTCATATGATAGACCACTCCCCAAAATGATTTTTTATCACACCCACTATGAGACACCACTCCCCAAAATGATTTTTTTTATCACACCCACTATGATATGAATTGAAATACTTCCATTAATTCGTGGATAAATTCATAGGGTTTGATTTCCTTTAATGTAGACGGAGATTTGATGAAAACCACACCCCTCTTGTTGATTTGGCTCCCCAAAGCACTCTCGATTCCTCCCTTTTTTCTCCTATGCAAAGAGAGGGTTTTCTTATTTAGTTGTGTCTATCTCAAACTCCCTAATGTAGGTTTTATATTACTAATCCCAAAATTTAGTCTATGGTCCCATCCCAACTGACCCGAACACCCCGGTATGAGTTCCGGTTATTCCTAAAAATGCCCCGAGACGCAATTACTACCCCATGAGTACTATTTTTTGAATATCTCGATCAGTTTGGAATAAACTGTGCACTCAGAAGCATCATCCGAGTTATTTTACTAAAATCTCAAACCTCATCCTCAAATTACGACACATGTGAATTTTATAAATAACCCGAATTAATAAATTCTTAATTCCCTCATTTAATTAAATCCTTTAGATTAATTAAATCCTATATCACCAAATTAAATTCTATATCATCTGAAATATGGGGTGTTACAAGACTTTGAAATTATGTGTATTATCCATCCAAGCAATCCAACATTACTATCCAATAATAAACTGACAACCAATAATTATTTCGTACTCATATAATGTATATGATTAAACAAATACCAATAATAAAAATATCTCATAGTAAATCTCATCAATTTGGGGCATAAATTAGGGTTTAGTAAATAGCATTTAGAGTAGTTTCTCACTAAATTAGGGTTTAGTAAATAGGGTTTAGGGTATTTTCTCACTAAATTACGGTTGTTTCTCACAAAATTAGTGTTTAGGGTACTTTCTCACTAAATTAAGGTTTAGTATATGTGGTATTTTCCACTAATCTAGTTTTTTAAGAAAATGGTAAATTTTCCACTAATTAGGGTTTACGAATTGAAAATTTTAAAAAATAGTTTGGGAAAAATTTTAAATTGAAAATTCAGGTCGTTTCTCACTAACTTAGGGTTTAGGGCAAATTATAATGAATGTTAAAATAAACACACATAAACATATACACATATACGCACATAAAATATACACACATTGCATATGTAGACACATATACACATATATACATTTGAATACACACACACATTCATAAATAGACATAGTAATAACACACACAAGCAGACATATAGATGATTTATATATACACACACACATATACATAAAAAAATATACACATACACACATAAATACACATGTAAAGATATACACACACACAAATATATATATATATATATATATATATATATATATATATATATATATATATATATATATATATATATATATATATATATATATGGAGGGAGAGAGAGGGCGAGAGAGAGAGAGAGAGAGAGAATTAGTGCATTTGAAATGGATGAAGGTTTAAGGTTTTTGAATAAAAAGGATTGTCACGACTCAGAGGCATGACCACCTGTCGTGACCCCATTTTTTCCAATGTCATCATTCGTGACTATATGAACATAATTGGAGTTGTCACAGACCGTGATCGTGACCTATTGTCATGAAAAATTCAAGATGATCACGAACCAAATCCATGACCACGTTGGTTGGAATTTTGATCATGGTCATGACCAAGGACCAGGACCACATTTGGAGGCGCGATTGCTCTACCATCATGATCATGGACCATATCTACGATGCAAACTAGTCATAGACCTAGTCTCTGACCATAACCATGACCTAAACTGGTAATGGAATAGTTCATGTGTGTTTCCACGATGGCCATAATTTTATTCCATGACTCCCTGGCCATGGACCAAGATTGTGATAAGGTTTTGGTGACCATCCACCTAATTTTGGGGTAGTGGCGGTTTTCTATTGCTCATGGTTGTGTGTATATTTTTTATAATCGGTAGACAAGTAACCTCGTCATTTTATGTGTGTCGATGAAGATAAGAAAAACCTATTAAATTTTTCATTACTATATCTTGTGCTATATTTTTTTTACTTAGAGCAGAGGTAATTATTGTAGTGGTAGGTAAAGAATTCACTAGTTGTCATTCACATGTTATCTATCCTCAAGATAGGAGTTTTATAATTCAGGTTATATGTCATCATGTATTGAATCACTACTAACTAGACGTCATCTGAGAATGTGTGTTTTTATCATTTGTAAATGAGTTAATCTATGAGAACGTGTCGGTATATACATAAAGATTAAAAAAAATACAATTTTTAATTTCTTAAAATTAAATATTAAACGTAAACATATTAACCCAAAGTGAAACGTTGCATTATTTTTAAATGAAACTTGTACAAACAATTTTTCACAATTATATTTTATCCTAAAACATGCAAGTAGTGTGACACCCCGCCTAAATAAATACCGGGTGATCAGTCCTATATCAAATTTAAAACAGTAATCTCAGGGGTTCATTCTTAGCATCACTGTCGAAAACTTTTTAAAACTTTACTAACCACCTAGTATTCAAAAAGACTGATGTTAAATTTTATCTTT
The DNA here is from genome assembly GCA_949130495.1 of Sambucus nigra. Classification (NCBI taxonomy): domain Eukaryota; kingdom Viridiplantae; phylum Streptophyta; class Magnoliopsida; order Dipsacales; family Adoxaceae; genus Sambucus; species Sambucus nigra. The sequence goes on from OX422222.1 coordinate 74,205,814, forward strand.
TTATTAAACAATTAAATATGCATGTTGAATAACAAATAAACCATACATCCAAACCATGAGTCTAAAATAGTACTAAATGACTTAAATGCCCCCATATGGGCTCGGTCATGTCTCTAAAAATGCCCCGAGACCCATTGACTACCCCCGGATACTCTTTTTCGACTATCTTGACCCTTCCGGACTCAACCGTGCACTCAGAATTATCATCCGAGATACTTTATAAAATTTTCCAATTTCAACCTCAAAATGCGACACATGTGAAAATTTTCAATAACCCGAATTAATTTGAATTTCTAAATCCCCAAATTTAAATAATAAATTCTAAATCTCCAAATTCAATAATTTCTCCAATTTAAATCACCAAATTAAATGAATTTCTCCAAATTCAATAAATCCAACTCACTAATTTAATTAATTTATATATCCTCTAAAATATGGGGTGTTACAAGTAGGTGATAACACGATAAAGTAAAATAAGGTATCACATAATGTTCGATGTACGGGGAAAGAGAAAAACTTTGGATAACCCAGCCACACAAATTCATTATGCATGGAATTACAAAGGACATAATAGTAGACTTACACAATGAATCGATGCCCTTGCAGTCATTGACGATCTTCACTTCTTAACCTCCACACGGTGACACACAAGAGTCCACTTATGGATTGATCCAATGTGTGACATCATACGCACCAGGATATCTATCGAACAACTCACCAATCGTCTACAGATGAAATAACAAAATCTACCACATATTCACCGTAACATCACAAACAAGGAGTCCACCGTGTGTAAATAAAAAATACAGAGTCCACTCTATGAAACTATTATCAATTGATGCAGAGAATAAACTAGCGATGCCCCAAATAAGATCTTAATGCATGATATAATGAACACTTAGATCGTAAACAATTTTCTTGAAAATTAGCATTTTGGAGGAAATTTTAACAGAGTTTAGGAACTTAAAACATATGTTTTTATCTCAAATAAAACTGATTCTTGACACTCCTATTTACAAGAGGTTTTCAAAATCAATTTAAGGATGAAAATAAATTTTGAAAATCATGAAATTATCACAAATTCATAGGCTCATTTGAACAAGTTTTAGCATCACCCATACGAACTATAAGATCTTGTTCGAACATGTATCAAATGAAGTATCAAACAAGATTACATGTAAGGGTAAATTTTGTATGTGTAGTGTTGGTTGGCACTAGTTCTAATGTGGTACAATATTTTGTTCAAAGGGCATACCATATGTTGTTCTGTTAAAGTCTCAAAGAAAATATTTTTCTTCTAAAAAATAGTAAAAGAAGATAAAATAATTTAAAATCATTTTAAAAACAGTTTTACAAAATCCAACCACCCAAATATTAAATATCTAAGGATAAAAAATTCTTACACATTTGTACCTGAGAGATCCTCAAAATATAAATATGGATACGAGCATGAAATACGACATAATGATGTAGATCATCAAACTTCATATTCTTGAAAGGTCAACACATTCTAGTCCTAATCTATGACTCAAACAGTCTACATCTTTACGAAATGACATCATATTGTTGAAAGGTAGACACACTCTAGCCCTAACAAATGACTATAACAATGTTATCTAAACACAAAATAAGCCAAAACATACAAATTTATTATATTAGAAAATTTATCCTTGCAAGTACCCCCTCAATATCTATTATGGGGAAAACATAAACAAAATCTCGTTTGGGATATCAAGTTCTTCAAAGACTCGATTACCAACCTCAATAGGAAAAATTACAACTTGATGGACTCATAAACTTGAGTAGATTTGATCGCTTGAAACTTTGCCGCATGTGCAAACCCTCACACTTAAACACACGTTCAAATTTAATGAGAATAGAAAAAATTTAAAATATGTGTAAGAATAAACTACCCTATGTTTCTCGATCCCCACCTAGGTAAGATGTTTACTATTAAATAAAATATCTTCTCTAAAAACTAAAGTGAAAGATACGACATATCACCCTTTTTGTTGAGGAATAGACAAATACATAATGCATAATAAATCATTTCTCCCTTATAAACCTAATATTCCCCCAAAATTAAGAACATGTGATATCAATTCTAAATACAAAGGAAAGAAAAATATCATGCAATCATCTCAATTGTAACAAATACAACATGGGAACACAAGCACTAATAATCAAAATAATAATCAATCAATATAAATTTTGATGAAAAAAATTATACCACCTTGAATACATAATGAAGAATGAGACAACAATGAAAACAAGCAACAAAAGATGCCAATGTGATCATATAACATGCCAATTTGATTCAAAGTTAAACCACATGGCAAACGTGGATTAAATGCACATGTGATGACTCAAAATCAAACAATACCATATATATATAAATAACCCAATGGCACACAAGAACGTATATAGGTATAAATAACAATAAACACCAGACCAAACAAGTAAGTTTTACACACTAAGATAGAATCAATGTGTCTAAATAAACATATAGTAAATGGAGTGAAGGAGCGTGAACTATTAACAAAAGAAATATGACCAATCACTTAAAACTGTCTAAAGATTGCTATTTGATGACATTAACATTATGAAACAATGATTTAGCCTAATAGTAACACATGAAATGAACTTATAATAGAAAAACAAGAATAATGGATACGGTCTAGAAAGTATTGATGATTCTCAAATCAATAGGATCAAATGTGAAATAAGTAGGACTCATTATGCAGACCCAATGGTCGTCAGCTTATAACCCCAAATATATATATATATATATATATATATATATATATATATATATATATATATATATATATATATACATATATATCACTTACTAACTCACATTTTGAAGATACCAATTGAATTGAAGAATTAATGAAATAAAATTTGACCTTTGCAATATTATCTTTTCTTTTGCCTTTCAATTTGTTTTAGGATATTTTCAATGGTGGTATTTCACGTAAGGATGCTTTATTCCTTCCTAGCCATTTCCCGTGAACACTCATATTTTCGAAAAAAGAGTGAACTCCGGGGCAATGGTTCTTACACGCACAAATCCCTCAATAATTTATATATATATGAGAAAAGGATTTTTAGGTGGAAAACTATAATAGGTCATTTAACATATGAGGTTAAACTCCAAATGAGCTCGTGCATGCGTGTCAGGGGGTATATGCAACATGAATCCATTAAGCAAGTCATTTTCAAACTACTCAATGCAAAAATGATTATTAACAATCTAAGCATTGAAATTCATAATCAATTATCCTAGACATATGGAACCATGTAATGACTTGAATTTAAATACACTAATATACTACTTAAAATTAGTAAAACCAAACTACAGATAAACATAAATCTTTTGAGTTCTACAAATAAAACCAATTACAACAATCAACAATCTTATCATATGTAGAATAACAATATACTTGTGGTGATATGAAGAAATATTTGTCGTGTCATTAGCACCACATGATATAAAATATATAATGATTAATAAAGTAAAAATTTTAAGAAGTGAAACATGGTACAACTCATTAGTAATGAATGAAAAATTAAATGGTTATATTTTGCAACATGGTCATGGGTGGTAATGTGGAAAATTCTCAACATTAAAGAAAAAATCTTCCATGTCAAATGATATAAAATATTGAAAGTAATTATAAGGCAAAAAAGATGGAAGTATACTCATTTAGTGTCAAAGTATTTATCTATCCAATAATGAAACATACATACTCAAATTTTGAAAATTACGAGAGAAATTGCACAATTGTATATTTTACATTTTTTGAATTTCATAAATAACAATCAAAGGAGAATCTCTAAACTACTTTTAAAGAACTCAATGTAGTTCTCTAATTTCAAAAGCTACTTTTATTTCCTAGATTAAGTCAACAAAATCTACATGTTTTCTAAAAAGTATATACATTTTCAAATATTAAGTAATTTTCATTACTTTACCACTATTTTTTCTTGCGTTTTATTTCTTCCATTTTCTTCACTTCATTAGTTGAGTTAAAAAACACACCTCGTAAGGGGAAATTTCCAAACGAGTCAATTTGTAGTGTTTCGGACAAAACGATTTGACTCGTAGGATAGTTTGTTGTACCTCAAGCCTATGACATTTGAAGAGTTCAAGATGTAGTGGAAAAGTTTTTCAATTAGATAACATTGACTATTTTTGTGTCCCTTGTTTCACGTCATCAATCATTCATCATTTCCAATATCGCTGAGGCATGAATTCATTAATATATTTATAGATACTTGGATAGTTATTATTTGGGTGTTTATAAATTAGTTTTAACGACGTTATTGTTTCTCAGAAAATCATTTTTAGATCTTTTTATAGAAGTTTTGGACTTAAAATTAAAATGTTGGATTTTTTGAAAAGTCATTCGAACAAAGTGGGCATCTCGTTCAAACCAGTTTTCCAGGTCGTTCGAATGAACATCTAACGACATTGTGTAGAGTTTTTCTATTTTCTCGTTAGAATATCATTGCAATGAAGTTGCTGGAACAAAATATCGAACGAGAAGTTTTTTGAAATCTCATTCGAACGAACTCAGAGACTGTAATCACATACAAACACGGTCATTTGAACAAACTTAAAATGTCGTTTGAATGACATTTCCGTGGGAACAACTTTCTTATAGTTTTTCCCACTTTCCCTCTTTTCCCATTAACTTTTTACCCGTTTTAATGTGTGCGGGAAATAACTTTTTTAGAAGGCATTTTGGAGAGTTTAGACACACTTAGAGATAAAATTGTCATTTTCCAAAATGTCCATGTTTGTGTGTTGAGCTTACATGAATGAAAATATTCATAACACAAGTTTACACCCAATGTTTGAGTTTAATTCAAGTTTCTAATTATATATATTTGCTTCGAGATGTTTTGGAGGAGTCCGTTTGTTTAAAAGTTTGCGTGCTATAGCAATGGAAAGGCCATCGTTTGTACTTTACAATAGTTATGCTCTATCGGTGGACTCCAAGACTACATTGGAGTCTGGAGTGGTCGACAAGGTGAAGGTTGATGCAAGAAGAAGCATCGAGGCTTTCAAAGAGTCAAGTCATGTGTTGTAAGTCTTTTATTTTGAATTTGTAAACATACATACTTAGGAGACTTGTAGGCAGGGTCGTTTGAGTTTTTCCTATTGTTGGTTTTCCTCATACATCATGACATAGTGTGTTTATGCTTTATTTTTTTCTTGCAAAATTCTCACTTAGATGCATGCATAGGTTAATGAGATAAAAATTGATTTAAATCACAAATCATGTTAATTTGGTGCTATTTAAATGTATGTGTAATTTTGGGTAATTTAATTCAAGTCGACATTAATTTAATTTGATAATATTCATGGTTAGTTTGTTTAACTTGAATTGTATTGAATTTTTTTGTAATACCCCATATTTCTGAGTATTTCTATTTAATTAAATTGGAGAATTAAATGAGAAAATACGATTTTATTTAAATTACGCAAGAAAAGTAATTTAGTGAGATTTATTAATAATTGTGACTATGGAGAATTAATCGAGAGATAGATACTAATTAATATTGCCTCTTTCCATTTACTTAGCACAAGAAGTAAATAGTTACATAGCACGTGTAGACCATTTTGGGGTGAGAATGAAAAATATATTTTAAGTGACTCAGAATATAATTTAGAGGTCACGAATGATTTCGGATAGGTCGAAATAGTCGGAATAGTTTATTCGAGGATACTAGTCGAGTGCTGGGACATTTTTGGGCTAAACTGGGACCATACGAGGGCATTCTGGCCTTTTTACATTTTAGGGTGAGGAGACCCAAGAATTTTAGAACTCTAAGTCAGATTATAAGAGTTGGAGTGTAGGGTTAGAGAGAAGAAAAACACACCATAACCATTCGAGAGAAGAGAGAAACAATTCCAAAGGCGAAAAGAAATAAGTGGGAAGGATTCAAAGGAGACTTTCACCACAATCTTATTGGGAAGAAAGATTGAAGGAGAAAGATCACCAATCACCAACAACAAGCGAAATCATACCCTATTGGACATAAGGCGTTTAGTTATTTGCAACATAAATTGAGTTATAATACCCATGTTTAAGTTTGATGTAGAACATGATTTTATAATTGTACTCGGAAATAAAGATTTGAATATGATACATGATTGATAGGGATTACATGTAGAATGATTTAGATCTCCCAATGATTTGATATCATAGAAGACATGATGATTAAATCGAATTAAAAATCTTGGTTATGGATAGAAATATGGAAAGCGAATATTTTTAGGGTTCTTGAATGATATGAAGAATTGAATTACTCTGGACTGAATTTGTAATGATTATGTTATGCTAAAATGGTTGGTAATCAGGGTATGTAGGAATGATTAGAAATCATTAGTTACAAGTTTGGCAAATTATCATGAGAGTTTGATAATTAAAATTAGTGTAACCCTCATGAAGAAGATGATATGGTCCTGTCACTGCTCAATCGATCGATCGACCCCTGAATGTTGATCGATCGAGTAGTCGATCAATCGATCTAGGCTGAATTTTGGAAATTTTGTGGATTTATTTATTTTTTATTACCTTCATTTAATGGGAACCATTTGAAACACCAGTGCGATGGCCAAGAAAGTATATGAGTTTTTGCCTCGAGTGAATGAGGTATATGACGATAACTCACCTGAAAGAGGGCCGAGCTCGAATTATTCATCAGTATGTAAGAGACTTAACAGATTATGGATGTCTCATAGTGATTAATCCTAGTGTGTAGGGACCTTAATGATGTAATTCAAGGTAGGTCGTATGACTCCTGAGCGGAGAGATCGATGTCGTTGTTGTGATTAGTGATAAGGACTTAGTGATAGTATAAGTGCAGTTCCACTTGACTCCTTTAGAGATGTTGGAGTATGGTCGTACCTTTTGTTCGGGGATAAAAAAATTGAGTATCTCGACTATGTGTTGTTCTGACAATGCTCAGTAAGAATGCATTGGGAGAAGTCCCTTATTGAAGTTTGGTTGCGAAAGGGGATACGACTGAATTTGTATATACGTCAGGAGAAGAGCCGATGTTAGATGCTAGGGCATCAGTGGAGCCGGTATTGTTGTGGGAAAATACTGAAAAGTTTATCTCACCGTGAAGGTATAAGTGGGAGTTTATGGGCAATAATTTTATTTTTAGTCTATAACAGTTTGAGAATACCCCCGAGTTTATAGTCATGCCCTGAAAACAAGGCGAGAGTTGAGGAAAAGCTGGTTACAAGTGCGATGGTTGCAATGTTTTTTTGCAAATGTGCATGGAGAAGAGGGTGTATGGGCAACCTAGTCAATTGGCCTTCTTAGTCATCCGAGAGAGAGGGATGCAGAAGATTATATTTGATAAGTACGACGGTGGAGAAGTTATAAGGCAAGTTGTATTGATGAAATGGATTGAACGTCATGGGAGATAGACGATAATCCAAGCTTATATGTGTTGAGAGAACCAGCACAACCTATGGGATAAGAATCAATGGGAAGCTGTTCAAAGGTTATATCTTGATATGGCTTGACTGAGTGTTGAGAGTGACTTACACGTTACTAAAATGTTGATTCTTATAAGGTAACCAACCCTGAAAGTGTGCCAATTACAAAAAGCGCACTGATTGTAAAGTATAAAATACCCAGAGAGAAAGAGTAATAGAGTACCACTTGAGGAAAGATGACGTAGGTGGGAAGCGGTGTTATGGAAGAGACATAGTGAGATTTTCTCCAGACGCACCACTAGTTGATAGAGAAAGATAGGCTAGAAATGATCAACTGGAATTTGGTGGTGAACCTACGTTTCTAGTGATGGAATACGTAGGCAGGCTTATAATTTATGGATGGGTTGTGAACATCATAACTAAGTTAATATTCTGTTGAGGTAGCGGAATGGGTTGACCGGGATGGACGAGTATGTCATTGAAAAGGAAGAGTGCACAAGTGCAAGGTGCTGCTCAATATTGTTATGAATTAGGATGGAATCTTAAAATCCCACCCTGTGAGAGTTGGTAAGGGAGGAATGGAGATGAAGTTTTATTTTGGGTATGTTGTGTCACCTATGACTCCATGGTTGTGCGAAAGGAAGATACTATGCTCTAACGATAATGGGATTTTGGTAGAACCCACTGATCAATTCATAGGTTAAATCTATCCTATATAAGCATATTCATAAGTATTGTGAGTGTGCCTATATGGACTGTAAATAAGGATTAGATTCGTGGGTACCTATTATGAACTTATATGTACTTTAAGGTGTGGTTCGAGGAGACATTCCGAACTCTTAGTCCTTAATACGTGAGATGAGGACATTCTATTGGAGTATGACATTTTAGAATATATGAAGTGTGAAATATATAGCTCCTAAATTGTCTAATTGTGTTCGATGAGATATATATATACATATATTGGTGCTCGAGGTGTGATTCCGATACAATATAACAAATCACTATTAGTGATCGAGGTGGGATTCCGAGCCAATAATCCCAGAAGTGTTATAGAGGGGGGTTATTTTAATAAGAGTCGATAGTATATGTATTGTGTAATAAATATATACCTTATGATTTTCCTACTTATGATCGATAATAAGTATGCTTAATTTTGTATTGGGGTCGACGATGTTCTGGACCAATATATGAAGGATGGATTTGGGGTCGATGATATTCCGAACCAAATCGATGACGAATAATAAACATTGGTATCAACGAAAGCTCTGAACCAGCATACGCATTAATTTACCTTGGGGTCGAGGGATTTTCGGACCAACATAAATGATAGGACGATTGGGGTCGATGATATTGCCAGACCAATTTTCCTTATAGTATATATTGTCTGTGAAATATATACCTTAAAATATTCTACTTATGAGTGATAGTAAACACATAGATTCTATATATAGAGATATACATCAAAAGGGTAAATTAAGTAGGGAGAAACTGAATTTCAATATTTAACGTTAGATTGGGAAAAATCTATGAAGATATTAAGTAGTGAGACTAAATTATAATATATGAGGCATCGATAACATGCGATAAGGGTTTATAATGAAGCAATGCATGCACTCGGGGCGACCCTTACGATGATATGATTTGATTCTTGTGTATTAGAGGACGCAGTGATGTTTAAGGTCCTTAGTCTTAATACCATTCTTCTCCTAATTTCGAGGACGAAATTCCTTTATAAGGGGGAAGTATGTAATACCCCGTATTTCTATTTAATTAAATTGTAATATTAAATGAGAAAATATGATTTGATTTAAATTACGCAAGAAAAGTAATTTAGTGAGATTTATTAATAATTATGATTATGGAGTATTAATCGAGAGATAGATATGGATTAATATTGCCTCTTGCTATTTACTTAGCGCGAGTAATAAATAGTTACTCAGCAGGTGTAGACCATTTTGGGGTGAGAATGAGAAATATATTTTAAGTGACTCGAAATATAATTTATAGGTCAAAAATGATTTTGTATGGGTCAAAATTGTCGGAATAGTGTACTCGGGGGTATAGTTTGGGTCCCGAGGCAAATTTAGACCAAACTGGCACCTTTTGAACGTAATTTCGTCATTTTAAAAATAAGGGCTAAAAGACCTACAAAATTAGAATCTTGTATCTAGTAACTAGAATTGGGTTTAGGTTTAATAACTCATAAAACATATAGAGGCCATTAGAAAGAAGGGGGAAACGAATTCCAAATCCTAAGAAGGGATTCTTGAAGAATTGGACTTGAATCTTGCACCCAAATCATCCAAGGAAGAAGGATGGAGGAGGAAGAACATCAAACCACCATCAAAAACATAAAATCATACCCTACAAACTACGAGGCAAGTGTTTGTTGCAAATCAAATTCAAGTTATAATACCTGTGTGTAGGTTGTTTTAAGAATTCATTAATTCTATTGAAAAACCTTGAATTAAATGTTTGAATTGATAACATGTTTGGGTAGGATTGCATGTAGAATGAATCCTATATTTGATGATTAACATAGAATCTTTATGAGTTCTTTTTTGAAGAACATGAATCTTGAATGACTTAAGGTTTAATTGATGAACACAAGATGTTAATTTGCCAGAATTTTTGACGTAACTTTAAACATATGCCATTAGAATTGTACTTCGAATTAGAGTGTGAACCATACATTCCTGCAAATTTATATCTCTTAGCTATCCAATGAACTTGGAATCGGGTCAATCGTATTACTGTAGAGGGAGTAATCGACATGTTACTACAGGGTGTTTGATCAGCCAGCATAGTAATCTGCAAGAATTTTTACATGAATTTAAACGTGTACGATTTGAGTTGTACATCGAATTAGGGTGTGAATCATAGATGTATGGAAATTTATATCTCTTAGCATTCCAATGAACTTATAATCTGGTCAATCAGAGTTATGTAGAGGGAGAAATCAAAATTTTACTAGAGGGTGTTTAATCTGCGAGAAAATTTATAATTCATTTCGGTTGCGAGAAAATGTAAGATCTTTCATTTTAAGCCTCAAATGCCTAAAATTTTATCGGGGAAGTGTTTGGGACCTTGATGAAATATATTTCTGGAATAATGTTATGGAAGTAGGTCTATGATTGAGCGTTGAACTTTAATTTGGTGAGAGAATTAAAGTGGAGATTCATAGGCTTGATTGTGACGTATTCTAATTCGAGATGATAAGAATATAATTATGGAAAAGCGTGGGAGATCTTAAATTTATTGGGTCAGTATGTTAACAAGGGTAACTACAGAATTGATATGACGTGCGGGGTAACTTGGGCCCTTAGAGTTGAGTGAATACTCAAATAAATGCGATAGGGAGAAATCGTAAATTGACGTATACGGTTAATATAAGAGAATGATATATGACGTACAAGTATGATTGATAGGTCGGGTGTGTACCTACAAAATTTTATGAATTATTAGGTTGAGATATGTATACCTAAATTAACTACGTTAGGGTCGATGAAGTATTCCGAACTAATGTGGGATTATTATATGTTAGGGTCGATGGAGTATTTCAAACTAACATTGGGTTATCATATGTTTGGGGTCGATGTAAAATGCCAAACCAAACCTTCGAACTGGTGGCGTGATGAAAGAGTCCGATCCAGAATTTGTGTATATAAATTATTTGGGTCGATGTATCATTTCGCACCAATTCTTACTTGGGGTTGATGAATCATTCCGAACCAAGAGTCATTTACGTGTGTAAAAAGGACAAAATAGTAATGACTGATATTTAGTATATATTGTGTGTGAAATATATACTTAATGACATTCTACTTCTGTGTATTAGTATATTGATATATATTATGTATTTAAAGATACATATCAAATTCGTAAGTTAAGTAGTGAAACTTTATTATAAAAGTGGACGTTAGATATAGAATATCGAATTAGTAATTTAAGTAGTGAAACTTAATTATAAAAGTGGGAAGATAGAAATCGTGAGAATTGTAGAAATTTCGTAGTGAAACTAAATGAGAAGTTTTGAAACATAACATATGTGAAATGTTACTTGAGTATTAATAAACCTTCATGAGATGTTAATGAAATGGATGTACTGTGTGGGTAGTACGGGAACTTAGGTATAGATAAGTTCAAATGATTACTTAGTCCTAGTTAGCTTGGGAGATATGGCTAGGTGGGCTAAGTGTATAACGTTAGGTGTGCATAATAGATTAAGATGAGTAAACTTAAGAGAGTGTACGAGAACCTAACATGTGTAATCAATAACTGCATTTTATATTGTGATAAACGCTTGCTAAATATTTTCAAATTTTTTGGAGTACTAACTCTTGCTATAAAATACTTTCAAAACCTTTTAGGTGTCAAGCCACAGGGATGCCATGTATGCTGATTTCACTGCAGGGACTCGAAGTTGTAGCATAGTGGATGCTTATAGGATTTTTATTAGACGATATCTCTCTTTCAGATCTAGTGCAAGATCTCACACTATTCCATGTATGGACTTGTGGTCCAGTATCAGTCTCAGATGTTTAGTTTCAGACTAGTGGTTGTTCTATTGTTGTTTTGGGATTTTAACTGATGCTTATTGGGTAATACTCTTGTTTTTTTGTACTTATATTTTGTTGATTGGATTGTAGTACACGATGATTGTTATACTTTGTTCCGCACGGTTGATTTATCTGTTTTAAGAAAGATAAAATTTGACACCGGCCTAATTTTCACGTAGGTGATTAGTAATTATAAGGTTTTCGACAGTGATGCTAAGAATGGTCCCTTTAATAAACCTGTTTTAATTTAATAAAGGCTTTATCACCCAATGTTTAATTATGCGGGGTGTCACACTTTTTAAGTGTAAATTAAAATGTTTGAGTAGCTTAATGTCACTTTAAGTTTAATTTATTTTTCATGTGTTTGATTGTTTTTTTAAAGTAAGAAAATTAAATATTTTTTTATAAATTAAAATTTAGTATATTATTGAACAGCCTCAAAATTTGTAGTTTAAAATTTAGTATATCATTGAACCATCTCAAAATATTGCTCGACCACAGACTTGTCATGAAGGAATGTGGAATTATATGGGGATGTGTTTTGTTCTGATTGTAATGGGCTAGCCGAGATAACTAAATTATGAGATATTATAAAATGTTCATATTGTAAAAGTCTCTGATTTAAAAAATTTCAACATAATAGAAGAATACAACTAAAACCTCCTATAAATCAAGTTCTAATATACTAACAACTATAATGAACAAGCCACTCCAGCCAAAAGATACCAAGATGGAACTATGGAACTGTCAGTTTGACTACTCATCCCTGCCAAACCTCTTTATACAATATTAATGCCCGAGGGAAACTTTTTATAATTTATGTTAGCGCCTTAAAGTTTCTAGCATTGACTTCAACATCACAAATAAAAATGTTGTTGAATCACAATACATTCCACCCACCGACTCTAACATGCAATAAAGATACGCCCCTCCTAAATTGCAATAATACACGCTTGTCCCTACCCTCAACGTCTCTATATGTGGGCAATTATGTACGATTGCATAACGAACATCTAACATTTATTGCAAAGAATTGCCTAAATAGGAGTTCACACCAATGGCCATACATATATTTTCATTAATATATTGTTAGTATCCTAAATGTAATACTCGATCTGTTTAATCTCTTTTAATTAAATGAAATATAATCCAAACTATAAAAATAAGATAAGTAACAACAATATACCTTGAAAATTGGATATAACTAGCTACACGTGTAAGAATACAACTCAAGTACCAACCACGTAATCTCACTCACAAGGCACATACAAATAAATCACATAAAGTATCTAACATGAATAGGGTTCATTATCAATTGTCCGTCATTAGACTATATAAACTCTTTCAAATTATTTATATATATATATATATATATGTGTGTGTGTGTGTGTGTGTGTGTGTGTGTGTGTGTGTATACACACACACTACATGACATGAAGGCCCCTACCTTCGGTATGTATCTCGTGCCTCTATTGGTAAGTTGGTAGGAAGTCAACATCTAACAGACCTAAGAAAAACACACAAATATGGGGAGATCACTACGCAGTGACACCACCAATGACACATAGCCATACCGTGTCGATGGATTATGTCACCATTCTTATCTCATCATGAAATGGTGATCGCTGAGTGCCGTACATAAAATAATGACCTCCATTATGCCCAACACATCTTAGTCAATGCATGGTTCACAGTCTCGATGTCGAACGCAACCCCTAACCTAGAGATTCACCATGAGTAAATGTATGTTCAAATAATACACATCATATATTTATATATATATATATATATATATATATATATATAGGTTAACATATACACTAAAGTGTACCCAAACATCTAAATTCCCACATCGTTGAATCCTTCTCTTTATGAGGTTGATTATATCTGAAAACCAAGTCAAATATATATCATTACGTAGGATACCGTGTACACTCAAGAGTACACAAACATCTAAATCCATTAACATCAAATTAGTGTTAAGTTCTCATGTTTATCAACCATACTCCTTATTAAATTTCACTCGTAGTTTATTGCATCTCTAAACTATTAGTACATCCATCCATATATATATATATATATATATATATATACATACATCTTTCATCATTTAATTACTAAATTAGGTCCACCGCCTATATCCTCTCAAGACTTGAATCGATTCTCCTAATCAAGTTAACTTGTTACTCTTTAAGATCGATATAAACATATGACCGTAGGATACTTGTCACTCGCGCATTCACCCATTCAAACAAAATTCTATCACCGTATGTGAGTACAATACCAAAAGAGTTGTAGCTCTAACCTTTATAAAGATCCACAATATTTACCATGTCTTACCCATAATTGAATTAGGTGTAATATTTCTAAAGGAAAGTCCCAACTAAAAACACCAAATCCAACGTTTGGTTTCATCCACCGTTTAGTAAAAAAATCTTATCAAGTCCAAAAAAATATGAAAAATACGAAATGAGTGTCCACACCTTCGTATTTTAATTTAGCATAACGTGGATAAATTTCAAAAGTAATTCAAACGAGAAAGGGACTTCGTTTGAACGAGAAAGGCACGTCGTTCGAACAGGAAATGCGTTGTGCTTCATACCCAACTATGAAAATTTGCCACCAAACTCCCAAAAAACTCCGTTTAATCCGCCATTCAGGTCTCTAATCGAATCCCCATCATACCATAATCGAAAAATAACATTATGGGCAAGAATCCTAATGATTTCTAATCATAAAGAATGGTTTTCAACACCACTACAATCAATAATCAAATTAATCCAATATTCCTCAAGAACAAATTTGTAAATCCTCAATATCTTTTAATTTAAGACTAACTAAACAAGGATTCGATAAGTAACTACGTACCTTAACTTTGATTCTAACATAATTTCCGCTAGTTATTCAATATCAATTTCAGGATTTATCACCAAAGCATTGTGTTTAAATATGAGATTAACTAATTATTAATCGTAATTACTGTGAATAATTTTAGAATTCAAATTGGGTTATTTTTCTTACACAACTTCATCTAATCTTTGTCAAGAATATATGACATAGTGCCTATTAAAGTAATGGGTGGCCATCCCTCTATTGAAATAAAATGTTGTTCTCATATGGCTCATTCTTAGCATCATTGTCGAAACATAATTAATTACTAACCACCTAATTAGTTTAACAAGCAGTGTCAAATGTTATCTTTCGTTAACATATAACTAGATTAACCATTGACCAATAAATTCATACACAGTAACAGCATAAATGAAAAACCACATAATGTCTAAAACTGAGATAAATAATTAAGGTTCCCGAATAAACCATCGGTTAAGAATCCAATACATTAAATCCAACTAACTAAGAAAAATCTAAAAAAAGGGGATCATGTCGAATAATACTAGAGTAGAGAATCTCATCCAGAATATCAAAAATAAATCGCCTACTAAAGAATCCTACAAGCTTCCACATCAGCTGCTACAACGTGTACCTGGAAAGAACAATCATCCTTGGCATCCCTATGGATGGAGACCTAAAGGTTTAATAGTACATTTGAAATGGGTTAGAGACCAAAACCTTTTAAACATATTTAAGAAGTAATTAAGATGCAGTGAATAAATATGAAAATAAACTTTCCATATTTAATCTGATGTCGCACTCTCGTTAGATTACTCCTCACCTCTCATCTTTTGTGCTCACCTAGAGCCTAAATCTTAATCCATCTAGTTACATTACCCTGCCTAACTAGTCTTTTTGCAAAATTCACTACCACACTACCCTGATTCGAGTATTATCTAACTTTAATTTCTTAATTATCTACATCTCTCATTACCTTATGAAATCTTTAATCATATTATAACTTTACTCCAATTATTTATCCTCTTTCATTATTAGCGTATTATAAATGCATATACCTTACTAAAATATTATATACATTTATAAGACATATCACACAAAGACATTATATACATATATATAACTTGTAATTTATGCAACTGCATTTTTGATTCTCCTCCATAGCTGAAAGCGATCTCACTAGCATGTTATCGTGTTCCAGGAATGTCAACCACATTTTGGGCAATAGTGACGAAATCTCACCATTAGGACTAAAAATCACAAACAATCATTGGAGGTGTTCATGGACTAAAGTCCGTGGTCATAACCACACCAAAATATACCTCGACACTCTAACCCTTTATTCGACGGGCGTGCGCAGCACCTCTGACCCTGGGGAACGGTAGTACCTCTACTGGGATTCGCCAGAGTGACCTACCACAGAGCTAAACCTCCGTGATATCATAACATATAGGATAGGTATGATTCATATAATTACCATACACAAATATATTATTTACTTTCATATATATACTATCTCAATACCCGTATGTATAAATTTAATCATAGAACTCGACTAACCATTCCTACGCTCAAAGCACTAGCCTACAAATCCTGAGTCTATGTCACGACCCTTAATTAAATAAATTATCATTATATTATTAAAATGCAATAGCGTAACCGTACTAAAACTTGCTGACTTACCCAACCAACACGTCATACAATTATTCAAGTTTGTGAAGTAGCATCACTCTGATAAAACACCCAGACTTAACCCAACCAACCCGTTCATTTATTCCCAAATTTAACTCATCATTTTGATATTTAAACCTTATCGTCAATTATATCCCTCGTGATTTCTAACTCAAATTTAATTACTCACTCACCCCTAGGAAATAAATCTCTTTAAATGACCCCACTAAACTCTGTCTGAACTTCGGGGTTTATAAATTTCATATGGAACTCCCCGAAATTTACCTATTAACCAAAACCCAAAATTCTCCAAAAATTAGCTTCCAATGATCGATTGATAATCCCAAACAACTAAAGTTATGGTTCGAATAATTTATTTCAAATCTTAATGCTAAAGAACTAAAATTTCAATTTTCAAAGCAACCAAATCGGTCCATAAATTTTCTACCTTAAACACCTTGTAGTAAAATTGCAATTTATCTCTACAAAACTCCAAATGACCTCGTTCAAATCTCATTGGAGAGATAAGACACATATATTTCCATACATCTATGGCACGCTATGTAATTAAAAGGAAAATAAAAATGGCCTAATATTAAAGACATAGAGCTTTCCAAAAATACATTTCAATCCATGTAATCCTAATTACGATTAAACATTCATAAGTGTAAAGTAACATAAAAAATTATGGCAGATTGTCATCTTATGTTCCTCAATTAAACCCTAACTTATTCAAAATTCTTGTTCTCCAACCAAGGACCTAACAAGATTACATATTTATGTGTTTTAGAAATAAAATTTCAAAATATACTCAAATTTCAGCAATCAAAAATAGTTTAACTTCATCAATTGGTTATTTAAACTACCCGAAATATCAATTTCTTATAAAAAAAACCATTTACATTTGATAACCCTTCCTAAAATTTCTATTGCTCTTCACCTACCATGATATGAAGATGAATACACCTAAATTTGATTAAAGAAAGTTTAATTACTTGCCTTGGATTATTTTTAGGGTCCGATCTCTCTCGCTCTCACTTGTATGTGTTGATTTGATTTTTGAATCCTTGAATCTCCTCCCAAATTATCGCCTTCTAGCATTCTCCTCTGATTTATTTTCTTCCTCCTCTGTCCCTTACCTCTTAGGGATTAGAATAAATATTATTGCCGCCTCTCATCATTGACCCTTATATTATATTTCACTAATAGCGAAATTAGGTCTTCAACCTACATCAAAATGATCCAAATACCCCTCCATGAGATTGGGGTAGTCTAAAAATCCCTTGGAACCCAATTACTACCCTTGGTATATAATTCTGACTATTTTGACCTATTCCAAATTAACCGCGCACTTGAAATCACTATTTGAGTCACAAAACCTAATTATCCTATTTCATCCCAAATATTGCCCGCTCAAATGCCCCTATTGTGATAACGTCAATTCCCGTCGTTTTTACTCATTTACGATGTTCTACAATTTACTTAATTAAATTTACTTAAACACACTAGTATATTTAGCACATATTTATTAAACTTATTCTCAAAAATTAATATTTACTAATTTCTCATTATTTTCCATGTAAATTAAATTACGTCACACAACAATTTAAACGCTAAAATAAATTACTCAAAACTACGGTTTGTTACATACTTATTCCCTTACAAATGAATTTCATCCTCAAAATTCAGATAAGTCTGGTACTAACAGCTCAAAATACTTCCTCGTACAACATCCATATTTTTCCAACATCGAATACATTATGTTGTTCCTGCAACACCTCCACTCATGTCACTCTTCAACCCAACTATCTATACATTACCATTAAAACATAGTGACGAGTCCTCTTCAGTCACTTTACACCAAAATACCCACTATTTTACTTACCATCTCTACTTTGTCAACAATTTTTCTCTAATCCATATTCTAACTTACACATACATATACGTTCAACCCATTCATTTCCACATATTCTCGTCGCACACGATACTGAAAAATCCAAATAATCACGGTGCCCATATATGGTGAAAAATCGAAGATACAAAAAACTTATTGTCTTTTTCAAAAAATTTATCAAAATAAAATATTTTTCAATTAGTCAAATTTTCCACAATAAATCGAAAATATTTTTGACTTTTTCAGAAAAAAATAGAAAAACCAAACTCTTTTTGGAATTTTTCAAAAATTATAAAAAAGAAATAGATAAATACAATGATAATAAAATATAGCAATATGGATCTTAGATATGAACATGAAAATCCATATATTCTAGAACCAAGTCTAAGCCTGAAACATTCCTCCACGAAACATTGTGATGTCTTGAATAAATACTCTACTTGCGCTCAAAAACTCTCAAAATCTCAATGCTCGTGTGTAGGAGCATGCGGGGTAACTCACGCGGGACTGCGTGCATGAACATGTGAAATAACTCATATAGGAGTATACCGTGAAACACCTATATGAGTAACTCTCCCTATATTAAAATAAAACACTCATATTTGTTTGCAATGGGAACAAAAATAAATGGCCTTCTGTATACCTTACACAAAATGTATAGGACGAGCTCTCTTTGGTATGTTTAGGTCTCCTTGGTGGGTAAAATTGAGGGCCACAAGGATACATAAAAAAATTGAGAACCGACTAGGGTGAGAATTTCGAAGTGGATTCACCATCATAACTCTTCCTTGCCTCTAACTGTTACCTATTGCAGAACTGATGACCATCTTTCCAACATTTCTAGATGAGTCCTCTAAAGTTACCTTGACCTCCAGGGAACGTTAGAGATCTATATCAACATGGATTACACGGGCTTCAAGTTTATCACGAGTTTCTAATGAAGATTAAAGATCTTTAGTAAATCTAGCCACGGTGTTTGTCAAATAAGGTTTCTCCCTACAAACAACAATCATCTATTCACATAAAGAAACTTTCTCGAGTTGACTCACTAAAGCCTCACACTCTATCATAATATTCACCTCCTTTTTCTAATTCACACACCCTAAGAGATAAATCATTATTAATCTTTTTTTATTTTAAAAGTCTTGGTGTAAAGATCACTAAAGGATTTTTGGAGTCCACCTTCCTCCTCACTAAAAATCTTTTCCTCCCACTAAATCTTTTCAAAATGATTCAAAACATCATTGAGGGTTTCACGTTTATAAATTTCCTCATCATTGTGGGAAAACCTAGAAGTACTCACGTGAGTAGCCATAAACACCGTGAAGTTTTGTTTATGTGGTGTATCATTCCATAAATCCACTGACTTGATGTCTCTATTACTAAGAGTGGCCTTATGTGCAACTTTCTTTCCCTGTCTCTTAGGCCAAATGGGATACTCATGTGTGTTCAACCCTTTTTCATAACATTTATAGCACCCCTCTTCAACTTTCCTTAAGTCATATTTCTTTTCTTTTACAAAATTTTTCTTGCAAGATATGTATTTTTAACCTTTCTCAAAACTTTTATTTTCTTTTTTAAGTTTGAGAAACTTTTTGAATTTTTTGCAAAAATATTATATCATCAAAGTCAAAATCATACTCGGAGTCAGATGACACTTCCTCTTTCTTTTTTTGTTGAACTTTTAAATCAATTTCCTTTCCCTTAGGTTTAACCGTTTTAGGTAATATATTAATCTCATACATTTGAAGGTCTCCTATGAGTTCTTCAAACAATATAGTATCTAGTATGCCTAAGGACTTTAGCATGGTAACCTTAGGAACAAAGCGTGCCTGAAGAGATCTCAAAATTTACATAACTACGCGCGTCTTAATGTCTAACCAGGACTTTTAAAACTATCAATCAACCCAAATAACCTACAATCATTGTTTCAATGTTTATAAAGTATTCAAACTCATAAATCTTCTAAAAAAGAACGAAACCATTCTCCATTCCCTAAAACTTTACTAAATTAACTATGTACCGCTAAAGTTTTAGTAATTACAAACTAGACCTAAAAATTCAATAAAAAATTATGTGACTTATACCTAACCTGTATACCTCAACTTAATATAAAATTAATTCTTTAGACTTCAACTAACACGATATTATAATTTCATCCCTCAAAACTTTCAGAATTTACAATAATACCTCCTAAACTTCATCAAAAGAACACTGTTAAAGCTATATATGCATATACTTGACCAATTAAGGACAAAACATCAAAGTTTTGTTAATTTTACAAAAACCCATATACAAATAAGCCTACATGTCAGCATAAGAAGGAATAAACTACATGTGAGCCCGATGCACACGTGTGAGGAATATTACCCAAGCTAGAAAACCTCACAATAACAATTCAAATCCTCATATATTCTCCACCAATGAACTACCCTCATCACACATAATAAATATCCCATGCATTCCTCAGTTTAAACTCACTAAAAAAGAAGTTTCAAAACTCAAGATTTTCACTCCAAATAGTTACACTATGATTTTATGTACTATATTCAATTCTTTTAGTTTCAATCGATTTTTATTTTGTTTAAATGCTTCAATACGTCACAAGAATAGAATTATTATGTAGAAAACAAGCTCGGGCAGGAAATTATGAAGTTTCCACCACCAAAGCCTCAGCTTCAATGGTGATCTTCCACAAATGACAAAAACTCAAGTTTGAAGATTTGAATGTCTTCATTAGAACCTCATGAACTTGAGTGTAATGAACAAATGCCATGAATATTTATAATAAGTTGTAATCGATCGAATGTGTATTTTGAACCCGAACACTGAAAATCTTAAATTTTCCTAGTATAACTAATCTCCATCTTTGAAATCATTACAAAACTACTCCGACACATCGCATAAATCAAACTATGTTCATAAGAATCCCTTCAATATCCTTAATATCCACAAATGTTAGGTCAAATTTTCAGTAAAACACATAATTATAGAACTTGAATATATTGCATCTCGATCGACAAAACCTGTATATTTGGTTTCCTAATGAAATTTTATGTTGAGTTTGTTATGAAATCATCTCAATTGGTTTAGAAAAGAAAGAGAAATCTCAGGTCAAAAATTTGAAACGCTAAAGTCAACTATCGAGGAGAAGAAGATGAACTTTTTGAAAAAAACTTTGACCTCATGTGAGAGGGCGCGTGGTCAATCATAATTTTTTGATTTTTTTTCCAATATTTCATTTTAACATTTTGGTCAAAATAAAATTAGGTAAGGCCATGTTTGGATCAGTTTAGCCTATGTTATGGAAAAATCAGGTTTTAACATAGAAATATTTGTCCCCTTCTAACTTTACCAACTTATGAATTTGAACCCTAAAGTTTATTTATGAATAGTTCCAAATATTTTAAAACAAAAATCTCTCGAACCAAAGTTCAAATATGACCTTAAGTTAAATTTTTTAAAATCCCAAATTATTAATAATTAAACCCTCAAAACATTAAAAACAATTTTTGTATAAACTAACCAACCCAATCCCAAATTACAACAAATACTTATATACCCAAACATTGTATACAGAGAATCAAGTACCACCTCTTCCTGATATCCACTTTTGATACATAAAGTCATAGGATATACCAATCAAGTAAGTTTCCATATCTTTTCAATGTAAACTTTGCGTATTTGACATACTGCTATTTATATCACTATGTGATAGCTGCTATTTACTCTTAGTATGTGCATCTTATAGTACTTCCATACCAAAAAATTGATTAAATATCATCGATATTTGAAATTGTACGTGCGCCAATTTAAGCCCTCCCTGGACACCATATTCTAGGCGTAAGTCTAAATTTTATAATTTCTCAAAATATTCTCAAGCAAGGAGGCCAGTGACTATGAGGTCGATTCCTACGAGTTACACTGTCCCGTGCAAGGTGCTCGTACCACCTAC
Source organism: Sambucus nigra (assembly GCA_949130495.1). Classification (NCBI taxonomy): domain Eukaryota; kingdom Viridiplantae; phylum Streptophyta; class Magnoliopsida; order Dipsacales; family Adoxaceae; genus Sambucus; species Sambucus nigra. The sequence goes on from OX422222.1 coordinate 74,228,211, forward strand.
GGGACCATTTTTTAACTGTTTTATGTTTTCACCCCTGGACGCCATCTTTTTAAGCCCAAATCTATTTTTTTGCAAATTCTTATCGTATACTCAAATCGAGAGGTCGATGAATATGCAGTCAGTTCATAAGAGTTACATTGGTTTCGTGCAAGGTGCTCGTGCCTGTTATAATACCGTTTTGGGGGTGTTTAATTTTTCATCCATTAACGCCATATTTAAGGCCAAAGTCTAATTTTTGCACATTCTTGTTCTATACTCAAACTAAGAGGCCTGTGAATACGCGATCGGATCGTACGAGTTACATAAGTTCCATATGAGGTTACCGTGCCTCATACGGGATCGTCTTTGGCTGTTTAATGTTTTCACCCCTTGACGCCATATTTTAGGCCTAAGTCTAAATCTTTCAAGTTTTTATCGTGTACTAAAACCGGGTGATCGGTGTCTACATGGTAGGTTCATGTAAGATACATTATTCCCGTATGAGGTTCTCATACCTCTTACGAAACTATTTTGTGATTGTTTACCGTTTCACCCCTTGATGCCATGTTTTTAAGCCCAATTCAATTTTTTTTAATACTCATTGTATACTCAAATAGGGAGTTCGGTGAATACGCGATCAGTTTGTACGATTTACATTGGTCTCGTTTGAGGTGCTCGTGCCTTTTATGGGAGCGTTTTGGGGCTCTTTTATGTTTCACCCCTTGACGCCATGTTTTGAAGCCGAAGTCTATTTTTTTGCAAATTTTCGTCGTATGCTCAAATCGAAAGGTCGACGATATCACGATCGATTTGTACGACTTACATTGGTCCATTGCAAGGTGCTCGCATCCATTACAGGACCTTTATTGAATGTTTTACGTTTTCACCCCTTGACGCCACATTTTAGGATTAAGTCTAAATTTTGCAAATTCTCATCATATTCTCAAATCGGGAGGCCGATGACTATTTCGTTGATTCATACAAGTTTCACTCGCCTGGTGAGAGGTGCTTGCACCTTTTACCTAACCATTTTGTATCTGTTTTATGTTTTCACCCCTTGACGCCATGTTTTTAAGCACACGTCTCTTTTTTGAAAAATTCTCGTCATATACTCAAATCGGGAGGCCAACGACTATGAGGTTGGTTCGTACGAGTTACATTGGTCCCGTATGAGGTGTTCGCACCACTTACAGGATCATTTTGTGACTGTTTTATGTTTTCACCCCTTGATGCCGTATTTTAGGCCTAAGTCTAAATTTTACAAATTCTCATCATATACTCAAACTGACAAGCCGGTGAGTACGCGATCGGTTCCTACGAGTTACACTGGTCTCGTGCGAAGTGCTCATACCGTTTACGGGATCATTTTGTGTCTATTTCATTTTTTCACCCCTTCACGCCATATTTTAGGCCTATGTCTAAAATTTTCAAATTCTCATCATATCTTAAATCGGGAGGCCGAAAACTATACTATCGGTTCATACGAGCTATATTGTTCAGTGTGAGGTGCTTGGACCACTTACAGGACCGTTTTGTGACTATTTTATGTTTTGAACCCTTAAAAGCATATTTTAGGCCTAAGTCTAAATTTTGCAAATTCTCACCATATAGTTAAGCTGGAACTCCGGTGATTAAGAAGGTCAATTCTCACGGGTTATAATGGTCACGTTCGATGTGCCCGCACCACTTATGAGACTATTTTGTGGTTGTTTTTACGTTTTCACCCCCTGGCATCATGTTTTTATGCCCAAGTCTAAATTTTGTAAATTCTCGACGTATACTCAAACCGAGAGTTCAGTTAGTTCACGGTCGGTTCCTACGAGTTACATTGGTCTCATGCAAGGTGATGGTACCTTTTACGGGACCACTTTCCAACTATTTTATGTCTTCACCCCTTGACCCCATGTTTTGAATCCCAAGTCTATTTTTTTTCAAATTCTCATCGTATACTCAAATCCCGAGGCCGATGACTACAAGGTCGGTTCCTATGAGTTACACAGGTCCTGTGCGAGGTGGTCACACCTTTTACCGGACCATTTTGTGTCTGTTGTATGCTTTCACCCCTTGATGACATGTTTTGAAGCCCAAGTCAATTTTTTGCAAATTCTCGTCATATACTAAAATCGATAGGCTAACGACTACGTGATCGATTCATATGACTTACATTGGTCCCATGGAAGGTGCTCGCACCACTTATGGGACTGTTTTGTCACAATTCAATGATTTCACCCCTTGATGCCGTATTTTATGACTAAGTCTATATTTTGCAAATTCTCATATTATACTCAAATCGGTAGACCGATGACAACGCGATTCGTTCCTACGAGTCACACTGGTCCCGTACGAGGTGCTCTTACCTCTTACATACTATTTTGTTGCTGTTTAACAATTTCACACCCTGACGCAATGATTTTATGACCAAGATGTGACACCCCGACTAATTAAATATCGGGTAGCTACTCCTTTATTAAATCAAATCAAAACGCCAAGTTGGCTCAGTTAATAGCATCACTGTCGAAAACATTTTATTATTACTAACCACCTAGTATTTAAAAAGTAAGTTGCCAAATTTTAATTAAAGTCTGAATAACAGGCAATGACGATTTAAAGCAAGATTAATAACACCATTCACTATAACGAAATAAATAAAATAACCATCACATGATATAAATAAATCTGGAGGAAAAACTCCTCATAACACAATCCCACAACTGAAGTAAATAATGAAATACGGAATACTGAATGAATACATGCCAAAGTCTAAAACTGAAATGGAAATGTATCTAATAGAATTTGGGCAACATGCCCTACAACTGAGGAATACTGAATAAGGAATCCAAATAATATAAGCGTCTAAAAGCAAATCCCTGTAGCTTCCACAAGCAGCTACAGCTCGTCATCAGAATGAGGATCCTATGCATGGTGAACTTGTGGCTGGGCACCTAAAATGGTTTTACAAAAAAGATAGATTTGAAAGAAAACGGGTCAGAGCCCGAATGTGGAGATATTTTAAAAACCTGCAAGTGCTTTAAAAACATTTAAAACAGTATATGCAAAATACATGTTAGGACATGCTCTAACATGAGATACTCACCTCTGGTCTAACTGTGCACTCCTAACGTTCCTGTACCCATTCATGTGTTATCTCATAACTATCTAAAGAGTTCCTAACACTTCTACTCGGTTCACGTTATAAGTTCCATCATTAACAATTAAATAGAAAGTTCCACTTTAATTCTCGAATTCCCAATTATTAACAAAACCATTTATTGATAAAAGTTCTCTCTTTTTATCTTTACAAAACATTACCATAACTATACTCACAATTTAACATAGTAAATTCCTTCTCATTTAACCGTATATTTTCACAACATAAATATACAATATAAGAACCCAAAGGCTAAGCTGCGGTGCACACATACTCTGCTATCCATCCCGGTACATCACGTACATAAGGATCACACATTCCGAATCTCTCACGAATTGTTCAGATAACAACATCACAAATAGTGGATGCGAGCACAATCACCCTCACATGGGTCACGCACATACCTACGCTCCCATGATCAGCAGACTTATTAATATCACAATAAGTCCTTCTATGATCTGTGTTCATCGAGGTAACCAATCTACATCCGGGCAACACAAGGATAAGAAGGCCCTAAGCGAATGTAAACCTCCCATGATAGCAAGTAAGGTAGGTATGTCATACACATAAAGTTATATACTAAGCATTCACACATCTTAGATATCTCAATATTAACAAGGGTATATTCTACATCATTATACCATTATTCCCAATTCATATATTTCAAGTATCCCGGTAATATATAAATTAAATAGTCGACATGTCTCACGTCGTGATTTCTTAAACTTAAAACCTATCTCAAATAGACTTTTAAGTTCCCATAATTCCCACATATAACATCTTTATACCTAAGGTCTTTACTTCTGCCCCAAACCTTATTTCATCAAATTATTCAAATTTTTACTATTAACCCAAATATTATCTCACATAACGAATTTCATTAATTTAGAATAATTCCTCAAATTAAATTCCAAGTAAAGTCCAATCTCATAATCATGCCTACTGGTCTTCCTTAAGGTTAAGGGTATTCACAAAGTCTCCAATAATATTAATCAAGGGTTAACACCATTAAAATTTAATTAGGGAAAATACTTTATTCATTCTGGGAAGGTCGATCGATCGACCTTTGCTTTCGATCGATCGATGGTGGTCGATCGATCGACTGATGAATGTCGATCGATCGATTGCACAGGTATGGTTACGGACTGCTTCGTTTTGCAGTTACAGTTTCGACCCAAAACTCCATTTTTAAGCATGAAACTCCAAGATAAGGTTACTCTAACATTATACTAACATCCTACAACAGTATTAACATTCTAACTCCCATAATTCATCATTTAAAAGCTTAGTTTAGATCAAAACTACCTCAAAATAATTTCCAGAATTCTTCAATTCAAGAACATCATCAAACTTCTTCTAATTCCACTTTTAGATCATCAAGGTTCTGTTTATAACATATAAATTCGTCCAGAATATACTACATGCAATTCCTACATAAATCATGGCCTTTAACTTTCAATTCATGGGTCTAATTTATCTCCAAAAATCAATTTCGAAAATTCCTAAACATGGGAACATATCTTGAATCAAAAGAGTTTAAATCACTTGCCCTAATTTATCTCAGAATTTGGTGTAGAATCTTGAAGTTAGGTTGTTCTCCCTCTGTTTTTCTGCAGAATTCTCTTCCTTCTCTATCTCTCTCAAGCTCTTCTCAAGGTTGAAGATAATGGAGTATGGAGGTGTGTTATGGTTTTTGGTAAGTTAGAATGGTATATCAACTTCTCCCGTAGCCCATAATGTCCCATAGTGTAGTTAGTGGGTTAAGTGGGTTAAGGAAATAGTCAGATTGTAATTTCTATTTTCGTCACTTTTTAATTCCCAAAAATGTAAATTACCAAAATACCCTTTATGATGCCGGTATGGCCCAAAAATACCCCGGGACCCAAACTAAACTTCCGGCTAGTGTTTTCTGACTATCTCGACCCTTCCGGACGCGTTGGCGCACTCAAAACGACCATACGGTTAATGGAACTAAAAATCACTTTTTAATTTAATAACAAAATACCATGACGTGGCGGTCACACGCGTCAAGCGAAATTCCCAAATTGCCATATTTAAATCTCACGACAATTTCAATATTACCAATATTCATATAATGCCAAGTATACACATTTTAATAAAATACTAACTCACATCTCATTAATATTTTTATCTGGATTAATTTCCAATTAATAGACATTTAATTCAATTAATCCCCAAAAATAAATATCACAGAAAATACGGGGTATTACATACTTCCCCCCTAATAACTGAATTTCGTCCCGAAATTCGGAACTAGAAGGTACCTGGTAAGAATAACTCTGGATAACGTTCGCGCATCTCCTCCTCGCGCTCCCATGTGGACTCCTCGACATTATGATGTCGCCACTTAACACGCAGTAACGGAACTATCTTTGACCGCAGTTTCCGCTCACTTCGGTCTAGAATAGCAATAGGCCCTTCCTCGTAAGAGCTATCCGGCTGGAGATCTATGTCCTCCACAGCAATGAGAGAATGAGCCAAATTATCTCTAAGGTATTTCCTAAGCAAAGAAATATGAAACACATCGTGAATCCGATGTAAATGCTCCGGTAACCCAAGTCTATACGCAACCGGTCCAATCCGCTCAATGATAGAAAATGGTCCCACATATCTCGGTGCCAACTTCCCTTTCTTCCCGAAACGCATAATCCCCTTCATAGGAGATACTCTGAGCAAAACCTGGTGCCCCACTTGGAACTCTCTGAAGAATCTCTTCGCATCAGCATAACTCTTTTGTCTGTCCTGAGCTACCCGAATGCGACTCCGAATCAATTATATCCTTGCCGAAGTATCCTGAATCACTTTCGGCCCAAGTAGTTTGTTGTCCCCCACCTCCAACCAACATGCTGGGGAACGACAAGGTCTACCATACAACGCCTCAAATGGTGCCATGCCAATGGTGAACTGGTAGGAGTTGTTGTAAGCAAACTCCACCAGTGGAAGATACTGCTCCCATCCACCCCCAAAGTCAATGGTGCACATACGTAGCATGTCCTCCAACATCTGATTTGTGAGCTCGGTCTGCCCATCGGTCTGCGGGTGGTACGCCGTACTCAACCGCAACTCCGTGCCCATGGCCTGCTGAAAACTCTCCCAAAATCGTGAAACAAATATCTTGTCTCGGTCAGACACTATATTTAAGGGCACACCGTGAAGTCTCACTATCTCTGCAATAAAGAGCTGGGCATACTGTCCCGCAGTGTAGTCTGTCCTTACGGGTAGAAAATGAGCGACTTTTGACAACCTGTCCACAATTACCCAAATGGAGTCGTGACCTCTCTGTGACGTAGGCAACCCCGTGATAAAGTCCATAGAGATGCTCTCCCACATCCACATCGGGACCTCTAACGGCTGTAGCAGTCCTGCCGGTCTCTGATGATCCACTTTTACGAGCTGACAAGTGGCGCATTTTGAGACAAACTTGGCAATATCTCTCTTCATCGCGCTCCACCAATACTGACGTCTCATGTCTTGGTACATTTTGTCCCCTCCGGGATGTACCACGAACCGTGAGTCGTGCGACTCTGCCATCACCTCATGCCACAATTCCTCCCCTTCTGGGACCACCAATCTCACATTGAAGCGTAATCCCCCGTTTGAGCTGACGGTATAGGATTTGGCTCCCTCTGCCAATAATCGAACTATCTGCTCCTGACAGAACGAGTCATTTGCCTGTTCCCTCACTACCTTCGTGACAATCTGTGGTGTAACAGTCATCACAGACATGAATGATCGGGCCACTGCATCTTGGTGTCCCAATTCCTTCCACTTGGCCTTCCACACATCTGCCACCTCCTCTACCGGTCTACGGCTGAACGCGTCTGCCACCACGTTAGCCTTCCCCGGGTGATACTGGATATCGAACTGATAATCTTTCACGAATTCAAGCCACCTCCGTTGCCGCATATTCAACTCCTTCTTCGTGAATAGGTACTGTAGGGACTTGTGATCCGTGAACAATCGAAACTTCTCCCCCAAAAGGTAATGTCTCCAAATACGAAGGGCAAATACCACTGCCGCTAACTCCAAGTCATGGGTAGGTTAATTCTTCTCATGAGGCTTAAGCTTACGGGAAGCATAAGCTTTGGCCTGACTCTCCTGCTGTAGTACACCTCCAAGTCCTAGTAAGGACGCATCGGTGTAAACAAGATACTCAACTCCCGGTCTCGACAAAGCTAACACATGTGCTGAGGTTAACTTTTCCTTCAACTCATCAAATGCCAATTGACAGGCATCACTCCAAATGAACGGCACACCTTTACGGGTTAGGTGTGTCATGGGACCCGCTATCGTGGAGAAACCCCGAATAAACCTTCTATAGTATCCTACTAGGCCCAAGAAACTACGGATCTCTGTCGGTGTCGTGGGCTGTCCCCACCCCCTCATCGCGGATACCTTCCCCGGATCAACCGATATTCCCCGGTCGGAAATGATATGCCCCAAAAACTGGACCTCCTTCAGCCAAAACCCGTACTTCTCATATTTTGCATACAACTCATTCTGGCGCAGTGTCTGCAAAACTAGCCTCAAGTGCTCGGCGTGCTCCTCCTCAGTCTGGGAGTAAACCAAAATATCATCGATGAAGACAATGACAAACTGGTCTAGGAAATCCCTGAACACCCTATTCATCAAGTCCATAAATGCTGCTGGAGCGTTGGTCAAACCAAATGGCATAACCCAAAACTCGTAGGAACCATATCTCGATAAGAACGCAGTCTTCGAGACGTCCTCCTCCCTGATACGCAACTGATGGTATCCAGATCGCAAATCAATCTTTGAGAAGCAAGAAGCTCCTCTCAACTGGTCAAATAGGTCATCGATTCTAGGAAACGGATACTTGTTCCGTATCGTGACCTTGTTTAACTCCCGGTAGTCCACACATAATCTCAGTGAACCATCTCTCTTCTTCACGAAAAACACAGGGGCACCCCACGGTGAAGTACTCCTCCGAATAAACCCCTGACCCAACAACTGCTCAATCTGATCCCGTAACTCCCTCATCTCAGATGGAGCCATATGGTATGGTGGTCATGCTATAGGCCTCGTATCTGGTAACAAGTCTATAACAAAGTCTATCTCTCGACTGGGGGGTAGGCCTGGTATCTCCTGAAACACATCAGAATACTCCCTGACAACTGGGATCGAATCTAAAGGAATCACAACCTCCTTAGAGGTATCCTCCTCAATGTAATATAAATGAGCGGTCGAGCCTCCCTCTGGGCGAGGCATCGCCACTACAAACATCTCTTGCCCCGGAATGGCAAAAACAATGCTCCCACCGAAGCAATCTGTCATGGCTCTATAATCAGCGAGCCAATCCATACCGATAATCACATCGTGAACATTCATATCTAAAACCAACATGTCCGCAGGTAATACCAAACCACCAATCTCTATCCCCACTCCCCGACATATAAAGAATATAAGCGACCCACTCCCCAAAGGTGAGTCGACACACGTAACTGTGCTCTCTGCTGTGGCTAACAACCCTAAAGCCTTCGTGAAATGCGTAGATATAAAACAATGTGTAGCCCCCGTATCAAACAGTACCCGACCCATAGTGCCATGGATAGAAAACGTACCCTCAATCGCGGGCGGTGCCTGTGGGACTGCTGCCTGGTGGACGTTGTAGACACGTCCATACTGTAGTTGTCCCTGCTGAACTGGGACTGCTGGAATGGGTGGCAATGCTGCCATCTGTGGCGGTGCGGGAAGAGCGGCGGGAAACATAGGTCTCTGTGGCTCCTGGCGAGCTCCCTGCTGCTGCTGTTGTGCCCTGACCTTATCAGGACAGTCCTGGCATTTATGGCTAGTCTTGCCACAAACGAAACACTTCCCTGGGAAGTTCCCTCCTCTCTGCCCTTGCTGTCCCCGGCCCTGGTGGCCGTTACCGTTCCTCCCTTAGCCCTGCTGGCCCTGCTGAAACTGCTGATGTTGACCATTTTGACCCTGCTGGCCCTGATGGCCGTTATGACCCTGCTGGCCATTCCGAAATCCTCCCTGACCGTTCCTGAAACCTCCTGAACGGAACCTCTTATGATCCCCCTGTTGAGAACCCTGCTCTACCTGTCTCTGCCCCTGAAAAGATTGTGCCCCACCGGCACCATGTCCTCCAGTCCTGCCCTGATGGCTAGACTCTCCCGATCTCTTTCCCTCGGCCATATGAAAGCGGTGATCCTGGCAGTGTAATAAAGCAGCGTTAACCACATCAGAATAAGTGGCCAACGAAAGGTTCCCTAGCATATGCTGACGGATCCTCCATGTCAACCCGTCGGTAAATTTCTCAATCTTCTTCTTCCCTGTTGGTATCTCATCAGGAACGATATTCAACAGATTAGTGAACTCGGCCTCATACTCGGCCACGGTTTTGGCCTCCTGCCTCAGACTCATCAATCTCCTCCTCATTTCCGTATGGACAGCTGACGGAAAGTACTTGCGGTCGAACCGCACCCAGAATTCCTGAATCGTGAGAGTATCCCTCTCCTCTACTGTGGTAATAGACTCCCACCACTGCAATGCAGATCCAACTAGCTTGAAAGTAGCTAGCACCTGCTTCTGAACATCCGTGCACTCATACATCCTCAAGTGCCGCTGTATATCCTTCCTCCATTGGCTCGAGACTACCACATCTGAGCTACCTGCAAACTCTGGCGGATGCGCTTTCTGAAAAGCGTCACGTACACGTTCCCAAGCAGACGGGAATGAATTTGCCTGTACTGGCGCGGCAACCGGCGCCTGAGGCGGTGCCTGCTGAACTACTGCAATGGCGGCATTTACCGCTTGGGCTACTATAGCTGCCACCTCAGCGGCGTTCATCATGCCTTGAACCGGTGCGGGCTGTGGTTCTGGCGCCGCATTCCTGGGAAATCGTGGTGCACGTCGTGGAGGCATTCTGAAATAAGAATAAAGTCTATAAGTTCGCAGTTATAAACTTAAAATAGCTGAAGAACGTAGCAAAAACAAAAGAATACAACAGTCCTAAAATATAGGGCTCTATATCAAAGAAAGCTCAGCGGAAAACATAATAAGCCGTTCATATCCTAAAGGACACTAGAACCTGATGCTCTGATACAACCTGTGACACCCCGACTAATTAAATACCGGGTAGCTACTCCTTTATTAAATTAAATCAAAATGCCAAGTTGGCTCAGTTAATAGCATCACTGTCGAAAACATTTTATTATTACTAACCACCTAGTATTTAAAAAGTAAGTTGCCAAATTTTAATTAAAGTCTGAATAACATGCAATGACGATTTAAAGCAAGAGTAATAACACCATTCACTATAATGAAATAAATAAAATAACTGTCACATTATATAAATAAATATGGAGGAAAAACTCTTCATAACACAATCCCACAACTGAAGTAAATAATGAAATACAGAATACTGAATGAATACATGCCAAAGTCTAAAACTGAAATGGAAATGTATCTAATAGAATTTGGTCAACATGCCCTACAACTGAGGAATACTGAATAAGGAATCCAAATGATATAAGCGTCTAAAAGCAAATCCCTGTAGCTTCCACAAGCAGCTACAGCTCGTCATCAGAATGAAGACCCTATGCATGGTGACCTTGTGGCTGGGCACCTAAAATGGTTTTACAAAAAAGATAGATTTGAAAGCAAACGGGTCAGAGCCCGAATGTGGAGATATTTTAAAAACCTTCAAGTGCCTTAAAAACATTTAAAACTGTATATGCAAAATACATGTCAGGACGTGCTCTCACATGAGATACTCACCTCTCGTCTAACTGTGCACTCCTAACGTTCCTGTACCCATTCATGTGTTATCTCATAACTATATAAAGAGTTCCTAACACTTCTACTCGGTTCACGTTATAAGTTCCATCATTAACAATTAAATAGAAAGTTCCACTTTAATTCTCGAATTCCCAATTATTAACAAAACCATTTATTGATAAAAGTTCTCTCTTTTTATCTTTACAAAACATTACCATAACTATACTCACAATTTAACATAGTAAATTCCTTCTCATTTAACCGTATATTTTCACAACATAAATATACAATATAAGTACCCAAAGGCTAAGCTGCGGTGCACACATACTCTGCTATCCATCCCGGTACATCACGTACATAAGGATCACACATTCCGAATCTCTCACGAATTGTTCAGATAACAACATCACAAATAGTGGAGGCGAACACAGTCACCCTCACATGGGTCACGCACATACCTACGCTCCCACGATCAGCAGACTTATTAATATCACAATAAGTCCTTCTATGATCTGTGTTCATCGAGGTAACCAATCTACATCCGGGAAACACAAGGATAAGAAGGCCCTAAGCGAACGTAAACCTCCCGTGATAGCAAGTATGGTAGGTATGTCATACACATAAAGTTATATACTAAGCATTCACACATCTTAGATATCTCAATATTAATAAGGGTATATTCTACATCATTATACCATTATTCCCAATTCATATATTTCAAGTATCCCGGTAATATATAAATTAAATAGTCGACACGTCTCACGTCATGATTTCTTAAACTTAAAACCTATCTCAAATAGACTTTTAAGTTCCCATAATTCCCACATATAACATCTTTATACCTAAGGTCTTTACTTCTGCCCCAAACCTTATTTCATCAAATTATTCAAATTTGTACTATTAACCCAAATATTATCTCACATAACGAATTTCATTAATTTAGAATAATTCCTCAAATTAAATTCCAAGTAAAGTCCAATCTCATAATCATGCCTACTGGTCTTCCTTAAGGTTAAGGGTATTCACAAAGTCTCCAATAATATTAATCAAGGGTTAACACCATTAAAATTTAATTAGGGAAAATACTTTATTCATTCTGGGAAGGTCGATCGATCGACCTTTGCCTTCGATCGATCGATGGTGGTCGATCGATCGACTGATGAATGTCGATCGATCGATTGCACAGGTATGGTTACGGACTGCTTCGTTTTGCAGTTACAGTTTCGACCCAAAACTCCATTTTTAAGCATGAAACTCCAAGATAAGGTTACTCTAACATTATACTAACATCCTACAACAGTATTAACATTCTAAGTCCCATAATTCATCATTTAAAAGCTTAGTTTAGATCAAAACTACATCAAAATAATTTCCAGAATTCTTCCATTCAAGAACATCATCAAACTTCTTCTAATTCCACTTTTAGATCATCAAGGTTCTGTTTATAACATATAAATTCGTCCAGAATATACTACATGAAATTCCTACATAAATCATGGCCTTTAACTTTCAATTCATGGGTCTAATTTATCTCCAAAAATCAATTTCGAAAATTCCTAAACATGGGAACATATCTTGAATCAAAAGAGTTTAAATCACTTGCCTTAATTTATCTCAGAATTTGGTGTAGAATCTTGAAGTTAGGTTGATCTCCCTCTGTTTTTCTGCAGAATTCTCTTCCTTCTCTCTATCTCTCAAGCTCTTCCCAAGGTTTCCTTCTCTCTCTCTCTCAAGCTCTTCTCAAGGTTGAAGATAATGGAGTATGGAGGTGTGTTATGGTTTTTGGTAAGTTAGAATGGTATATCAACTTCTCCCGTAGCCCATGATGTCCCATAGTGTAGTTAGTGGGTTAAGTGGGTTAAGGAAATAGTCAGATTGTAATTTCTATTTTCGTCACTTTTTAATTCCCAAAAATGTAAATTACCAAAATACCCTTTATGATGCCGGTATGGCCCAAAAATACCCCGGGACCCAAACTAAACTTCCGGCTAGTGTTTTCTGACTATCTCGACCCTTCCGGACGCGTTGGCGCACTCAAAACGACCATACGGTTAATGGAACTAAAAATCACTTTTTAATTTAATAACAAAATACCATGACGTGGCGGTCACACGCGTCAAGCAAAATTCCCAAATTGTCGTATTTAAATCTCACGACAATTTCAATATTACCAATATTCATATAATTCCAAGTATACACATTTTAATAAAATAATAACTCACATCTCGTTAATATTTTTATCCGGATTAATTTCCAATTAATAGACATTTAATTCAATTAATCCCCAAAAATAAATATCACAGAAAATACGGGGTATTACACAAGACTACTTTTACCCAAATTCTTACTGTATACTCAAACCGGGAGGTCGATGAATACGCAGTTGGTCCGTACATGTTACATCGGTTCCGTAATAGGTTCCCGTGCCTATTACAGGTCCATTTTGGGGTTGTTTAATTTTTTCACCACTAGACGCCATATTTAAGGCCTAAGTCACAATTTTATACATTCTTATTGTATACTCTAATCGGGAGGCCGGTGAATACGCAATAAGATCATACGAGTTACATATGTTCTATGAGAGGTTCTCGTGCCTCTTACAGGACCGTTTGTGGCTATTTAATGTTTTTACCCCTTGACGACACATTTTAGGCCTAAGTCTAAATTTTTTAAGTTCTCATGTTATACTCAAACTTCCAGATTGTTGACTGCGTGGTCGGTTCCTACGAGACACATTGGTCCCCTGTGAGATGCTGATACCTCTTACGGGACTATTTTATGGTTCTTTATAGTTTCACCCCCTGACGCCATGTTTTTAAGGCCAAGTCTATTTTTTTTTTCAAATTCTCATTGTATGCTCAAACCAGGAGTCCGTTGAATAAGTGGTCAGTTCGTACGAGTTACATTGGTAACGTGTGAGGTGCTCGTACCTTTTACGGGACCATTTTATGGCTCTTTTATGTTTTCACCCCTTGACGCCATGTTTTTAAGCCCAAGTCTAATTTTTAAAAAATTCTCATCATATACTCAAACCGGGACTACGCGGTCAGTTCGTATGATTTACACTGGTACCCTGCAAGGTACTCAGACCTTTTACAAGACCTTTTTATTCTATTATATGTTTTCACCCCTTCACGCCATATTTTAGGACTAAGTCTAAATTTTTCAAATTCTTGTCGTATACTCAAATCCGAATGCCGACGACTATGAGATTGATTTGTATGAGTTACATCGGTCCCGTGTGAGGTGCTCGCACCAATTACAGGACCATTTTGTCACTATTTTATATTTTCACCCCTTAATGTCGTATTTTAGGCCTAAGTCTATATTTTCCAAATTCTCGTCGTATACTCAATCTGGGAGTCCGATGACTATGAGATTCAATTCGTGCGGGTTACATTGGTCATATTCGATGTTCTTACACCTCTTACGAGACAATTTTGTGATTGCTTTATGTTTTCACCCCCTGACGCCATGTTTTTAGGGCCAAGTGTATTTTTTAGCAAATTCTCGGCGTATACTCAAACTGAGAGTCCGGTGAATTTACGGTCGGTTCCTACTAGTTACATTGGTCTCGTGCAAGATGTTTGTACCTTTTATGGGCCCATTTTCTAGTTGTTTTATGTCTTCACCCCTTGACGCCATGTTTTGAAGCCCAAGTTTAATTTTTTGCAAATTATCATCATATGCTCAAATCGGGAGGTCGACGACTACGTGGTCGATTCATAGGACTTATATTGGTCCCATGCAAGGTACTCACACCACTTATGGGACTGTTTGGTGGATGTTTAATGTTTTTTACCCCTTGATGCCATAATTTAAGCCTAAATCTAAAATTTGGACAAATTCTCACCATATTCTCAATCCGGGAGGTCGGTGACTATGAGGCTGGTTCCTACGAGTTACACTGGTCCCGTACGAGGTTCTGATACCTCTTACGGGAACGTTTTGGGGTTGTTTTACAATTTCAAACCTAAACACCATCTTTTTAAGACCAAGTCTAATTTTTTACAAATTCTCCTCGTACACTCAAATTCGGAGGTTTGTACGAGTTTCATTTGTCCCATGCGAGGTGCTCGCACCACTTACAAGATCATTTTATGACTATTTTATGTTTTCACCCCTTGATGTCGTATTTTAGGGCTCAGTCTAAATTTTGCAAATTATCATCATATACTTAAACTGACAGGCCGGTGAGTACAAAGTCGGTTCCCACGATTTACATTGGTCCCGTGCGAGGTGCTCCTAGATTTAAGATGATCTTTTTGTTTCTATTTTATGTTTTCAGCCCTTCACGCCATATTTTAGGCCTAAGTCTAAAATTTTCAAATTCTCGTTGTATACTCAAATTGGAAGGCCGACGACTATGCGATCGATTCATACGAGTTACATTGTTCCAGTGCGAGGTACTCGGACCACTTACGGGACTGCTTTTGTGACTTGTTTATGTTCTTACCCATTAAAGCCATATTTTAAGCCTGAGTCTAAATTTTTCAAATTCTCATCGTATACTGAAGCTAAAAGTACGATGACTAGACAGTTCAATTCGTATGGGTTACAATGGTCGCGTTCGATGTGCCCGCACCTCTTACGAGCCCGTTTTATGGTTGTTTAACGTTGTCACCCCTTGATGCCATGTTTTGAGGCCCAAGTCCAAATTATTCAATTTCTTGACGTATGCTCAAATAGGGATTCAGGGTAATCCGCGGTCAGTTCCTACGAGTTACAGTGGTCTCGTGCGAGGTGCTCATATGTTTTACGGGACCGTTTTGTGTCTGTTTTATGTTTTCACCCCTTGACGCCATGTTTTTAATCCGAAGTCTAATTTTTTGCAAATTTTCGTTGTATACACAAATTGGGATGCCAACGATTACGCGGTCGGTTCCTACAAGTTACACTTGTCCCGTGCCAGGTGCTCAGACCTTTAAAAGGGCCATTTTGTTGTTGTTTTATGTTTTCACCCCTTGACACCATATTTTTAAGCCCAAGTCTATTTTTTTTCAAATTCTCGTCATATACTCAAATCGGGAGGGGCCGACGACTACGCGGTCGATTCATATGACTTATATTGGTCACATGAAAGGTCTTCGCACCACTTATGGGAGCGTCTGGTGAATATACTATTAGTTTATACGAGTTATATGACTACGCGGTCGATTCATATGACTTATATTGACGCCATTTTTTAGACCTAAGTCTAAATTTTTGCAAATTCTCGTCGTATACTCAAATCAAGAGTCTGGTGAATATACTAATAGTTTATACGAGTTACATTGCTCTTGTAAGAGGTGCTCGTATGTTTTACGGTACCGTTTTGTGGATCTTTTATGTTTTCACCCCTTGACACCATGTTTGTAAGACCTAGTCTAGTTTTTTGCAAGTTCTCATCGTATACTCAAATTAGGAGGCCAACGACTAAGCGGACAGTTCCTACAAGTTACACTCGTCCGGTGCAAGGTGCTCGCACCTTTTACCAGACCATTATTTGGCTATTTTTTGTTTTCACCCCATGACAACATATTTTAGGCCAATTTTGAATTATTCAAATTCTCATCGTATACTCAAATCCGGAGGTCGACGACTACGAAGTCGGTTCGTATGAGTTCATTGGTGCATTGGGATGTGCTCGCACCACTAACAGGACCGTTTTGTGACTATTTTATGTTTTCACCCCTTAACGCCATATTTTTGGCCTAAGTCTAAAATTTGCAAATTCTTGCCGTATACTCAAGCTGGGAGTCCGGTGAATATGCAGATCAATTCGTATGGGTTATATTGGTCTCGTTCGATGTGCCCGCACCTCTTACGAGCCCTTTTTTTGTTGTTTTACATTTTCACCCCTTGACGACATGTGTTGAGGCCCAAGTCGAAATTGTGCAAATTCTTGATGTATAATCAAAGAGGGAGTTTGGGTAATCCGAAGGTAGTTCGTACGAGTTACACTGGTCTCGTGAGAGGTGCCCGTACATTTTACGTGACCGTTATGTGGCTGTTTTATGTTTTCCCCCCTTGACACCATGTTTTTAAGCCCAAGTTTTTTTTTACAAATTCTCATCGTACACTCAAATCGAGAGGCCAAGGGCTACGCGGTTGGTTCGTACGAGTTACATTGGTCCCGTGCGAGGTACTCACACCACTTATCGGACCGTTTTGTGACTTTTTTATGTTTTCACCCCTTGATGCAATATTTTGGCCTAAGTCTAAATTTTACAAATTCCCATCATATACTTAAACCAACAGGCCGGTTACTACGTGGTCAGTTCCTCCAAGTTACACTAGTCTTGTGCGAGATGCTCGCACCTTTTACAGGACCATTTTTTGGGCTATTTTATGTGTTCACCCCTTGACGTTATATTTTAGGTCCAGTCTAAATTCTTAAAATTCTCATCGTATACTCGAATCGAGTGGCCGACAACTATGTGGTGGGTTCATAAGAGTTCATTGGTACTTTGCGAGGTGCTCGTACCACTTACGGGACCGTTTTATGACTATTTTATTTTTTCACACCTTAACGCCATATTTTAGCCCTAAGTCTAAAATATGCAAATTCTTGTCATATACTCAAGGTGGGAGTCCGGTGAATATGCAGTTCAATTCGTACGGGTTTCATTGGTGTCGTTCGATGTGCCCGTACCTCTTACAAAACCGTTTTGTGGTTGTTTTACGTTTTCACCCCTTGATGCCATATTTTGAGGCCCAAGTCCAAATTGTGCAAATTCTTTATGAATACTCAAAGTGGGAGTTTGGGTAATCCGTGGTCGGTTCCGACGAGTTACACTTGTCTCGTGCGAGGTGCTCATAAATTTTTTGGGACCATTTTTCTGGATTTTTACGTTTTCACCCCTTGACGCCATGTTTTCAAGCCCAAATCTATTTTTTTTACAAATTATTGTCATATGCTCAAATCGATAGGTCGATGACTATGTGATCGATTCGTACGGCTTACATTGGTCTCGTGCAAGGTGTTCGTACCACTTACGGGACAATTTTGTGGTTGTTTAAAATTTTCACCCCCAAACGCCATATTTTAGGCCTAAGTCTAAATTTTGCAAATTCTCATCATATTCTCAAACTGGGAGGCCGGGGACTATGAGGTCGGTTCCTACGAGTTACACAGGTAGCGTGTGAGAAACTCGTACTTCTTACGGGACCATTTTGTGGCTATTTTATGTTTTCCCCCCGTATACTCAAATCAAGATGCCGACGATTACGAGGTTGGTGCCTATGAGTTACACTTGTCTCGTGCGAGGTGCTCACACCTTTAAGAGGACAGTTTTATGGTTGTTTTACGTTTCACCCCTTGACGACATGTTTTTAATCCAAGGTCTATTTTTTTCTAAATTCACATCGTACACTCAAATCGGGAGGCGAACGACTACCTGGTCGGTTTGTACGAGTTACATTGGTCCCGTGTGAGGTGCTCGCGCCACTTATGGGACTGTTTTGTGACCTTTTTTTTTACGTTTTCAACCCTTTACGCCATATTATAGGACTAAGTCTAAATTTTACAAATTCTCATCATATACTCAAATCGGCAGGCCGATGACTACGCGGTTGGTTCCTACGAGTTACACTGGTCCTGTGCGAGGTGCTCGCACCTTTTACCAGACCGTTTTGTGGATATTTTATGTTTTCACCCCTCGAGGACATATTTTAGGCCGAGTCCAAAATCTTCAAATTCTCGTCGTATACTCAAATCAGGGGGCCGATGACTCCCCGGTCGGTTCATAAGAGTTCATTGGTCCCTTGCGAGGTGCCCGCACCACCTATGGGACCGTTTTGTGACTATTTTATGTTTTCACCCCTTAACGCCATATTCAAGTCCTAAGTCTAAAATTTACTAATTCTAGCCATATACTCAAGTTGGGAGTCCGGTGAATATGCAGTTCAATTCGTATGGGTAACATTGGTCTCGTTCAATGTGCATACACCTCTTACGAGCCCGTTTTGTGGTTGTTTTACATTTTTATCCCTTGACGCCATGTTTTGAGGGCCAAGTCCAAATTGTGAAAATTCTCGACGTATACTCAAACAAGGACTCTAGGTAATCCGTCGTTAGTTTCTACTAGTTACACTGGTCTCGTGTGAGGTGCTCGTACTTTTTATGGGGCCATTTTTTGGTTGTTTTATGTTTTCACCCCTTGATGACATGTTTTTAATCCCAAGTATATTTTTTAATAAACTGTCATCGTACACTTAAATTGTGAGGCCGACGACTACGCAGTCGATTCGAACGACTTACATTGGCCCCATGCAAGGTGCTCACACCACTTACGGGAGCGTTTTATGGATGATTAATGTTTTCACCCCTTGATGCCATATTTTACGCCTAAGTCTAAATTTTTCAAATTCTCGTCATATTCTCAAAACAGGAGGCCCGTGACTAAGAGGTCGATTCCTATGAGTTACACTTGTCCCATGCGAGGTGCTCATACTTCTTATGGGACATTTTTGGGGCTGTTTTTTGTTTTCACCCCATGACGCCATCTTTTTAAGCCCAAATCCATTTTTTTGTAAATTCTCATCGTATACTCAAATCGGGATGCCGACGACTTTGTGGTCAGTTCCTACGAAGTTACACTTGTCCCGTGTGAGGTGCTCGAACCTTTAAAACGACCATTTTGTGGTTGTTTTATGTTTTCACCCCTTTATGCCATATTTTTTTCCTAACTCTAAAATTTTCAAATTCTTGTCGTATACTTAAATTGGTAGGTCGGTGACTACGTGGTCGGTTCCTACGAGTTACATTGCCCCCGTGTGAGGTGCTCGCACCAATTACGGGACTATTTTGTGACTATTTTATATTTTTACCCCTTAATGCCATATATTAGGCCTCAGTCTAAATTTTGCAAGTTCTCGCCGTGTACTAAACTGGAGTCCGATGACTTTGTGGTTCAACTAGCACGGGTTTCATTGGTTGCATTCAGTGTGCCCAAACCTCTCACGAGAGTCTTTTTGGTGGTTGTTTTTCATTTTCACCCCTTGACACCATGGTTTTAGGCCCAAGCCTAAATTTTTCAAATTCTCGACGTTTACTCAAACAGTGAGTCTGGTGAATCTGCAATCGGTTCCTAAGAGTTACACTGGTCTCGTACGAGGTTCTCCTACCTTTTACGGGACTATTTTCTGGTTGTTTTATGTTTTCACCCCTTGACAACATGTTTTTAAGTCCAACTCTAATTTTTTACAAATTGTCATCGTACACTCAAATCAGGAGGCCGACGACTACACGATCGATTCGTACAACTTACATTGGTCCCATGAAATGTTTTCACACAACTTACGGGGCCGTTTTGTGGCTGTTTAATGTTTTCACCCCATAACGCCATATTTTAGGCCTAAGTCTAAAATTCGCAAATTATCGTCATATTCTCAAACCGGGAGGCCGGTTACTATGAAGTTGGTTCCTACGATTTATAGTGGTCCCGTGCGAGGTGCTCGTACTTCTTACATGACATTTTTATGGTTGTTTTATGTTTTCAACACTTTACACCATGTATTTAAGCCTAAGTCTAATTTTTTGCAAATTCTCATCGTATACTCAAATAGGGATGCCGATGACTATACGGTGAGTTCCTACGAGTTACACTTGTGTCGTGCGAGGTGCTCGAACATTTAAAAGGACCATTTTGTGATTGTTTTATGTTTTCACACCATTGACACCATGTTTTTAAGCCTAAGTCAGTTTTTTTGTAAATTCTCTTCCTATACTCAAATCAGGAGGCCAACCACTACGCGGTTGGTTCATACGAGTTACATTGGTCCCGTGCAAGGTGCTCGCACCATATACATGATTGTTTTGTGACTTTTTTATGTTTTCACCCCTTGACGCCATATTTTAGGCTTAAGTCTAGATTTTATGAATTCTCGTCATATACTCAAATCGACAGGCCGACGACTATGCGATAGGTTCCTACGAGTTACACTAGTCCCGTGCGAGGTGCTCGTACCTTTTGCGGGATCGTTTTATGGCTATTTTATGTTTTCTCCCCTTCATGCCAAATTTTAGTCCTAACTTTAAATTTTTGAAATTCTCGTCGTATACTCAAATCGGGAGGCCGATGACTACGCGATCGGTTCGTACGAGTTACGTTGGGCCCGTGCCAGGTGCTCGCACCACCTACGGGACTGTTTTATGTTTTTACCCCTTAACGCCATATTTTAGGCCTTATCTAAATTTTGTAAATTCTCGCCGTATACTCAAACTGGGAGTCCGGTGACTATATGGTTCAATTCGCATAGGTTACATTGGTTTCATTCAATGTGCCCGCACCTCTCACGAGAGCCTGTTTTGTGGTTGTTTTTTGTTTTCACCCCTTGATGCCATGTTTTTAGGCCCAAGCCTAAATTTTGCAAATTCTTATTGTTTACTTAAACCAGGAGTTTGGTGAATCCGCGGTCGGTTCCTACGAGTTACACTGGTCTCGTGCGAGGTACTCATACCTTTTACGGGACTATTTTCTAGTTGTTTTATGTTTCCACCCCTTGACAACATGTTTTTAAGCCCAAGTCTGTTTTTTTATAAATTTTCATCGAAAACTCAAATCGGGAGGCCGACGACTCTGCAGTCGATTCTTACGACTTACATTGGTCCCATGCAAGGTGTTCGTACCACTTACGGGACCGTATTGTGGTTGTTTAATGTTTTCACGCCTTAACGCCATATTTTAGGCCTAAGTCTAAATTTTGCAAATTATCATCATATTCTCAAAATGGGAGGCCGGTGACTATGAGGTCGGTTGCTACGAGTTACAGTGGCCCAGTACGAGATGCTCATACATCTTATAAGATATTTTTGAGGCTGTTTTATGATTTGACCCCTTTAGGCAATCTATTTAAGACTAAGCCTATTTTTTTTGCAAATTCTCGTTGTATACTCAAATTAGGAGGCCAGCTACTATGCGATTGGTTGGTACAAGTTACATTAATCCCGTGCGAGGTGCTGGCAACACTAATGGGACCATTTTGTGACTTTTTTACGTTTTTAGCCCTTGACGCCATATTTTAGGCTTAAGTCTACATTTTACAAATTCTCATCATATACTCAAATCGGTTGGCCGGTGACTATGCGGTCGGCTCCTACAAGTTACACCGGTTCCGTGCGGGGTGCTCGTACCATTTACGGGACCGTTTTGTGCCTATTTTATGTTTTCACCCTTCACGCCATATTTTTGTCCTAACTCTAAATTTTTCAAATTCTCATCGTATACTCAAATCGGGAGGCCGACGACTGCGCGGTCGGTTCGTACGAGTAACATTGGACCCGTGCGAGGTGATCGCACCACTTATTGGAGTGTTTTGTGACTATTTTATGTTTTCACCCCTTAAAGCCATCTTTTAAGCGTAAGTCTAAATTTTGCAAATTCTCGCCAAATACTCAAACTGGGAGTCCGGTGACTACGTGGTTCAATTCGTACGGGTTATAATGGTTGCATTCAATGTTACCACACCTCTCAAGAGAGTCTATTTTGTGGTTCTTTAATGTATTCACCCCTTGACGCCATGTCTTTAGGATGAAGCCTAAATTTTACAAATTATCATTGTATACTCAAATCGGGAGGCCGACGACTACGCAATCGATTCGTACAACTTACATTGGCTGCATAAAAAGGGCACACACCTCTCAAAGAGCCTGTTTTGTGGTTATTCTTTGTTTTCACCCCTTGACGCCATGTTTTTAGGCCCAAGCCTAAACTTTGCAAATTCTCGACGGAGTGAATCTACGGTCTGTTCCTACGACTTACACTAGTCTTGTGCGAGGTGCCCGTACCTTTTACGGGACTATTTTCTAGTTGTTTTATAATTTCACCCCTTTACAGCATGTTTTTAAGCCCAATTCTAATTTTTTACAAATTGTCATCGTACACTCAAATCGGGAGGTCGACGACTATGCGGTCGATTTGTACGACTTTCATTTGTTCCATGGAAGGTGATCGCACCACTTACGGGACCTCTTTCTGGCTATTTAATTTTTTCACCCCTGACACCATATTTTAGGCCTAAGTGTACATTTGGCAAATTCTCATTGTAGACTAAAACCGGTAGACCGGTGACTATGCGGGTGTCACCTTCGAGTTAGACTTGTCCCATGCGAGGTGCTCTTACCTCTTACAAGACTATTTGTGGATGTTTTATAGTTTCACCCCTTGACGCAATGATTTTAATCCCAACTCTAATTTTTCACAAATTCTTATCGTATACTAAAATCGAGAGGCCCATGAATACGCGATCAATTTGTACGAATTACATTGGTTCCATACGAGGTTCCCTTGCTTATCACCGGACCATTTTCGTGCTGTTTAATTTTTTCACCCCTTGACGCCATATTTAAGGCCTAAGTCTAAATTTTGCACATTGTTATTGTATACTCAAATCGGGAGGCCGGTGAATACACGATCAGATCGTACGAGTTACATTTGTATCATGCGAGGTTCCCATGCCTCTTACAGGACCATTTCGTGGATATTTAATTTTTTCACTGCTTGATGCCATATTTAAGGCCTAAGTCTAAATTTTACAAATTCTCATTGTATACTCAAATTGGGAGTTCGTTGAATATGCGATTGGATCGTACGAGTTACATCGGTTTCATGGAGGTTCCCGTGCCTCTTTCGGTACCGTTTGTGTCTATTTAATGTTTTCACCCCTCGATGCCATATTTTAGGCCTAAGGCCAAATTTTGCAAGTTCTCGTCATATACTCAAATCAGGAGACTGGTGACTACGTGGTCGGTTCCTACGAGTCACATTGGTCCCGTGCGAGGTGCACCTACCTCTTACGGGGATATTTTGTGTTTGTTTATGATTTCACCCCTTGACGCCATATTTTTAAACCCAAGTCTATTTTTTTGCAAATTCTCATCATATACTCAAATTGGGAGTTCGGTGAATACGTGGTTGGTTCATACGAGTTACACTTGTACCGTGCGAGGTGCTCGAATCTTTTAGGGGACCATTTTGGGAATTTTTTATGTTTGGACCCCTTGGTGCCATGTTTTTAAGCCCAAGTCTATTTTCATGCAAATTTTCATCGTATACTCAAATCGATACGCCGAAGACTATGTGGTCGGTTCGTATGAGTTTCATTGGTCCCATGCGATGTGCTCGCACCACTTACGGGACCGTTTTGTGACTATTTTATATTTTCACAAGTTGATGCCTTATTTTAGGCATGAGTCTAAATTTTGCAAATTCTTTCATAATCACAAGCTGGGAGGTCGATTTCTATGTAGTCGGTTCCTACGAGTTACACTTGTCCCATGTGAGCTTCTCGTAACTCTTACGGGACCACTTTGTGGTTATTTTATGTTTTCATCCCTTCACGCCATGTTTTTTTGACCAAGTCTAATTTGCAAAGTCTAATTTTTTGCAAATTCTCGTCGTATACTCACATCGGGAGGCCGTCGACTACGCGGTCAGTTCATAGGAGTTATATTGGTCCCGTGCCATGTGCTCGTAACACTTACGGGACTATTTTCTCACTGTTTTATGTTTTCACCCCTTGACACCATATTTTAGGCCTAAGTTAAATTTTCCAAATTCTCATTGTATACTCCAACCGGGATGCTGGTGACTATGGAATTAAATTTGTATGTGTTACATTGGACATGTTTGAGCTTCCCGTACCTCTTACGAGACCGTTTTGTGGTTGTTTTACCTTTTCATCCTTTAACACCATGTCTTTAGGCTCAAGTCTAAATTTTTCAAATTCCCATCGTTTACTCAAATGAAGAGTTCGGTGAATTTACGATCGGTTCCTACAAGTTACATTAGTCCCGTGCGAGGTGCTTGTACCCTTTACGGGACATTTTCTGACTTTTTTATGTTTTGGCCCATTGAGGCCATGTTGTTATACCCAGGTCTAATTTTTTGCAAATTCTCGTCATATACTCAAATCGGGAGGCCGACGACTACGCGATCGATGTGTACGACTTGCATTGGTCCCATGAAAGGTGATCACACCACTTATGGGACCGTTCTGTGGCTATTCAATGTTTTCACTCCTTGATACCATATCTTAGGACTATGTCCAAATTTTGAAAATTCTCATCATATACTCAAATCAAGAGGCCGGTGATTATGCGATCGGTTCCTATGAGTTACATTGGTCCCGTGCGAGGTGCTCATACCTCTTATGGGACTCTTTTGTGGATGTTTTACAGTTTCACCCATTGACGTCATGATTTTAATCCCAAGTCTAATTTTTTGCAAATTCTTATCGTATTCTCAAATCGGGAGGGCGGTGAATACGCGGTCGGTTCTTACGAGTTACAATGGTTCCGTGCGAGGTGTCGTGCCTATTATAGGACCATTTTGTGGAAGTTTAATTTATTCACCCCTTGACGGCATATTTAATGACTAAGTCTAAATTCTACTAATTCTCATTGTACACTCAAACTGGGAGGTGGGTGAATACGCGATCGGATCATATGAGTTACATCGATTCCGTGCGAGGTTCCTATTTCTCATACGGGACCGTTTGTGGTAGCTTAATGTTTTCACCCCTTAATGCCATATTTTAGGTCGAAGTCTAAATTTGGCAAGTTCTCATCATATACTCAAATCAGGAGACCGGTCACTACGTGATCGGTTCCTACGAATTACATTGGTCCTCTGCGAGGTGCCTGCACCTCTTACGGGACTATTTTGTTGTTGTTTATAGTTTCACCCCTTGACGATATGTTTTTAAACCCAAGTATAATTTTTGGAAATTCTCATCGTATAATTAAATCGGGAGTTTGTTGAATACACAATGGGTTTGTTTGAGTTACACTTGTCCCGTGCGAGGTGCTCATACCATTTACAGGACCGTTTTGTGTCTCTTTTATGTTTTCACCCCTTTAGGCCATGTTTTTAAGACCAAGTCTTAGTTTTTGAAAATTCTCATTGTATACAAAAATCAGGAGGCCGATAATTACAAGGTCGGTTTGTACGAGTTACATTGGTCCCATGTGAGGTGCTCGCACCACTTACGTGACCGTTTTACGACTCTTTTATGTTTTCAAAACTTGATTCCATATTTTAGGGCTAAGTCTAAATTTTGCAAATTCTCATCATATTCTCAAACCAAGAGGACGATGACTATGCGATCGGTGCCTATGACTTACACTGGTCCCGTATGTGGTGCTGGTACCTCTTATAGGACTGTTTTATGGCTGGTTTATATTTTCAGCACTTGATGCCATGTTTTTAAGCCCAAGTCTAATATTTTGCAAATTCTCATCTTATACTCAAATTCGGAGGCCGACGACTATGCAGTCAGTAACTACAAGTTACACTGGTACCGTGCGAGGTGCTCGTGCCTTTTACGGGATCGTTTTGTGGCTACTTTATGTTTTAAGCCTTGACGGATTGTTTTTAAGCCCAAGTCTAATTTTTTGAAAATTCTCGTCATATACTCAAATCGGGAGGCCAACGACTACGCGGTCGGTTCATACGAGCTACATTGGTCCCATGCGAGGTGCTCGCACCACTTATGGGACCATTTTGTGACTATTTTACGTTTTCACCCATTGATGCCATATTTTTGGACTAAGTCTATATTTTGCAAATTCTCATAATATACTAAAACCAACAGGCCAGTAGCTACGTGATCGATTCCTACGAGTTACATTGGTCCCATGAGAGGTGCGCGTACCTTTTATGGGAACGTTTTGTGGTTGTGTTATGTTTTCACCCCTTGACGCCATATTTTCGGCCTAAGTCTAAATTTTTCAAATTCTCATCGTATACTCAAATCGGGCGGCCGACGTCTACACGGTCGGTTCCTACAAGTTACATTGGTATAGTGTGAGGTTCTCGTACATATTACGTTACTCTTTTGTGGTTGTTTAATAGTTTCACCCCTTGATGCCTTGATTTTATGCCCATGTCTAATTTTTCGCAAATTCTTATCGTATACTCAAATTGGGAGGCGGGTTAATACGCGGTCAGTTCGTACGAGTTACATTTGTTCCGTGCGAGGTGTCCGTGCCTCTTACAGGACCATTTCGTGGATATTTAATTTTTTCACTGCTTGATGCCATATTTAAGGCCCAAGTCTAAATTTTACAAATTCTAATTGTATACTCAAATCGGGAGGCTGGTGAATACGAGATCGGATCGTAAAAGTTACATCAGTTCCATCGAGGTTCCCGTGCCTCTTGCTGGACCGTTTTGTCTGTTTAATGTTTTCAACCCTTTACGCCATATTTTTTGCCTAAGTCTCAATTTTACAAGTTCTCATCGTATATTCAGGGAGACTTGTGACTACTTGGTCAGTTCCTATGAGTTACATTGGTCCCGTGTGAGGTGCTCCTAATTCTTATGGGACTATTTTATTGCTATTTATAGTTTCACCCATTGATGCCATGTTTTTAAACTCAAGTCTATTTTCACTCCTATGAGTTACACTTGTCCCGTGTGAGCTGTTCGTATCTTTTACGGGACCGTTTTATGGCTCTTTTATGCCTTCACCCCTTGACGCCACGTTTTTAAGACCAAGTATAATTTTTTGAAAATTTTCATCGTATACTCAAACCGAGAGGCCGACGACTACGCGGTTAGTTCGTACAAGTTACATTGGTCCCATGCGAAGTTCTCTCACCACTTACGGGACCATTTCGTGACCGTTTTATGTTTCAAAACTTGACGCCATATTTTAGGCATGTCTAAATTTTACAAATTCTCGTCATATTCTCAAACCGGGCTGATGACTATGCGGTAGGTTCCTACAAGTTATACTGGTCCCTTGACAACTGCTCATCCTCTCATGCCATGTTTTGAAGCCTAAGTTTAATTTTTTGCAAATTCTCCTTGTGTACTCGGATTCGAAAGCCGCCGACTACGCGATCAGGTCTTACGAGTTACACTACTCATGGGAGGCGCTCTCACCCTTTACGGGACGTTTTCTGGCTATTTCATGTTTTCACCCCTTGCCACCATGTTTTTAACCCCAAGTATAATTATTTTTGAATTCACATCGTATAATTAAAATGGGAGGTGGACGATAATGCGATCGGTGCGTACGAGTTACATTGGTCCCGTGCGAGGTGCTCACACAACTTATGGGACCATTTTGTGACTATTTTATGTATTCACGTCTTGACGCCATATTTTAGGCCTAAGTATAAATTTAGGAAATTCTCATCATATACTCAAATTTGCATGTCGGTGCCTACGCAGTGAGTTCGTACGAGTTACATTGCCCCTATGCGAGGTGCTTGTACCTTTTACTAAACCATTTTGTAGCTGTTTTATGTTTTCACCCCTTCACGCCATATTTTAGGCCTATGTCTAAAATTTTCAAATGCTAGTTGTATATTAAAATTGGGATCCCGATGACTACACGATCGGCTCGTATGAGTTACATTGGTCCCGTGAGTGGTGCTCGCACCACTTACGGGGCCGTTTTTTAACTGTTTTATGTTTTCACCCCTTGACGCCATATTTTAGGCATAAATCTCGATTTTGTAAATTCACGTCGTATATTCAAACTGGGAGTTTGGTGACTTCGCAGTTGGTTCCTATGAGTTACACTGGTCCCATGCGTGCTCATACCATTTATAGGACCACTTTCTGGATGTTTTATCTTTTTTCCCCTTGACGCCATGTTTTTATGCCCAAGTAAAAAAAAATCAAATTCTCTTCGTATACTCAAATCAGGAGGCCGAAGACTACGCGGTCGATTCAAATGAGTTACATTGGTCCCGTGCGAGGTGCTCGCACCACTTACGTGACCGTTTTGTGTCCGTTTTACATCTCTACCCCGTGAAACCTTGATTTTAATTGCATGTTTAATTTTTTGCAAATTCTTATCGTATACTCAAATTGGGAGGCGGGTGAATATAAAGTTCATTTCCACGAGTTGCATTGGTTCCGTAAGAGGTGCCCATGCCTCTTATAGGACCGTTTTGTGCGTATTTATTTTTATCACACCTTGACTCCATATTTAAGTCCTATGTCTAAATTTTACAAATTCTCTTTGTATACTCAAACCGGTAGGTCGATCAATACGCGATCGTGTCTCACGAGTTACATCGGTTCCTTGCGAGGTTCCCGTGCCTCTTACGGGACCATTTGTTGTTGGTTAATGTTTTCACCCTTTCATGGCATATGTTAGTACATACTTTAAATCTTTTCACCCATTCATGCCATATGTTTGTGGTCGATTCCTATGAGTTGTGTTGGTCTCGTTCGAGGTTCTCGTACCTCGTAGGGGATTTTATTATGGTTGTTTACACTCTTACCCCTTGACGCCATGTTTTAAGCCAAAGTCTAATTTTTTTTCAAATATTTGTCGTATACTCAAATCGAGAGTTCGGTGAAGAAGCGGTCAGTTCTTAAGAGTTACACTTATCCTGTGTGAGGCGCTCATACGTTTTATGGGACCATTTTGTTGCTCTTTTATGTTTTCACCCCTTGATGCCATGTTTTTAAGCCGAAGTCTATTTTTTTGCAAATTCTCATTGTATACTCAAATTGGGAGGTCGACGACCACGCGCAGGAGCGTTTTGTCATTTTTTTACGTTTTAACCTCTTGACGCCATATTTTAGGCCGAAGCCTAAATTCTTCAAATTCTCATCATATACTCAAATCGACTAGCTGGTGACTATGCAATAGGTTCCTACGAGTTACAATGGTCCCGTACGAGGTGCTTGTACCTCTTACGGGATCGTTTCGTGTATGTTTTAGTCTTCACCCCTTAATGCCATGTTATTAAGCCTAAGTCTATTTTTTTTTTTTGCAAATTCTCGTCGTATACTCAAATCGAGAGGCCAGCAACTCCACGGTCGGTTTGTAAGAGTTACATTTGTCCTGTAGGAGGTGCTCGCACCACTAATAGGAACGTTTTGTGATTTTGTGTACGTTTTCACCCCTTGACGCCATATTTTTGGATTAAGTCCAAAATTTTCAAATTCTCATCATATACTCAAACCGGCAGGCCGGTGACTATTCCGTCAGTTCCTACGAGTTACACTGGTCCCGTGCGAGGTGCTCGTACCTTTTACCAGGCTGTTTTGTGGCTATTTTATGTTTTCACCCCTTCACACCATATTTTCGGTTTAAGTCTAAATTTTTCAAATTCTCATTGTATGCTCAAATCGGCAGGCCCGAGACTCCGCGGTCAGTTCGTATGAGTTACATTGGTCCTCTGTGAGGTCCTCGTACCACTTACGGGACCGTAATGTGGCTATTTTATGTTTTCACCCCTTAACGCCATATTTTAGAGCTAAGTCTAAATTTTGCAAATTCTCGTCGTATACTCAAAGTGGGTGTCCGATGACTACGCATTTCAATTCGTATATATTACATTGGTCGCGTTCGATGTGGCCACACCTCTTACGAGACTGTTTTCTGGTTGTTTTATGTTTTCACCCCTTGACGCCTTATTTTTAGGCCCATGTATAAATTTTGCAAATTCTCGACGTATACTCAAATCGGAAGACCGGTGAATTCACGGTCGGTTCGTATGAGTTACACTGGTCTCGCGCAAGGGCTCGTACCTTTTATGGAATCATTTTTTGTATGTTTTATGTTTTCACCCCATGATGCCATGTTTTTAAGCTCAAGTCATTTTTTTTACAAATTATCGTCGTATACTCAAATCAAGAGGACGACGAATATGCGGTCAATTCGTACGACTTACATTTGTCCCATGCAATGTGCTCACATAAATTACGTGACCATTTTGTGACTGTCTAATGTTTTCACCCATTGACGCCGTATTTTAGGCCTAAGTCTAAATTTTCAAATTCTTGTAATATTCTCAAACCGGGAGGACAATGACAATGCGGTACGTTCCTACGAGTTACACCTGTCCCGTGTGAGGTGCTCATAACTCTTATAAGACCGTTTTGTGGTTGTTTTATGTTTTCACTCGATGCCCAGTTTTTAATCCCATGCTTAATTTTGTGTAAATTCACGTCGTATACTCAAATCGGGAGGCCAACGACTATGCGATCAGTTCGTACTAGTTACATTGGTCCACTTATGGTAAGTTTTATGACTTTTTTACATTTTCACATCTCGATGCCATATTTTTTGCCTCGGTCTAAATTTTACAAATTCTCATCATATACATAAACCGATGGACGGTGACTATGCGGTCGGTTCCTACGAGATACACTAGTCCCGTGTTAGGTGTTCGTACGTTTTACGGGACCTTTTTTTAGCTATTTTATGTTTTCACCCCTTCATGACATATTTTAGACCTAAGTCTAAATTTTTCAAATTCTCGTCGTATACTCAAATTGGGAGGTTGGAAACTACACTATTGGTTCGTACAAGTTACATTGGTCCCGTGATAGGTGCTCTCACAACTTACGGGACCATTTTATGATAGTTTTATGTTTTCACCCCTTGACGCCATATTTTAGGCCTAAGTCTAAATTTGGCAAATTCACGTCGTATATTCAAACTGGAAGTTCGGTGACTATGAAGTTCAATTAGTACCAGTTACATTGGTCGCGTTCGAGGTGCCCGCACCTCTCACGAGATCGTTGTGTGGTTGTTTTATGCTTTCAGCCCTTGACCCCATGTTTTTAAGTCCAAGTCTATTTTTTTGCAAATTCTCACCGTATACTCAAATCGGGAGGCCAATGACTACGCAGTTGATTCGTACTACTTACATTGGTCCCATGCAAGGTGCTCGCACCACATACATACAATTTTGTGGTTGTTTAATGTTTTCACCACTTGACGCCATATTTTAGGCTGAAGTCTAAATTTTGCAAATTCTCATCGTATACTCAAACCGATCGATCGATGACTATGCAGTCAGTTCCTACGAGTTTCATTGATCCCGTGCGACGTTCTCATACCTCTTATGACACTATTTGGTGGAAGTTTTACAGTTTCACCTCTTGTTGCCATGATTTGAAGACCAAGTCTAATTTCTCGTAAGTTCTTATCTTATACTCCAACTGGGAGGCCCATGAATAAGCGATCGGTACATACGAGTTACATTAGTCCCATACGAGGTTCCCGTGCCTGTTATAGGACTGTTTTGCGGAAACTTAATTTTCACATTCTTTTTGTATACTCAAATCGGGAGACTGGTGAATACGCGAACAGATCGTACACGTTACGTCAATTCCGTACGTGTTTCCCGTGCCTCCTACGGGGTTATTTGGGGTTGTTTAAGGTTTTAACCCCTTGACGCTATATTTTAGGCCGAAGTCTAAAATTTTCAAGTTCTCATCGTACACAAAATCGGGAGATCAGTGACTACGTTATCAGTTCATACGAGATACATCGGTCCTGTAAGAGGGTATTGTGTCTCCTACTGGACAATTTTTTTGTTGTTTATAGTTTCACCTCTTGACGTCATGTTATTAAGACCAAGTCTAATTTTTTGTAAATTCTTATTGGATACTCAAACTGAGAGTTTGATGAATATGCGGTCAATTCGTACGAGTTACATTGGTCCCGTATCAGGTGCTCGTACCTTTGACAAGGTTTCATGTTTTGACCCCTTGACACGATTTTTTAAGTCCAATTCTAATTTTTTTGCAAATTCTCGTTGTATACTCAAATTGTTAGGCCGACGACTGCGTTGTCAGCTCGTATGAGTTACATTGATCCCATGCGAGGTGCTCGTAACTTTTTACAAGACGTTTTTTGGTTGTTTTATGTTTTCACCCCTTGACGCCATGTTTTTAAGCCCAAGTATATTTTTTTGCAAATTCTCATTTTATACTCAAATTCGGAGGCCGAGGACTACGCGGTCAATTCATACGAGTTACACTGATCCTGTGTGAGGTGCTCAGACCTTTTACGGGGCCATATTTTGGTTATTTTTTGTTTTCACGCCATGATGCCATGTTTTTAAGCCCAAGTATAATTATTTGCAAATTCTCATCGGGAGGCCAATTATTATGCGGTTGATTAGTACAAGTTACATTGATCTCGTGCGACGTGCTTGCACAACTTATGGGACCGTTTTGTGATTGTTTTACATTTTCACCCCTTGAAGCAATATTTTAGGCCTTAGTCTAAAGTTTGCAATTTCTCATTATATATTCGATCTGAGAGGCCGATGAGTTACACTACTCCATCCGAGGTTCTCTTACCATTTACGGGACCGTTTTGTGGTTATATTATGTTTACACCCCTTGACGCCATATGTTAGGCATAAGTCTAAATTTTTCAAATTCTCGTCGTATACTGATATCGGGAGATCGAAGACTATGCAAGCGGTTCGTATGAGTTATATTGGTCCCATATAAGGTTCTCTCACCACTTACGTGACCGTTTTATGATAGTTTTATGTTTTCACACATTGACGCCATATTTTAGGCCAAAGTCTAAATTTGGTTGATTCACATCATATATTATAACTGGGAGTTCGGTGACTATGCAGTTCAATTCGTACTAGTTACATCGGTCGCGTTTGAGGTACCCTCACCTCTTACGAGATGGTTTTGTGGTTGTTTTACGTTTTCACCTCTTGACACCATAGTTTTAGTCCCAAGTCTAAATTTTGCAAATTCTTGTCGTACACTGAAGCCGGGTGTCCGATGAATACGCAGTCAGTTCATATGAGTTACACTGGTCCCGTGTGAGGTGCTCATACATTTTACAGGACCATTTTCAGGATGTTTTATGTTTTCACCCCTTGATGCAATGTTTTTATGCCCAAGTCTAATTTTTTTACAAATTCTATTCGTATACTCAAATCGGGAGGCCGATGACTACGCGATCGATTCAAATGACTTACATTGGTCCCAGGTAGGGTGCTCACACCACTTATGGGACCGTTTTGTGGATGTTTAATGTTTTCACCCCTTTACGCCACATTTTAGACCTAAGTCCAAATTTTGCAAATTCTCATCGTATACTCAAATCAGGAGACCAATGACTACGTGGTCAGTTCCTACAAGAAACATTGGTCCCTTGCGAGCTGATCATACCACTTACGCGACCTCTTACGATGTGCCCACACCTCTTACGAGACCATTTACTCAAACTAGGAGTCCGATGACTATACCGTTCAAGTCGTATGGGTAACATTGGTTGTGTTCGATGTGCCCACACCTCTTACGAGACCGTTTTGTGTTTGTTTTACATTTTCACTCCTTGACGCCATGTTTTTAGCCTCAAGTCCAAATTCTACAAATTCATGATGGAGACTCAAACCGAGAGTCCGAGGAATCCATGGTCGATTCCTACAGTTACACCGGACTCGTGTTAGGTGCTCGTACCTTTTACGGGACCATTTTCCAGTTGCTTTATGTTTTCATCCCTTGACCCCATGTTTTTAAGCCCAAGTCTATTTTTTTTCAAATTCTCATCGTATACTCAAATCAGGAGGCCGATGACTATTCAGTTGATTCGAACGACTTACATTGGTCCCATGCAAGGTTCTCGCACCACTTATATAATATTTTTTTGTGGATGTTTAATGTTTTCACCACTTGACGCCATATTTTAGGCCAAAGTCTAAATTTTGCAAATTCTCATCGTATACTCAAATCGAGAGATCGGTGACTACGTGATCTATTCCTACGAGTTACATTGATCCCTGCAAGGTGCTTGTACCTCTTACGTCACTATTTTGTGGACGTTTTATAGTTTCACCACTTGATGCCATGATTTTAAGACCATGTCTAATTTTTCTCAAATTCTTATCTTATACTCCCACCAGGAGGCCCATGAATACGCGATCGGTTCATACGATTTACATTAGTTCTATGCGAGATGCTCGTGCCTCTTACATGACCGTTTTGGGTCTATTTACTTTTTCACCCCTGAAGCCATATTTAAGGCCTAAGTCTAAATATTTCAGATTCTTATTGTATACTCAAATCGAGAGATTGGTGAATGCGCGATCGAATCGTACGAGGTAAATCAGTTTCGTACGAGGTTCCCGTGCCTCCTATGGGGTAGTTTGGGCCTATTTAATGATTTCACCCCTTGATACCATACTTTAGGCCCAAGTCAAAAAATTTCAAGTTCTCATCGTAGACTCAAACTGGGAGACCGATGACAACGTGACAGGGTTATCCGAGATATATTGGTCCCGTAAAAGGTGCTTGTATCTCTTACTGGACTATTTTGTGGCTGTTTATAGTTTTACCCCTTGACGTCATGTTTTTAAGACCAAGTCTAGTTTTTGTAAATTCTTGTGGTATACTTAAATCGGGAGTCCGGTGAATATGCAGTAAGTTCGTACGAGTTACATTGGCCCCGTACGAGGTGCTCGTACCTTTTACAGGACCATTGGTGGCTTTCTTATGTTTTCACCCCTTGATGCCATGTTTTGAAGCCCAAGTCTAATTTTTTGCAAATTCTCGTCATATACTCAAATTGGGAGGCCGGTGACTACGCGGTCGATTTGTATGAGTTACATTGGTCCCATGTGAGGTGCTCGTACGTTTTAAAGGACCGTTTTGTGGTTGTTTTATGTTTTTACGCATTGACGCCGTGTTTTTAAGCCCAAGTATAATTTTTTGCAAATTCTCATCTTATACTCAAATTCGGAGGTCGGGGACTACGCGGTCTGTTCCTACTAGTTACACTGGTCCTCTACGAGGTGCTCATACCTTTTACGGGGCCATATTTTGGTTGTTTTATGTTTTCACCCCATGACGCCTTGTTTTTAAGCCCAAGTCTAATTATTTGCAAATTCTCGTCGGATATTCACATCGGGAGTTCAACAATTACGTGATCAATTTGTACGAGTTACATTCATCTCATGCGACGTGCTTGCACAACTTATGGGACCGTTATGTGATTATTTTACATTTTCACTCCTTGAAGCCCTATTTTAGGCCTAAGTCTAAATTTTGTAATTCCTCATCATATATTGGAACGGAAAGGTCGAATGAATACGCGATCGATTTTTACGAGTTACACTACTCCCATGAAAGGTGCTCGTACCATTTACGGGACCATTTTGTGGTTATATTATGTTTACATCCCTTGACGCCGTATTTTAGAACTAAGTCTAAAATTTTCAAATTCTCATTGTATACTGATATTAGAAGGCCGACGATTACACACTCGGTTCATATGAGTTACATTGGTCCCATATAATGTGCTCTCACCACTTATGAGACTGTTTTATGAGTGTTTTATATTTTCACCCCTTAACGCCATATTTTAGGCCGAAGTCTAAATTTAGCAAATCCATTTCGTATATTCAAAATGGGAGTTCGGGGACTATGCAGTTCAATTCATACCAGTTAAATTGTTCGCATTCTGGGTGCCCGCACCAATCACGAGATCGTTTGTAGTTGTTTCACGTTTTCACCTCTTGACACCATGTTTTTAGGCCCAAGTCTAAATTTTGCAAATTCTCGTCGTACACTAAAACTGGGTTTTTGGTGAATACGTATTCGGTTCCTTCGAGTTACACTAGTCCTGTGCGAGGTGGTCATAACTTTTACAGGACCATTTTCAGGATGTTTTATGTTTTCACCCCTTGAATCAATGCTTTTATGCCCCAGTCTAATTTTATTGCAAATTCTATTCGTATACTCAAATCGGGAGGCCAACGACTACGCGGTCGATTCAAATGACTTACACTGGTCCCATGCATGGTGCTCACACCACTTACAGGACCATTTTGTGGATGTTTAATGTTTTCACCACTTGACGCCACATTTTAGGCCTGAGTCCAAATTTTGCAAATTCTCATTGTATACTCAAACCGGGAGACCGATTACGAGTTACATTGGTCCCTTGTGAGGTGCTCGCACCACTAACGGGACCGTTTTGTGACTATTTTATACTTTCACCCATTAACTCAACATTTTAGGTAAATTATCTCCATTTACTCAAACTGGGAGTCCGATGACTATGTTGTTCAAGTAGTACGTGAAACATTGGTCGTGTTCGATGTACCCGCCCCTCTTACGAGACCGTTTTGTGGTTGTTTTACGTTTTCATCCCTTGACGCCATGTTTTTAGCCTCAAGTCCAAATTCTACAAATTCATGATGGAGACTCAAACTGAGAGTCTGGGGAATCCGTGGTCGGTTCCTACAAGTACACCGGACTCGTGTTAGGTGCTCGTACCTTTTAAGGGACCATTTCCCAGCTATTTTATGTTTTCAGCCCTTGACCCCATGTTTTTAAGCCCAAGTCTATTTTTTTGCAAACTCTCATCGTATACTTAAATCAGGAGGCCGATGACTATGCATTCGATTCGTACGACTTACATTGGTCCCATGCAAGGAGCTCGCACCACTTACATATAATTTTGTGGATGTTTAATGTTTTTACCACTTGACACCATATTTTAGGCCAAAGTCTAAATTTTGAAAATTCTCATTATACTCAAACCAGGAGATTGGTGACTACGTGATCAGTTCCTACGAGTTACATTGATCATGTGCGAGCTCCTCGTACCTCTTATGGCACTGTTTTGTGGCTTTTTAACAGTTTCACCCCTTGACGCCATGATTTTAAGACCAAGTCTAATTTTTTGCAAATTCTTATCTTATATTCCAACCGGGAGGCCAACGAATACACGATCAGTTCATATGTGTTACATTAGTTCCGTGCGAGGTGCCCGTACCTCTTATAGGACCATTTTGGGTCTATTTAATTTTTCACCCCTTGAAGCCATATTTAAGGCCTAAGTCTAATTTTTTTAATTCTTACTCTATACTCAAAGACGGATACTGGTGAATATGTGATCGGATCGTACTAGTTACGTCGATTCCGTACGAGGTTCACGTGCCTCCTATGGGGCTGTTTGGGGATGTTTAACGTTTTCACCCCTTGATGCCATATTTTAAGTCTAAGTCTAAAATTTTCAAGTTCTCATCGCACACTCAAACCGGGATACCGGTGACTACGTGATGAGTTCATACGAGCTACAATGGTCCCGTAAGAGGGGCTTGTACTTCTTACAGGACCATTTTGTGGATGTTTATAGTTTCACCCCTTGACGTCATGTTTTTAAGCCCAAGTATATTTTTTGGCAAACTCTCATCTTATACTCAAATTCGGAGGCCGGGGACTACGCGGTCGGTTCCTACTAGGTACACTGGTCCTGTGCGAGGCGCTCATACCTTTTAGGGGGTCATATTTTGGTTGTTTTATGTTTTCACCCCATGATGCCATGTTTTTAAGCCCAAGTCTAATTATTTGAAAATTCTCGTCGGATACTCACATTGGGAGGACAACGATTACGCGGTCAATTCGTACGAGTTACATTCATCCCGTGCGACGTTCTTACACAACTTATGGGACCATGTTGTAATTGTTTTACATTTTCACCCCTTGAAGCCATATTTTTGGCCTAAGTCTAAATTTTGTAATTTCTCGTCATATATTGGAACGGAGAGGTCGATGACTACGCGATCGATTTTTACGAGTTACACTAGTCCCATGCAAGGTGCTCGTACCATTTACGGCACCATTTTGTGGTTATATTATGTTTACATCCCTTGACGCCGTATTTTAGAACTAAGTCTAAATTTTTCAAATTCTCATCGTATTTTGATATTAGAAGGCCGACGATTACACACTCGGATCATATGAGTTACATTGGTCCCATATAATGTGCTCTCACCACTTATGAGACCATTTTATGAGAGTTTTATGTTTTCACCCCTTAACGCCATATTTTATGAGATCGATTCTTATGATTTACACTACTCTCATGCGAGGTGCTCGTAGAAATTATGGGACCATTTTGTGGTTATAATATGTTTACATCCCTTGACGCCATATTTTATGCCTAATTCTAAATTTTTCAAATTGTCATCGTATACTGATATTGGCAGGTCGGCGACTCTGCACTCGGTTCGTATGAGTTACATTTGTCCCATATAAGGTGCTCTCACCACTTACGAGACCGTTTTTGGATAGTTTTATGTTTTCACCCCATGACACCATATTTTAGGCCTAAGTCTAAATTTGGCAAATTCATGTCGTATATTCAAACTGGGAGTTCGGTGACTATGCAGTTCAATTCGTACCAGTTAAATTGGTCGCGTTCGAGGTGCCCGCACTTATCACGAGATCGTTTTGTGGTTGGTTCACGTTTTCACCCCTTGACACCATGTTTTTAGGCCCATGTCTAAATTTTGTAAATTTTCATTGTACACTAAAACTGAGTGTCTAGTGAATACGTAGTCAGTTCCTTCGAGTTACAGTAGTTCCGTGCGAGGTGCTCAAACCTTTTGCAGGATCGTTTTCGGGATGTTTTATGTTTTCGCCCCTTGAAGCCATGTTTTTATGCCCAAGTCCAATTTTGTTGTAAATTCTATTCGTATTCTCAAATCGTGAGGCCGATGACTACGCGGTTGATTCAAATGACTTACGTTGGTCCCATGCAAGGTGCTCACACCACTTATGGGACCATTTTATTGATGTTTAATGTTTTCACCCCTTGACGCCACATTTTAGTCCTACGTCCAAATTTTGCAAATTTTCATCGTATACTCAAACCTGGAGATCGATGACTACGCAGTCGGTTCCTATGAGTTACATTGGTCCTTTACGAGGTGCTCGCACCACTTACGAGACCGTTTTGTGACTATTTTTTGTTTTCACCCC
The DNA here is from genome assembly GCA_949130495.1 of Sambucus nigra. NCBI lineage: Eukaryota > Viridiplantae > Streptophyta > Magnoliopsida > Dipsacales > Adoxaceae > Sambucus > Sambucus nigra. The sequence continues at coordinate 74,267,598 of OX422222.1, forward strand.
TTAACGCCATATTTTAGGCAAATTATTGTCGTTTACTCAAACTGGGAGTCCGGTGACTTTACCGTTCAATTCGTATGGGTAACATTGGTCGTGTTCGATGTGCCCGCACTTCTTACAAGACCGTTTTGTGGTTGTTTTACGTTTTCACCCCTTTACGCCATGTTTTTAGTCCCAAGTCTAAATTTTGCAAATTCCTGATGTACTCTCAAACTGAGAGTCCGGTTAATTCCTACAGTTACACTGGAATCGTGCGAGGTGATCGTACCTTTTACGGGACCATTTTTTGGCTATTTTATGTTTTCATCCCTTGACCCCATGTTTTTAAGCGCAAGTCTATTTTTTTGCAAATTCTCATTGTATACTCAAATGGGGAGGCCGATGAGTACGCAGTTAATTCGTACGACTTACAATGGTCCCATGAAAGGTGCTCGCACCACTTACATACAATTTTGTGGATGTTTAATGTTTTCACCACTTGATGCCATATTTTAGACCGAAGTCTAAATTTTACAAATTCTCATCGTATACTCAACCCGGGAGATCGGTGACTACGTGATCAGTTCCTACGAGTTACATTAATCCCGTGCGAGGTGCTCATACCTCTTACGACACCACTGTGTGACTGTTTTATAGTTTCACCCCATGATGCCAAGATTTTAAGATCAAGTCTAATTTTTTGCAAATTCTAGTCTTGTAGTCCAACCGGGAGGCCCATGAATACGCGATCAGTTCATACAAGTTACATTAGTTCGGTGCGAGGTGCCCGTGCCTCTTATAGAACCATTTTGGGTCTATTTAATTTTTCACCCCTTGAGACCATATTTAAGGCCTAAGTCTAAATTTTTTAGATTCTTTTTGTATACCCTAATCAAGAGACTAGTGAATATGCGATCGCATCGTAAGAGTTACATCAATTCCGGATGAGGTTCCCGTGCCTCCTACGGGGTTGTTTGGGACAGTTTAATATTTTGACCCCTTGACGCCATATTTTAGGCCTAAGTCTAAAATTTTCAAATTATCATCATACACTCAAACTGGGATAACGGTGACTACATGATCGGTTCATACGAGATACAATGGTTCTGTGAGAGGGGCTTGTATCTCCTACTGGACTATTTTGTGGTTATTTATAGTTTCACCCCTTGACGTCATGTTTTTAAGCCCAAGTCTAATTTTTTTCAAATTCTCATCTTATACTCAAATTCGGAGGCCGGGGACTACGCAGTCGGTTCCTACTAGTTACACTGGTCCTGTGCGAGGTGCTCATACCTTTTACGGGGCCATATTTTGCTTGTTTTATGTTTTCACCCCATGACGCCATGTTTTTATGACTAAGTCTAATTATTTGCAAATTGTCGTCGGATACTCATATTGGGAGGCCAATAATTACGTCATCAATTCGTACGAGTTGCAATCATCTCGGGTGACATGCTTCCACAACTTATAAGACCATTTTTTGATTGTTTTACATTTTCACCCCTTGAAGCCATATTTTAGGCCAAAGTCTAAATTTTGCAATTTCTCGTCATATATTCGAACTGAGAGGTCGATGACTACCCGATCAGTTCGTACGAGTTACACTACTCCCATGTGAGGTGCTCGTAGCATTTACTAGACCATTTTGTGGTTATATTATGTTTACATCACTTGACGCCATATTTTAGCCCTAAGTTTAAATTTATCAAATTATCGTCGTATACTGATATCGGGAGGCCGACGACTACGCACTCGGTTCATATGAGTTACATTGGTCCCATATAAGGTGCTCTAACCACTTATGAGACCGTTTTGTGATAATTTTATGTTTTCACCCCTTGATGCCATATTTTAGGCCTAAGTCTAAATTTGGCAAATTCACATCGTATATTCAAACTGGGAGTTCGGTGACTATGAAGTTCAATTCGTACCAATTAAATTCATCGTATTCGAGGTGCCCGCACCTATCACGAGATTGGTTTGTGGTTATTTCAAATTTTCACACCTTCACACCATGTTTTTAGGCCCAAGTATAAATTTCGTAAATTCTCATCGTACACTAAAATAGGGTGTCCGGTTAATACGCAGTTGGTTCCTTCAATTTACACTAGTCCCGTGTGAGGTGCTCATACCTTTAACATGACCATTTTTGGGATGTTTTATGTTTTCACCCCTTGAAGCCATGATTTTATGCCCAAGTCTAATTTTGTTCCAAATTCTATTAGTATACTCAAATTGGGAGGCCGACGACTACACCGTCAATTGAAATGAATTACATTGGACCCATGCAAGGTGCTCACACCACTTCGGGGACCATTTTGTGGATTTTTAATTTTTTCACCCCTTGACACCACATTTTAGGCCTAAGTCCAAATTTTGCAAATCCTCATCGTATACTCAAACCGTGATACCGATGACTATGCGGTCAGTTCCTACGAGTTACATTGGTCCCTTGCGAGGTGCTCGCACCACTTACGGGACCATTTTGTGACTATTTTATGTTTTCATCCCTTAATTCCATATTCTAGGCAAATTATCGCTGTTTACTCAAACTGGGAGTCCGGTGACTATGTCGTTCAAATCGTACGGGTAACATTGGTCATGTTCGATGTGCCCGCACCTCTTACGAGACCGTTTTGTGGTTGTTTTACGTTTTCACGCCTTAATGCCATGTTTTTAGTCCCAAGTCTATATTCTAAAAATTCATGATTTATTCTCAAATCGAGAGTCCGGTGAAGCCATGGTCGATTCTTACAGTTACACTGGACTCTTGCGAGGTTCTCGTACCTTTTACGGGACCATTTTTTGGTTGTTTTATGTTTTTAGCTCTAGAACCAATGTTTTTTAGCCCAAGCCTACTTTTTTTGCAAATTCTCATAGTATACTCAAATCGGGAGGTCGATAACTATGCATTTGATTCGTACGGCTTAAATTGGTCCCATGCAAGGTGCTCGCACCACTTACGTACAATTTTGTGGATGATTAATGTTTTCACCACTTGACGCCAAAATTAATGCCAAAGTTAAAATTTTGAAAATTCACATTATATACTCAAACCGGGAGATCAGTGACTACGCGATGTATTCTTACGAGTTACACTGATCCTGTGTGAGGTGCTCGTACCTCTTACGGCACTATTTTGTGGTTGTTTTCTAGTTTCACCCCTTGACGCCATGATTTTAAGACCAAGTCTAATTTTTCGCAAATTCTTATCTTATACTCCATTCGGGAGTACCATGAATATGTGGTCGGTTCATATGAGTTACATTAGTTCCGTGCGAGGTGCCCATACCTGATATAGGACCGTTTGGGTCTATTTAATTTTTCGCCCCTTGAAGCCATACTTAAGGCCTAAGTCTAAATTTTTCAGATTCTTATTGTATGCTCAAATCGGGAGACTGGTGAAAATGCGATCGAATCGTACGAGTTACGTCGATTCCACACGAGGTTCCCTTGCCTCTTACGGGGATGTTTGGGGGTATTTAATGTTTTCACCCCTTGACTCCCTATTTTAGGCCCAAGTCTAAAATTTTCAAGTTCTCAACGTACACTCAAATCTGGATACCGGTGACTACATGATCGGTTCAAACGAGATACACTGGCCCGATAAGACAGGCTTATATCTCCTACTGGGCTATTTTGTGGTTGTTTATAGTCTCACCCTTTGATGTCATGTTTTTAAGCGCAAGTCTATTTTTTTTAAATTTTAGTCGTATACTCAAACTGGGTGTGACAACCCGAATATAATTATGCTTAATTATGCTTAAATCATGCCTAGCTTATGTGATATGATTAGTGTGTTATTAATACATGTGATGTTAATTTTATTATGTTTAGTCTAATCCTACCTTTAAAAAGCATGAAATGTCGAATTAGTTACAAATACAAAATTTTGAAGGTTTCGGTAGGAATGTTCATGTTTAAGGCTAGTTTTGACCTTTATGACATAACAATTGACTTGAGGTGAGAACTACATAGTTGTATACAAGTGAGTTATGGTTGTAACACAACAAATGGTGTGTGAAATGGAGGTTCAAGTGAGAAGTTATACCAAAATTACGAAACAAGGGCAAAATAGTCCATCCGTTAAGTAGTATTTTGTCTTATTATGGCAACAAATGTTTTATTCTCATTGGTTGGGAAGGGTGGTGGATTTGGCCGACCTTAAACCCTTAGAATTACCTCTTTATTAATCCAAAATGCAGCCATGAGATATTTTAAGCTTAAGGAAAGAGAAGTAGGAAGTTAGGAAGAAAAAGTGAGGAGAAAATTGAAGAAAAATTCATAGAAAATTACGTAAAAACCCCGAACTTAATTCTAACTGCAAATCTTATTGTTTTTATTATATTTATGTTTTATATGATAGAAACCATCATTTGTTTACTAAACTTTCATCCCTTGATATATATGTTTGGTTAGATGAAAGTTTAAGTTACATTTAATGTATAAAACCCTAAAATTGCTTTGTTTAGAAACTCTATTTATTCAAACTTCCATATATTTTTGTGTACTCACTGGAATTGATTTATTCAAATTGGAGATTAACTTGGACTCATATATGTATGAAATATCCCAAAATCATTTTTAAAATACCAAGAAATGAGTCTTTGGTGAGAGTTTGAAGTTCGGGTATGAAATCTGCCCTAAGGGTGAAAGTATGCCCGTCATGTGTTCGATGTTTCTGTTGACATAGCAAATGAACTCTAAAAATTATGAAAATTTAATATTACTTTTTTCAATATGTTTAATGATGTTGGGTGAAATATCATGGAAAGTTATAATGTAGAAAAATTATGAAAATTCCTGGAAGTTGAATGAACGATAAAAGAGCCTATAGGGCAGATTTGCTACGTAGTGAAGAAATAGGCTTATTTTGCTCTAGGAAACTTGAAATGATGTATCGGCTATTGTATTGGAATCCTAACGTGACAAGTATTGAATTACTAAGAATAAATGAATATATGTTGGTATATGATTTGGATATGACAAATGTACTAACATGAAATTTTGTGGAACTTCATTTATAATGAATGATTTGAATAGAATTGTACGATGCTTATGGATTGAGTTATGTTTAAGTTATTCTTTAAATTGTTAATATTCTTATGATGATACTAATATTTTAAGAATGATAGGAAGGGAAGAAGAGCTGATTGAACAAGTACCAGATAAAGGCAAGGGAAAAGCCAGTTAAACTGTCAAGGTGAGTGTACTTATGATTTGTTTCATATATAAATATGAATATTGCTCTAAGAGCGGATTTTTTTGAATACTTTGGTATTCAGGATTTGTTTGGATATTAAAATATCCAGGATTGGTTGGGTCTTATGATCCAGGATTGGAATTGGACAAATATCCAATGATTTGTTGGAACTTATGTTCCAGGATTTGTTATTGCCAATGGGCAGAATTATTTGGAACTTATGTTCCAGGTTCCAAGATTTGTTATTGCCAATGGGTAGAATTATTTGGAACTTATGTTCCAGGATTTGTTATTGCCAATGGGAAGAATTATTTGGAACTTATGTTCTAGGATTTGTTATTGCCAATGGGCAGAATTATTTGGATCTTATGATCCAGGATTTGTTATTGCCAATGGGCAGGATTGTTCGGATTTTATATCCACATATTCTATATATAATTGTTATTACATTGTAGGGAAGGAGTACCTCACTAATCTTAATGCTTAGAGTTTATATTTTAACAATTTCAGGATTGTATGCTGCCAACTAGAATATCATATGACCGGTAACTTCGTGAGTTTCACCGTTGGAAAGAGTCGGGATTTAAATATGGGGATTTTATCATTGTCACACTGAAGATTTTAATCTACTCACACATTGTACATTTTGCGTTAGTATGGATTGAGTTGATGATTGTGAAATTTTATCATATTTAATCATAGTATTGTATGTCCGCTTAATTATGAGTATGATATTGATTTCGTTATGGCACAAGAATAATATTATGTTGATTATGCACATTATGCAGTAAAATATGGATAGATGAATTATATTTCTAATGGGCTCACGATTATGATTTAATTATTCTAATAATGAATGATTAGTATGGATATTCGGGTTGCGGTGTGACAATTAGTGGTATCAGAGCGTGGTTATTAATTCTTGACGTGTGTGATGGTTAGATGGAGGTATTGTGTTGATTTGATATTTATGAATTGTTTATGTCCTAACCAATAGTTTAGTAGTATAAACTATTTATATTGGCTGGTAGAACTTTGTTATATTACAGATAATTCCAGATCGAACCTGGGGATGGACAACATCGAGAAGAGGGAGTAGCTTCTCGTACAGACAATACTGAAGAAGAGCAGAGTGTTGCTGGAAGGGACAGAGAGAATGAACAACCTATATAGATTCAGATGGTGGTGTAGGCAATGATGAGGATGGCAAAGCAACAAGAACGAAATATGGCGCAAATGGCAGAGCAACAGGCTAGATATCTGGAATCAAAGACTGTGGCCAGAATTGAGAAAGAGACAAGGAAGGAAATGAAAGATCCCATACATGAGAAGTTTTTGAAGTTGAATCCTCCAGAATATTCAGGGTCAGTTGAACCTACAGAAGCTGAGATGTGGGTCCGAGATCTAGAAACTATATTTGCAGTTATGAAGGTTCCAGATAACCAGAAAGTTAATCTAGCTTTGTTTAAGCTCAAACGAGAGGCCAAATATTGGTGGGAAGTCAGTCACCATTTGGTGCCTAGAATGGAAGGTACTGGTGTTATTACTTGGTATGAGTTTATTAAAGCATTGTACATTAAGTATTTCCCTAAGGTTTATAGGAGGGAGAAGGTGAGGGAATTTATAAATTTGACCCAGGGGAAAATGTATGTGAGGGGGTATGATGCTAAATTTACTGCTTTATCCAGATTTGCTACTAAGTATGTGCAGGATGAAGGAGTTAAATGTAGTATGTTTCAAGATGGACGGATTTGGCCTATTCAAAAAAGAGTGGCCTCTTATGAGTTAGAAGATTATGCTTCTCTGGTAAACAAAGCCACGATAGCAGAAAGGCAAACGAACCAAGGTGTTGCGAGCCGAGAGAATTTAAAGAAAAGAAGATTCGACACATCTCAGTCTAGGGGAGGTGAGGGTGGAAGTGTTAAGGTGGAACCTCATAAATTTTAGAGAGGTGATGGATATAGTGGTAGAGGCCAACGGAGATTTGGCAGAAATACTAGGGGTGGGGAATCTTCTAATCTTGTTAGGACGTCAGGAAAGGGTGAGGCACCGACACGAATTGTTACATGTTTCTTTTGTAAAGATGAGGGGCATTATAAATCCGAGTGTCCTGAGCTTAAAGGAGTGGAATGCTACCACTGTCATCAAGTGGGGCATGTTAGTAAGAATTGTTCGCAGTTGGCAGAGACTACAGCAGCACCTAGCGAAGCAGCAAGTAGAGTGTTATCTCCAGGCAGTGCAGTGAAAAGTATGGGCAGAGGACAAGCCAGTGGTTCTAGGCCTGGTGGACGAGTCTTTACGATGAAAGAGACTCAGATTACCCCAGATGTGGTGACAGGTACACTTTCTGTTACTGATAGAAATGCTTATGTTTTAATTGATCCTGGTTCCACCCATTCTTTTGTGTCTTATGCTTTTGCCATATACCTGAATAGACCGTGTACTCGTTTAGATGTGGGGTTGGGTATTTATATGCCTATGGGGGATATGGTTATAGCGGAATATGTTTTTCATGATTGTGTTTTGAATGTGGGGTCTAGAGATACAGTTATAGATCTGCTTCCGTTGGATATTTTTGATTTTGATATAATTCTGGGAATGGATTGGTTATCTAAATATCATGCATCTATGGATTGTTTCTATAAGGAAGTTGTTTTTAATTTGCCTGGTGAGCCTGAATTTAAATTTGTGGGGGAAAGGAAAATTGTTCCCAGTTGCATCATTTCTGCTATTGAGACGAGGAAATTATTGAGTAAGCGTTATGAGGGTTTTATTGCATATGTTATTGACACTAGGAAGGGGGCTTTACAATTAGTCGATGTTCCTATTGTACGGGATTTTCCCGAAGTGTTTCATAATGAGTTGCCAGGGTTACCTCCAGAAAGAGAAATTGAATTTAGTATTGAATTAGGACCGGGGACAACCCCTATTTCTATGTCACCATATAGAATGGCACTGCTGAGTTGAAAGAACTCAAAATTCAGTTGCAGGATTTGCTTGATAGGGGGTTCATACAACCTAGTGTATCTCCATGGGGGGCGTCGGTTTTATTTGTTAAAAACTAAAGATGGCACTATGCATTTGTGTATTAATTATAGGCAACTGAATAAAGCTACTATTAAGAACAAGTACCCTTTACCTCGTATAGATGATTTGTTTGATCAGTTACAAGGTGCTAAAGTGTTTTCAAAAATAGACATGCGATCGGGTTATCATCAGTTGAGGGTCAAGGAGAGTGATATTTCTAAAACTTCTTTTCGTACTCGGTATGGTGATTTTGAATTTCTGGTGATGCCTTTTGGTGTGACTAATGCTCTAGCTATATTTATGGATCTTATGAATCGGGTACTTCATCCTTTTGTTGATTCATTTTTGATAGTTTTTATTGATGATATTCTGATTTATTCATGCGATATGGTTGAACATGAAAAGAATCTCACAACTTTTTTGAATCTATTAAAAGATAAGAAGTTGTATGCCAAGTTTAGCAAGTGTGAATTTTGGCTATCACAAGTTGCATTTTTAGGCCATGTTGATTCGGGAGATGGTATATGTGTTGATCCTAAAAAGGTAGAGGATATTGTAAAATTGGTGAGGCCCAATAACGTGACTGAGGTGATAAGTTTTCTTAGTTTAGCTCGGTATTATAGGAGGTTTATAAAGGGATTTTCTTCAATTGCCTTGCCGATGACTAAACTAACCGGGAAAGATGTTAAGTTTGAATGGAATTCTAATTGTGAAAATAGTTTTGATGAATTGAAAAAGAGGTTGGTAACTGCCCCTGTTCTTACTATTCCACATGGTGGAGATGGTTTTGTTATTTATACTGATGCTTCACACCAGGGGTTGGGTTGTGTTTTTATGTAGCATGGTAGGAGTTATTGATTATGCTTCAAGGCAGTTGCGTACACATGAACGTAATTATCCTACACATGATTTGGAACTTGCTGCTATTGTGTTTGCTTTGAAATTATGGCGTCATTATCTATATGGTTAGGTATGTGAAATTTTTACTGACCATCAAAGCCTTAAGTATTTAGTTACTCAGAAGGAGTTGAATTTGAGGCAGAGGCGGTGGATGTAGTTAATTAAAGATTATGATTGTACAATTCACTACCACCCAGGAAAGGCAAATGTAGTTGCAGATGCTTTGAGTAGAAAGGCTTCAGGCAGGTTATCTAGTATTCGGTGTGCTAGAGTTGCTCATATTATGGAGTTGAGATTGATGGGAGTAGAATTGCAGCTAGTAGATGGGGATAGATTCTTTGCTGATGTAAGCGTGAGGCCTTTGTGAGCTACCCGTATTCATGATTTGCAATGTCAAGATACTTTTCTTGAGAAGAAATGACAAGATGTCCGAGATGGTAAGTCTGAAGATTTTGGTATTGTGAATGATGGCACTTTATTGTATAAACAGCGGTTATGTGTGCCTAATGTGTGTGGATTGAAAGAGGAAATTTTAGATGAGGCTCATAATTTCATTTATACTATGCATCCTGGTAGTACTAAAATGTATAGGGATTTAAAGGAGAATTATTGGTGGAATAATATGAAAAAGGAAATAGATGATTTTGTTGCTAGGTGCCTTACATGTCAGCAAGTGAAAGTGGAGCATCAGAAGCCTACTGGTCTGCTTCAGCCATTGCCAATACCAGAATGGAAATGGGATCATGTAACGATGGATTTTGTGGTTGGGCTTCCTCGATCTCAGAAGGGGTCAGATTTGATTTGGGTAGTGGTGGATAGATTGACGAAGTCCGCTCATTTCCTAGCAGTCAAGACTACGTATACAGTTGACAGGTATGCTAGATTGTATGTTAATGAAATTATTCGATTGCATGGAGCACCGGTATCTATTGTTTCAGATAGAGACCTTACTTTTACATCCAGATTCTGGGATAGTTTGCAGTATGCTATGGGTACCAACTTAAAGTTTAGTACGACTTTTTATCCCCAGACAGATGGGCAGTCTGAAAGAAGAATACAGATTTTGGAAGATATGCTTAGAGCTTGTGTGCTTGATTTCAAAGGTAATTGGGATGAATATTTGCCTTTGATAGAATTTTCATATAACAATAGTTTTCAGTCTACTATTGGTATGGCTCCATATGAAGCGTTGTATGGTAGATGGTGTCGTACACCCGTATGTTGGGGTGAAGTTGGTGAGAGGAAGATAGAGGGTCCAGGGTTGATTGAAGTCACCACTGAAAAAGTGAAGATTATTCAAGATAGAATGAGAATAGATCAAAGTAGAAAGAAAAGTTATGCTGATAAACGACGAAAAGATTTGAAATTCCAGAAAGGGGATTATGTGTTTCTTCGGATATCTCCATGGAAAGGAGTTATGAGGCTTGGAAAGAAAGGGAAATTAAGTCCACGCTACATTGGACCTTATGAAATCCTTGAGAAAGTCGAGATGGTTGCCTACAAGTTAGCATTACCACCAGAGTTATCTTGGTTACATGATGTTTTCCATGTTTCTATTTTAAGAAAGTATTTAGCGGATCCTTCACATGTTTTGGTAGAACAGCCTATTGAGTTAAAGGAATACTTGAGTTATGTGGAAGAACCACTTGATATCGTGGATAGGAAGGAACAAGTATTAAGATTAAAAGTAATCCCACTTGTGAAAGTTGTGTGGAGAAGGCATTCCATGGAAGAAGCTACATGGGAGAGTGAGGATAGAATGAAGATGCGTTATCCGTATTTGTTTGATTCGGACAACCAAGTTATCTCAATTTCGAGGACGCAATTTCCTAACAGGGGAGAATTGTGACAACCCGAATACAATTATGATTAATTATGCATAAATCATGCCTAGCTTAGGTGATATGATTCGTGTGTTATTAATACATGTGATGTTAATTTATTATGTTTAGTCTAATCCTACCTTCAGAAAGCATGAAATGTTGAATTAGTTGCAAATACAAAATTTTGAAGGTTTTGGTAGGAATGTTCATCTTTAAGGCTAGTTTTCACCTTTATGACATAACAATTGACTTGAGGTGAAAACTACATAGTTGTATACAAGTGAGTTATGGTTGTAACACAACAAACGGTGTGTGAAACGGAGGTTTGAGTTGGAAGTTATACCAAAATTACGAAACAAGGGCAAAATAGTCCATCCGTTAAGTAGTATTTTATCTTATTATGGCAACAAATGTTTTGTTCTCATTGGTTGGGAAGGGTGGTGGCTTTGGCCAACCTTAAACCCTTATAATTACCTCTTTTTTCATCCAAAATTCATCCATGAGATATTTTAATCTTAAGGAAAGAGAAGTAGGAAGTTAGGAAGAAAAAGTGAGGACAAAATTGAAGAAAAATTCGTAGAAAATTACGTAAAAGCCTCGAAGGTAATGCTAACTGCAAATCTTATTGTTTTTCTTATATTTATGTTTTATATGATAGAAACCATCATTTATTTACTAAACATTCAGCCCTTGATATATATATTTGGTTAGATGAAAGTTTAAGTTAAGTTTAATGTATAAAACCCTAAAATTGCTTTGTTTAGAAACTCTATTTATTCAAACTTCTATATATTTTTGTGTACTTATTGGAATTGATTTATTCCAATTGGAGATTAGCCTGGACTCATATATGTATGGCATATCCGAAAATCATGTTAAAATACAAAGAAATGAGTCTTTGGTGAGAGTTTGAAGTTCGGGTATGAAATCTGCCCTAAGGGTGAAAGTATGCCAGTCATGTGTTCGATGCTTCTCTTGACATAGCAAATGAACTCTAAAAATTATGAAACTTTAATATTATATTTTTCAATGTTTTTGGGTAAAATATCATGGAAAGTTATAATGTAGAAAAATTATGAAAATTCCTGGAAGTTGAATGAACGATAAAAGAGCCTATAGGACAGATTTGCTAGGTAGTGAAGAAATAGGCTTATTTTTCTGTAGGAAAGTTGAAATGATATATCAGCTATTGTATTGGAATCCTAATGAGATAAGGATTGAATTACTAAGAATAAATGAATATATGTTGGTCTATGATTTGGATATGACAAATGTACTAACATGAAATTTTGTGGAACTTCATTTATAATGAATGATTTGAATAGAATTATATTATGCTTATGGATTGAGTTATGTTTAAGTTATTCTTTAAATTGTTAATATTCTTATGATGATACTAATATTGTAAGAATAATAGGAAGGGAAGAAGAGCTGATTGAACAAGTACCAGATAAAGGCAATGGAAAAGCGAGTTAAACTGTCAAGGTGAGTGTACTTATGATTTGTTTCATATATAAATATGAATATAGCTCTAACAGCGAATTTTTTTTAATACTTTGGTATTCAGGATTTGTTTGGATATTAAAATATCCAGGATTGGTTGGGTCTTATGATCCATGATTGGAATTGGACAAATATCCAATGATTTGTTGGAACTTATGTTCCAGGAATTGTTATTGCCAATGGGAAAACTTATTTGGAACTTATGTTCGAGGATTTGTTATTGCTAATGGGCAGAATTATTTGGAATTTATGTTCCAGGATTTATTATTGCCAATGGGCAGAATTATTTGGATCTTATGATCCCAGATTTGTTATTGCCAATGGGCAGGATTGTTTGGATTTTATATCCACATATTCTATATGGAATTGTTATTACATTGTAGGGAAGGAGTACCTCACTAAGCTTAATGCTTAGAGTTTATATTTTAACGATTTCAGGTTTGTATGCTGCCAACTAGAATATCATATGACCGGTAACTTCGAGAGTTGCACCGTTGGAAAGAGCCGGGGTTTAAATATGGAGATTTTATCATTAACACACTGAAGATTTTAATCTACTCACACATTGTACATTTTGCGTTAGTATGGATTGAGTTGATTATTGTGAAATTTTATCATCGTTAATCATAGTATTGTATGTCCGCTTAATTATGACTCTGATATTGATTTCGTTATGGCACAAGAATAATATTATGTTGATTATGCACATTATGTAGTAAAATATGGATAGATGAATTATATTTCCAATGGGCTCACGATTATGATTTAATTATACTAATAATGAATGATTAGTATGGATATTGGGTTTGGGGTGTGACACCGGGAGTCTGGTGAATGCACGATCAGGTCGTACGAGTTACATTGGTCCTGTACGAGGTGCTTGTACCTTTTACTGGACCATTTTGTTGATTTTTTTATGTTTTCACCTCTTAACGCCATATTTTTAAGTCCAAGTCTAATTTTTTGTGAATTCTCACCGTATACTCAAATTGGGTGGTCGACGACTGTGCGGTCGGCTTGTATAAGTTACGTTGGTCCCTTAGGAGGTGCTCGTACATTTTATAGGACCGTTTTGTGGTTGTTTTATGTTTTCATCCCCTGACTCCATGTTTTTAAGGCCAAGTCAATTTTTTTTGCAAATTCTCATCTTATACTCAAATTCGGAGGTGGGGGACTACGCGGTCGGTTCCTACAAGTTACACTGGTCCTGTGCGAGATGCACATAACTTTTACGGGGCCATATTTTGGTTGTTTTATGTTTTCACCCCATGACGCCATATTTTTAAGCCCAAGTCTAATTATTTGCAAATTATCTTCGGATACTCACATCGGGAGGCCAACGATTACGCGGTCGATTCGTACGAGTTACATTGATCTCGTGCGACGTCCTTGCATAACTTATGGGACCGTTTTGTGATTATTTTATATTTTGACCCCTTGAAGCCATATTTTAGGCCTAAGTCTAAATTTTTCAATTTCTCGCCATATATTCGAACTGTGAGGTTGGTGACTACGCGATCGGTTCTTACGAGTTACACTACTCCCATGCGAGGTGCTCATACCATTTTAGGGACCATTTTGTGGTTATATTATCTTTACATCCCTTGACGCGATATTTTAGAACTAAGTCTAAATTTTTCAAATTCTCATCGTAAACTGATATTAGGAGGCCGACGATTACACACTCGGTTCATATGAGTTACAATGGTCTCATATAATGTGCTATCACCAATTACGAGACCGTTTTGTGACAGTTTTATGTTTTCACCCCTTGACGACATATTTTAGGCCAAAATCTAAATTTGGAAAATTCACGTCGTATATTCAAACTGGGAGTTCGGTGACTATGCAGTTCAATTCGTACCAGTTAAATTGGTCACGTTCGAGGTGCCCTCACCTATCACAAGATTGTTTTGTGGTTGTTTCACATTTTCTCCCCTTGACACCATGTTTATAGGTCCAAGTCTAAATTTTGCAAATTCTCGCCGTACACTAAAACTGGGTGTCCGGTGAATATGTAGTTGGTTCCTTCGAGTTACACTAGTCCTGTGCGAGCTATTCATACCTTTACAGGACGGTTTTTGGGATATTGTAAGTTTTCACCCCTTGAAGCCATGTTTTTATGCCCAAGTCTAATTTTGTTGCAATTTATATTCGTATACTCAAATCGGGAGGCCGACGACTACGCGGTCTATTCAAATGACTTACATTGGTCCCGTGAAAGGTGTTCGCACCACTTAAGGGACCATTTTGTGGATGTTTAATATTTTCACCCCTTCATGCCACATTTTAGGCCTAAGTCCAAATTTTGCAAATTCTCATCGTATACTCAAACTGGGAGACCGATGACTAAGTGGTCGGTTACCACGAGTTAAATTGGTCCCTTGCGAGGTGATCGTACCACTCACGGGACCATTTTGTGACTATTTTATGTTTTCACCCCTTAACGCCATACTTTAGGCGAATTATTGTCGTTGCTCAAACTGGGTGTCCGGTGACTATGCCGTTCATTTCATACGGGAAACACTAGTCGTGTTCGATGTGCCCGCACCTCGTACGAGACTATTTTGTGGTTGTTTTACGTTTTAACCCCTTCACGCCATGTTTTTAGTCTAAATTTCGCAAATTCATGATGCAGACTCAAGCCGAGAGTCCGATGAATCAGCGGTCGGTTCCTATATGCTAGACTCGTACCTTATACGGAACTATTTTTTCGTTGTTTTATGTTTTCAGCCCTCACCCCATGTTTTTATGCCCAAGTCTATTTTCTTGAAAATTCTCATCGTATACTCAAATCGGGAGGCCGATGACTACGCAGTCGATTCATACGGCTTACATTGGTCCCACGCAAGGAGCTCACACCACTTACATACAATTTTATGGATGTTTAATGTTTTCACCACTTGACCCCATATTTTAGTTCAAAGTCTAAATTTTTTAAATTCTCATCATATACTCAAACCGGGAGATCGGTGACTACGCGGTCAGTTCCTACGAGTTTCATTAATCCCGTGTGAGGTGTCCGTACCTCCTACGGACTGTTTTGTCGTTGTTTTACAGTTTCACCCCTTAATGCCATGATTTTAAGACCAAGTCAAATTTTTCGTAAATTCTTATCTTATACTCCAACTGGGAGGCCTATGAATACACGATCGGTTCATACCAGTTACATTAGTTCCGTGCAAGGTGCCCATGCCTCTTATAGGACCGTTTTGGGTTTTTTTAATTTTCCACCACTTGAAGCCATATTTAAGGCCGAAGTCTAAATTTTTCATATTTTTATTGTATACTCAGATCGGGAGACTTGTGAACACACGATCGGATCGTACGAGTTACGTTGGTTCCCTATGAGGTTCTCGTGCCTCCTACGGGGCTATTTCGAGAAGTTTAATGTTTTCACCCATTAACGTACCATTTTAGATCTAATTCTAAAATTTTCAAGTTCTCATCATACATTCAAACCGGGATACCGGTGACTACGTGATCGGTTCATACGACATACATTGGTCCCGTAAGAGGGGATTGTATCTCCTACTGGACTATTTTGTGTATGTTTATAGTTTCAACCCTTGATGTCATGTTTTTAAGCCTAAGTCTTATTTTTTGTAAAATCCTGTCGTATTCTCAAAACCGGGAGTCTGGTGAATACGCGGTCAGTTCGTACGAGTTACATTGGTCCCGTACGACGTGCTTGTACCTTATACTGGACAATTTTGTGGCTTTTTTTATGTTTTAACCCCTTGACGCTATATTTTAGGCCTAACTCTAAATTTGGCAAATTCACGTCGTATATTCAAACTAGGAGTTCGATGACTATGCAATTAAATTTGTACCAGTTACATTGGTCGCGTTCGAGGTGCCCGTACCTCTCATGAGATCATGTTGTGGCTGTTTCACTTTTTCACCCCTTGACACCATGTTTATAAGTTCAAGTCTAAATTTTGCAAATTCTTGTCGTACACTAAAATTGGGTGTCCGGTGAATACATAGTCAGTTCCTTCGAGTTACACTGCTCCCGTGTGAGGTGCTCATAGCTTTTACAGGACCGTTTTCTGGATATTTTATGTTTTCACCCCTTGACGTCATGTTTTTATGGCCAAGTCAATTTTTTTTTGAAAATTTTAATCACATACTCAAATCGGGAGGCCGACGACTAGACGGTCAATTTCAATTGACTTATATTGGTCCCACGCAAGGTGCTCACACTACTTTACGAGACCGTTTTGTGGATGTTTAATGTTTTCACCCCTTGACGCCACATTTTAGGCCTAATTCCAAAATTTTCAAATTCTCATCGTATACTCAAACTGGGAGATCGATGACTACGTGGTCGGTTCCTATGAGTTACATTGGTCCCTTGCGAGGTGCTCGCACTACTTACGGTATGGTTTTGTGACTATTTTACGTTTTCACCCCTTAACGCCATATTTTAGGCAAATTATCACCGTTTACTCAAACTGGGAGTCCGATGGCTATGTCATTCAATTTGTACGGGTGACATTGGTCGTGTTCGATGTGCTCCCACCTCTTATGAGATCGTTTTGTGGTTTTTTTACGTTTTCACCCCTTCACGCCATGTTTTTAGTCCAAAGTCTAAATTCTGTTAAATCATAATGTAGACTCAAACCCAGAGTTCGGTAAATCCGTGGACGGTTCCTACAGTTACATTGGACTCGTGCGAGGTGCTCGTACCTTTACAGGATCGATTTCTGGCTGTTTAATGTTTTCAGCCCTTGCCCCCTTGTTTTTAAGCCCAAGTCTATTTTTTTGCAAATTATAATCGTATACTCAAATCGGGAGGCCGACGACTACGCAGTCAATTCGTACGACTTACATTGGTCCCATGCAAGGTGATAGCACCACATACATACAATTTTGTGGATGTTTAATGTTTTCACCACTTGACGCCATATTTTAGGCCAAAGTCTAAATTTTGAAAATTCTCATCTTATACACAAACTGGCAGATTGGTGACTACGCAGTCAGTTCCTACGAGTTTGATTGATTCCGTGCGAGGTGCTTGTACATCTTAAGACACTATTTTGTGGTTGTTTTAGAGTTTCACCCCCCGACACCATGATTTTAAGACCAAGTCTATTTTTTTGCAAATTCTTATCTTGTACTCCAACCGGGAGGCCCATGAATACCCAATCGGTTCATACGAGTTACATTATTTCCGTGTGAGGTACTCGTACTTCTTTCAAGACCGTTTTGGGTCGATTTAATTTTTCACCCCTTAACGCCATTTTTAAGGTCTAAGTCTAAAATTTTCAGATTCTTATTGTATACTCAAATCGGGATACTGGTGAATACGCGATCGAATCGTCCGAGTTACGTCTGTTCCGTACGATGTTCTCGTGCCTCCTAAGAGGCTATTTGGGGTTGTTTAACGTTTTCACCCCTTGATGCCATATTTTAGGCCGAAGTCTAAACTTTTCAAGTTCTCATCATACGCTCAAACCGGGACACCGGTGACTATTTGATCGGTTCATATAAGATACATTAGTGCCATAAGAGGGGCTTGTATCTCCTATTGGACTATTTTGTGGCTGTTTATAGTTTCAACCCTTGACATCTTGTTTCTAAGCCCAAGTCTATTTTTTTGTAAATTCTTGTAGTATACTCAAACCGGGAGTCCGGTGAATATGCGATCGGTTCATCTGAGTTACATTGGTCCTGTACGAGGGGCTTGCACCTTTTACAGGACCATTTTGTGGGTTTTTCATTTTTTCACACCTTGATGCCATGTTTTTAATACCAAGTCTGATTTTTTATAATTTTTCATCGTATAATCAAATTGGGAGGCCGCCGACTGTGCGGTCGACTTGTATGAGTTACATTGGTCCCATGCGAGGTGCTCGTACCTTTTAGAGGACCATTTTGTGGTTATTTTATGTTCCCTTGACGCCATGTTTTTAAGCACAAGTCTATTTTTTTGCTAATTCTCATCTTATACTCAAATTCGGAGGTCGGGGACTACGTGATCGATTCCTATGAGTTACATTGGTCCTGTGCGAGGTTCTCATACCTTTTACGGGGCCATATTTTGGTTGTTTTATGTTTTCGCCCCATGACGCCATGTTTTTAAGCGCAAGTCTAATTATTTCGAAATTCAGCTCGAATACTCACATCGGGAGGCCAACGATTACGCGGTCGATTCGTACGAGTTACATTGGCCTCGGGCGACGTGCTTGCACAACTTATGGGACCATTTTGTGATTGTTTTACGTTTTCACCCCTTGAAGGCATATTTTAGGCCTAAGTCTAAATTTTAGAATTTCTTATCATATATTCGAACTGAGATGCCGATGACTACAATTCGGTTCTTACGAGTTACCGTACTCCCATGCGAGGTGGTCGTACCATTTATCGGACCGTTTTGTGGTTATATTATGTTTACACCCCTTGAAGCCATATTTTAGGCCCAAATTCTCATCGTATACTGGTATCGGGAGGCCGACGACTACGTAGTCGGTTCGTATGAGTTAAATTGGTCGTAGATAAGGTGCTCTCACCACTTACGAGACCGTTTTGTGACAGTTTTATGTTTTCAACCCTTGACGCCATAATTTAGGCCTAAGTCTAAATTTGGAAAATCCACATCGTATATTCAAACTAGGAGTTCGGTGACTTTGCAGTTCAATTCGTACTTGTTACATTGGTCACGTTCGAGGTTTCCGCACCCATCACGAGATCCTTTTGTGGTTGTTTCACCTTTTCACCCTTTGACACCATTTTTTAGTTCCAAGTCTAAATTTTGTAAATTCTCGTCGTACACTAAAACTGGGTGTCTGGTGAATACGCAGTCGGTTCTTTTGAGTTACACTTGTCCCATGCGAGGTGCTCATACCTTTTACAGTTTTGTTTTTGCGATGTTTTATGTTTTCACCCCTTGACGCCATGTTTTATGCCCAAGTCTAATTTTTTTGCAAATTCTATTTATATACTCAAATAGGGAGGCCGATGACTACGCTATCGATTCAAACGACATACATTGGTCCCATGCAAGGTGCTCACACCACTTACGGGACCGTTTTGTGGATGTTTAATGTTTTCACCCCCTGATGCCACATTATAGGCGTAAGCCCAAATTTTGCAAATTCTCATCGTATACTCAATTCGGGAGATCGATGACTACGCGATCGGTTCCTAGTAGTTACATTGGTCCCTTGCGAAGTGCTCACACCACTTTCGGGACTATTTTGTGACTATTTTATGTTTTCACCCCTTAACACCATATTTTTAGTCCCAAGTCTAAATTCTGGAAATTCATGATGTAGACTCAAAGCGAGAATCTGGTGAATCCGTGGTCAGTTCCTATAGTTACACTAGTCTTGTGCGAGGTGCTCGTACCTTTTACGGGACCATTTTCAGGCTATTTTATGTTTTCATCCCTTGACCCCATGTTTTTAAGCCCAAGTCTATTTTTTTTCAAATTCTCATCACATACTCAAATCGGGAGGCCGACGACTACGCAGTCAATTCATACGACATACATTGGTCCCATGTAAGGTGCTCGCACCACTTACATACAATTTTGTGGATCTTTAATGTTTTCACCACTTGAGGCCAAATTTTAGGCCAAAGTCTAAATTTTGAAAATTCTCATCGTATAAACAAATCGGGAGATCGGTGACTATGCTGTCAGTTCCTACGAGTTACATTGATCCCTTGCGTGGTGCTCGTACGCCTTACAACACTATTTTTGTGGCTATTTTATAGTTTCACCCCTAACGCCATGATTTTAAGAACAAGCCTAATTTTTCGCAAATTCTTATCTTATACTCCAATCACGAGGCCCTTGAATACGCGATCGATTCATACGAGTTACATTAGTTCTGTGCGAGGTGACCGTGCCTCTTACAAGACTGTTTTAGGTCTATTTAATTTGTCACCCCTTAATGCCATATTTAAGGCCTAAGTCTAAAATTTTCAGATTCTTATTGTATACTCAAATTGGGAGACTGGTGAATACGCGATTGGATCGTACGAGTTACGTCGGTTCCATACGAGGTTCACGTGCCTCCTACGAGGCTATTTGGGGTTGTTTAATGTTTTCACCCCTTTATGCCATATTTTAGGCCTAAGTCCAAAATTTTCAAGTTCTCATCATATACTCAAACCGTGAGACCGGTGACTATGTGATCGGTTCATACGAGATACATTGGTCTCGTAAGAGGGGCTTGTACCTCCTACTGGACTATTTTGTGGCTGTATATAGTTTCACCCCTTGATGTCATGTTTTTACGCCCAAGTCTAATTTTTCATAAATTCTTATCGTATACTCAAATCGGGAGTCCGGTGAATACGCGGTCAGTTCATACGAGTTACATTGGTCTCGTACGTGGTGATCGATCCTTTTATAGGACCATTTTGTGGCTTTTTAATGTTTTCATCCCTTGACGCCATGTTTTTAATGCCAAGTCTGATTTTTTACAATTTTTCATCGTATACTCAAATTGGGAGGCTTATGACTGTGCGGTCGGCTCGTATGAGTTACATCGGTAACATGCGAGGTATTCGTACCTTTATAGGACCGTTTTGTTGTTGTTTTATGTTTCCTTGACACCATGTTTTTAAGCCCAAGTCTAATTTTTTTGGTAATTCTCATCTTATACTCAAATTTTTCAGAGGTCGGGGACTATGCGGTTGGTTCCTACGAGTTACACTGGTCCTGTGCCAGCTTCTCATACCTTTTACGGGGCCATATTTTGGTTAATTTGTGTTTTCAACCTATGACACCATGTTTTTAAACCTAAGTCCAATTATTTGCAAATTCTCGTCGGATACTCACATCTGGAGGCCAACGATTACGCGATCGATTCGTACGATTTACATTTATCTCATGCGATGTGCTTGCACAACTTATGGGACCGTTTTGTGATTGTTTTACATTTTCACCCCTTGAGGTCATATTTTAGGCCTAAGTCTAAATTTTGCAATTTCTCGTCATATATTCGAACTGAGAGGCCGATGACTACGCGATTAGTTCTTACGAGTTACACTACTCCCATGCGAGGTGCTCGTACCATTTACGGGACTATTTTGTGGTTATATTATGTTTACACTCCTTGACGCCATATTTTAGTCCTAAGTCTAAATTTTTCAAATTCTGGTCGTATACTGGTATCGGGAAGCTAACGACTATGCAGTCGGTTCGTATGAGTTACATTGGTTCCAGATAATATGCTCTCACCACTTACGAGACCGTTTTGTGAGAGTTTATGTTTTCACCCCTTGACGCCATATTTTAGGCCCAAATATAAATTTTACAAATTCACGTCGTATATTCAAACTAGGAGTTCGGTGACTATGCAGTTCAATTTGTACCATTTACATTGGTTGCGTTCGAGGTGCCCACACCTCTCACGAGATCATTTTGTGTTTGTTTCACCTTTTCACCCCTTGACCCCATGTTTTTAAGCCCAAGTCTATTTTTTTTCAAATTCTCATCACATACTCAAATCGGGAGGCCGACGACTACGCAGTCAATTCATACGACATACATTGGTCCCATGTAAGGTGCTCGCACCACTTACATACAATTTTGTGGATCTTTAATGTTTTCACCACTTGAGGCCAAATTTTAGGCCAAAGTCTAAATTTTGAAAATTCTCATCGTATAAACAAATCGGGAGATCGGTGACTATGCTGTCAGTTCCTACGAGTTACATTGATCCCTTGCGTGGTGCTCGTACGCCTTACAACACTATTTTTGTGGCTATTTTATAGTTTCACCCCTAACGCCATGATTTTAAGAACAAGCCTAATTTTTCGCAAATTCTTATCTTATACTCCAATCACGAGGCCCTTGAATACGCGATCGATTCATACGAGTTACATTAGTTCTGTGCGAGGTGACCGTGCCTCTTACAAGACTGTTTTAGGTCTATTTAATTTGTCACCCCTTAATGCCATATTTAAGGCCTAAGTCTAAAATTTTCAGATTCTTATTGTATACTCAAATTGGGAGACTGGTGAATACGCGATTGGATCGTACGAGTTATGTCGGTTCCATACGAGGTTCACGTGCCTCCTACGAGGCTATTTGGGGTTGTTTAATGTTTTCACCCCTTTATCCCATATTTTATGCCTAAGTCCAAAATTTTCAAGTTCTCATCATATACTCAAACCGTGAGACCGGTGACTATGTGATCGGTTCATACGAGATACATTGGTCTCGTAAGAGGGGCTTGTACCTCCTACTGGACTATTTTGTGGCTGTATATAGTTTCACCCCTTGATGTCATGTTTTTACGCCCAAGTCTAATTTTTCATAAATTCTTATCGTATACTCAAATCGGGAGTCCGGTGAATACGCGGTCAGTTCATACGAGTTACATTGGTCTCGTACGTGGTGATCGATCCTTTTATAGGACCATTTTGTGGCTTTTTAATGTTTTCATCCCTTGACGCCATGTTTTTAATGCCAAGTCCGATTTTTTACAATTTTTCATCGTATACTCAAATTGGGAGACTTATGACTGTGCGGTCGGCTCGTATGAGTTACATCGGTAACATGCGAGGTATTCGTACCTTTATAGGACCGTTTTGTTGTTGTTTTATGTTTCCTTGACACCATGTTTTTAAGCCCAAGTCTAATTTTTTTGGTAATTCTCATCTTATACTCAAATTTTTCAGAGGTCGGGGACTATGCGGTTGGTTCCTACGAGTTACACTGGTCCTGTGCCAGCTTCTCATACCTTTTACGGGGCCATATTTTGGTTAATTTGTGTTTTCAACCTATGACACCATGTTTTTAAACCTAAGTCCAATTATTTGCAAATTCTCGTCGGATACTCACATCTGGAGGCCAACGATTACGCGATCGATTCGTACGATTTACATTTATCTCATGCGATGTGCTTGCACAACTTATGGGATCGTTTTGTGATTGTTTTACATTTTCACCCCTTGAGGTCATATTTTAGGCCTAAGTCTAAATTTTGCAATTTCTCGTCATATATTCGAACTGAGAGGCCGATGACTACGCGATTAGTTCTTACGAGTTACACTACTCCCATGCGAGGTGCTCGTACCATTTACGGGACTATTTTGTGGTTATATTATGTTTACACTCCTTGATGCCATATTTTAGTCCTAAGTCTAAATTTTTCAAATTCTGGTCGTATACTGGTATCGGGAAGCTAACGACTATGCAGTCGGTTCGTATGAGTTACATTGGTTCCAGATAATCTGCTCTCACCACTTACGAGACCGTTTTGTGAGAGTTTATGTTTTCACCCCTTGACGCCATATTTTAGGCCCAAATATAAATTTTGCAAATTCACGTCGTATATTCAAACTAGGAGTTCGGTGACTATGCAGTTCAATTTGTACCATTTACATTGGTTGCGTTCGAGGTGCCCACACCTCTCACGAGATCATTTTGTGTTTGTTTCACCTTTTCACCCCTTGACACCATGTTTTTAGTTCCAAGTCTAAATTTTGTAAATTCTCATCATACACTAAAACTGGGTGTCCGGTGAATACGCAGTCGGTTCCTTCGAGATACACTGGTCCCGTGGGAGGTGCTCATACATTTAGAGGACAATTTTCAGGATGTTTTATGTTTTCACCCCTTGACGCCATGTTTTTATGCCCAAGTCTATTTTTTTTTTCAAATTCAATTCGTATACTCAAATTGGGAGGCCAATGACTACATGGTCAATTCAAATGACATACATTGGTCCCATGCAAGGAGCTCACACCACTTACAGGACCGTTTTGTGGATGTTTAATGTTTTCACCCCTTGACGCCACATTTTATTCCTATGTCAAAATTTTGCAAATTCTCATTTTATACTCCAATCGGGAGACCGATGACTACACGATCAAATCCTACTAGTTACATTTGTCCCTTGCGAGGTGCTCACACCACTTACGGCACCGTTTTGTGACTATTTTATGTTTTAAACTCTTTAACGCCATATTTTAGGCAAATTATCGCCGTTACTCAAACTAGGAGTCCGGTGACTATGACATTCAATTCGTACGGGTAACATTAGTCGCGTTCGATGTGCTCGCACCTCTTACAAGATTGTTTTGTGGTTTTTTTACGTTTTCAACCCTTGACGCTATTTTTTTAGTCCCAATTCTAAATTCTGGAAATTCATGATGTAGACTCAAACCGAGAATGTGGTGAATCCCTGGTCGGTTCATATAGTTACACTGGACTCGTGCGAGGTGCTCGTACCTTTTACGGGACCATTTTCGGGCTATTTTATGTTTTCCGCCCTTGACCTCATGTTTTTACGACCGAGTCTATTTTTTTGCAAACTCTCATCGTATACTATAAGGACACAAATTTCCAATTGAGTCCTTTGTAGTTTTGACTCAATTTCGAACAAAAACGTTTGAGTCATAGGATAGATTATATTGATCATCTTTCAAGCCTATGACGTGTTTGTTGAAGACGTCGCGGCCAAGAGTATAAAGCTTCATCAAATTTCCGAGTTTAAGTGGCTCATTTCTACGTCATCAGCAGTGGTTCCGTGCTCCCAAGGTATAAATGCATTATATATATATATTGGAGCTTGGAACTGTTCATAATGGGTGTATGTTTAACTATAAAACTGTTCTTTATTTTCAGAAAGATTTAATTAAAACTTTAAATAAAGTTTATAAAGTTTTTGGCCTAAAAATCTAATTTTTCAAACTTTCTGGAAGTTTGTTCAAAGGGTCATTCGAACGAGATTGTCATTCGAACCACATTATCGTTCGAACGAGTTTGCCAACGAGTTCCTCAAAGGCCATTGAAAAGACGTTCGAAGGGTCGTTCGAACAAACTTGATGTTTGAACAAAACTTCCAACTAGAGTTCTAATGAGATAACACTGGAACCTCGTTAGAAGCCTCGTTCGAACGAGACTTCGTTCGAACGAAAATGTTATTCGAACGAGTTTTGGCGGGAACGGTTAAATGGCAGTTTTAAGCCGTTTTGACCCACCTTCCCACTTGTTTTTCCCACTAGCTTTTTGGGAGATTTAATATGTGCGAAAATGAACTTTTCTAACTTAACTTTTCATTCCATTCCAACTCCTAAAGAGAGTTTTCGAGAGAAAATTCTTCCAAGAATAGTTCATGGTTTTGAGTGTTCATCTTTCAAAGTAAAAATCATTTAACACTCTAGTTTTCACCCAAAGTTTAGTTTATTCGAAGTTCCAATATATATGTCATTGCTTGGAGTGTTTGGGACCGGTTTTTCATCTCTACCGGTTGAAGAGACCTTTGGGTTTGCTTTTAAATCCCACAAAGAAGAAGGGGTTTGTGTGATTTACCCACTTGGATAAAGGCTCCTAGTTCGGGTTACGGTGACCATATAAAGTACGATCGGTGGATTCCGAGATCGTGGTGGAGCTCCATGATTATTCACTAGGTGGAGGTCTGTACAAGATGGAGCATCGTATCTTGAGAGGGATCGAGTCGAGTGTTGTAAGTCTATTGTCTTGTATTTGTAAATTCTGTAATTAGTGGATTTGAGGCTAGGGTCGTCCGAGGTTTTTTTCCGTTGTGGGTTTTTCCTCGTACATCGCGACATAGTGGATTAATTGTTTATTTTATCTTTTGCAAAATCACCTAGAATGCATGCTTAGGTAAGTTAAAATTGGTTTAATTTAATCACTACTTATTTAATTTGGTGAAATTAATATTGGGTAATGTTTATGTTAACTTAATTCAAGTCATTTAATTTAATTGATAAAATTGGTTTGGCCTAACTTGATTAAATTGAGAAAATATGACTTAGGCAAATTTTCTAGGACTTGAATTAATTAATATGGTTTAAGTGAAATTTAATATTGTGTGTGTGTTTAATCATATTTCACTTGTGTTTAATTTTAATTTGAGAATAAATTAAGATTTGTTTATTGTGTTGAACCATCATCTCGCTTCCGCATCTATAATAGGAAATAATAGATTTTGAAGTATAAGAATTTAAAATTGGGGAGGGGGGGGGGGGGGGGGGGGGGAGGGCGGCTATCAATTCAACATGTGGTATCAGAGTCGGACCACTAATTTATAACGTTAAAGATCCATTTTTCGGATATTAGTATTTGTGTGCTCCTTGCATTTTTAGGTGGTTCAATTTTTACTCCCTCTCAATTTTTTTTGTATCTCTCGATGGGATGCCTTAATGATAATTTGTCCATTTCTAATGATAATAAAATTTTCACTATTCGAGAGGAATTTAATGAGCTTAATAATTGTAATGAAAAATTAAGAGAATGAAATTTGAGATTTGCAAAAAGAGTTAAATTTCTTGAAGATGAAAATGCTTGTTTTAAAGCTAAAGTTGAATTTTTGCAAACCTCGCTATCTCAAAAAGATATTTTTCGTGAAAATCTCATGGACATAAATCACAATTATAATATTTTAGAAATGTTCAAGAATGAGAGTAATAGTCGAGAATAGACTCTTAGGGACAAGTTTGCTCACATTGAGGGGGAGCGTGATAACCTTCTAGGTGTAATTGAAAATTTAAAGAAGGAGTCAATCTAATTTATTACTTGAGTCCAAAATTTTAAAAAGGAAAAATTAGTTACAAGACTCGAGTAGTTGTGATAATGGTTCTAGCACATCTTGTTCAAATGCTTTCGTTGCTATGGTAAAACCATTGTTTGTTTTAGAGGGTCTACTTTATCCATACACTTTCGAAAAGGTCACACCTTTGGTCACATTTCTCGTGTTTTCACATGCTTGAATTGTGGTAAGAAAGGTCACATTTGGTCATTTTGTTTTGATCTTAATAGAAGTCCTATGAAGTCTATGTCTAGCAATTCATTTGTTTCCAAATCCCATCATTTTAAATATACATTTATATGGGTTCGGAAATCATTTTTAGACGCGCTAGATATTAGATTTGTTGATTCTCATTTGAATTCACATGAAACCTCCCTTGCTAAATTCAAAGGTTGAATGTGTTAGTTTTGGTTGCATACTCTATCTTTTGTGCTTCATATTATATATCATTGCTAGGTGTATGCATGTTTAGTCATTTTCTAGTCATTGCTTTATTTCATATCTTATGCTAGAAATCATGACTTGTTTATCTTTTGTATTTTATTTCTTCTTTTTCTTTGCATTAAATGAAAAATACAAAAATATTTTTGTTTATCATTTGGATTTTTATTTCTTGATAATTTAATCTTAATGAAAAATTCAAATGATTTTTGTTTGTCTTTTGAGTATATATTTTTATTTTTGGTTAAAAATTTGAAAAACTCAAAAAGATTTTTTTTTGTGTGTATTTTAGTTTGACACACTTTATGTGGCATACACTTGTGTTAGAATTCCATCTTTTATGCTCCCATGCGGCTAGAACTTTTGGTTCAGATTGTCAATCCTTATTATGTTCTTTGCCATGCTTACATGGAGTAGTTGGATTTTGTGTTGATATAATGTATTCTACTTATATATGCCTCTACTCACATATTCACGAGCTCTTTTGAAATTTAATTTCATATGTATATTTGAGCTTTTTGAAGTGTTCTCCTACCAATATAGTCATCTACATATTTGTGACCTAGGAGGACTAGTGGATGTCAAAATCCGTTGCAGGTGAGATATGTGTGAGATCTAAAAAATGATAAATATAAATGTGCAGGGGGAAGGGCTCCGAAAGGATTTTCTTTTATCCTTTGCAATTGTAAGTCACCATTTGATTGGACCTAAAAGAAATACATGGTCCATAGGCCTAAAAGAAAATATGGCATAAAAAGAAAAATCATTGCCAAGGCCGATGTTTGATTGATATATTCATTCAAAATTAATATAAATGCTTATTGAGGGAGATTGGATGGTATATCAACGGTTTGCACAATGTCCATTTATCCTAGTTGCATTTTCAATGTCATGACTCTATTGGTTTGTAGAATCATCAACATGCTAGGCTTTTATGCATTATCTATGTTTGTTCATTGAGTTCAATCTATATTGTCACATGAGGTTATATTCAAATGTGATGAAGTTTGCAATCAATTGAGAACTCCGTCAACGTGTTTTAAGTGTTTGGGTCTAAATTTAATTGTTACTAGTTCACACCCCTACACTTCCGTTTCCATACGACACATTTTTGCCATACGAGTTTGAAAAGCTTATCTTATTTTGTGTCATTTTGGTGTTTATATCTATATATGTGTACTTATGCTGAGCTTGTATCTATTATATATACATATATACGATATTTTGTTTATGTCTTTGCCATATTTAGCTAGTCCATTTATGCTTCAATTCATAATTGGTACCTTATTTTGTTGCGTAGTTTGTTTGATATCACATGCGTAGAATTTTATTTGTGAATTTGGTATCATTTGTTTTCTTACATCTTAGTTGGTATACATTATTATTTGTTAGATTAGTTATGATTTTGTTTCCCATGTGCTTTAATGTTCTCATCACTTTATGCACCATTTCATGTTTAAATTAGTTTTATCCTTTGTCTATTCCTGAACAAAAAGGGGGAGAATGATAGGGGGAGAAAAGGTATATAATCCTATTGTTATCGTATCTTAGGCAGAGACGTCTTTCTAAGTAGGTCATGTGTTTTGATAAAGGGGAGAATTAATTTAGGGGGAGTACTTCCTTAATTGCATTTAATATTTTGATATTCCCTATGCATTTAATGTGTTTGCTTAAGTGTGCAGGAATTATATTCTAAGCGGCAACGTTCACCGGCAAAGATTGTGATCCTTTGGGTTGTTTGAGTCAAGCATTGTATTTTTATTTTGGGAGGGACTTTTTATTAGCCCAGTAGATCATGACGGGCCTCTAGGATTTTTGTTTGGTCTTTGTCCTGGAATAGCCAAAGGGGGAGATTTGTAAGGATACAAATTTCGAATTGAGTCCTTTGTAGTTTTGGTTCAATTTCGGACAAAAAAGTATGAGTCATAGGATAGAGTATATTGATCATCTTTCAAGCCTATGACATGTTCGTTGAAGACGTAGCGGCCAAGATTATAAAGCTTCATCAAATTGCCGAGTTTAAGTGCCTTGTTTCTACGTCATCAACAGTGGTTCCGTGCTCCCAAGGTATGAATGCATTATATATATATATATATAGGAGCTTGGAACCGTTAATAATGGGTGTAGGTTTAAATATAAAACTGTTGTTTATTTTTAGAAATATTTAATTAAAACTTTAAATAAAGTTTATAAAGTTTATGGGCTAAAAATCTAATTTTCCAAACTTTCTGGAAGTTTGTTCGAACGAGATTGTCGTTTGAACCACATTGTCGTTCGAACAAGTTTGCTAACGAGTTCCCCAAAAGCCACTAGAAAGTTGTTCGAAGAGTCATTCGAACGAACATGATGTTTGAACGAAACTTCCAACGAGAGTTCTAATGAGATCACACTGAAACCTCGTTAGAAGCCTCGTTCGAACGAGACTTCGTTCGAACAAAAATGTCGTTCGATGAGTTTTGGCGGGAACAGTTAAATGGCAGTATTGACCCACATTCCCACTTGTTTTTCCCACTAACTTTTTGGCAGATTTAATATGTGCAGAAATGAACTTTTCTAACTTAACTTTTCATTCCATTCAAACTCCTAGAGAGAGTTTGGGAGAGAAAATTCTTCCAAGAAAAGTCCATAGTTTTGAGTGTTCATCTTTCAAAGTAAAAATCATTTAATAATCTAGTTTTCACCCAAAGTTTAGTTTATTCCAAGTTCTAATATATATATATTTGCTTGGAGTGTTTCACACCGATTTTTCATTTCTATCGTTTGAAGAGACGTTTGGGTTTGCTTCTAAAACCCATAAAGAAGAAGCGATTTGCGTGATTTACCCACTCGGAGAAAGGCTCCTAGTTTCAAATGAACTTGATGTTCGAACAAAACTTCCAACAAGAGTTCTAAAGAGATCACACTGGAACCTTGTTAGAAGCCTCATTCGAACGAGACTTCATTTGAACAAAAATGTCGTTCGAACAAGTTTTGGCGAGAACAGTTAAATGGAAGTTTTTAGCAGTTTTCACCCACCTTCCCATTTGTTTTTCCCACCAACTTTTTGGCATATTTAATATGTACGAAAATGAACTTTTCTAACTTAACTTTTCATTCCATTCTAACTCCTAGAGAGAGTTTTGGAGAGCAAATTCTTCCAAGAAAAGTTCATGGTTTTGAGTGTTCATATTTCAAAGTAAAAATCATTTAACACTATAGTTTTCACCCAAAGTTTAGTTTATTCCAAGTTCCAATATATATATATATATATATATATATATATATATATATATATATATATATATATATATATATATATATATATATATCATTGCTTTGAGTGTTTTGCACGAGTTTTTCATCTCTACCGTTTGAAGAGACGTTTGGGTTTTCATCTAAATCCCATAAAGAAGAAGAGGTTTGTGTGACTTACCCACTTGGAGAAAGGATGCTAGTTCGGTTGACAATGACCATATAAGTTCGATCGGTGGATTATAAGACCGCGGTGGAGCTCTGTGGTTATTCACTAGGTGGAGTTGTCTACAAGAAGGAGCATCGGGACTTGACAGGGATCGAGTGGACTGTTGTAAGTCTACTATCTTGTATTTGTAAATTCCGTACTTAGTGGATTTGAGGCTAGGGTCGTCCGAGGTTTTTTCTCATTGTGGGTTTTACCTCGTACATCGCGACGTAGTGGATTAATTGTTTATTTTATCTTTTGCAAAATCACCTAGAACGCATGCTTAGGTAAAAAGTTAAAATTGGTTTAATTTAATCACTACTTGTTTAATTTGTTGCAAATTAATATTGGGTAATGTTTATGTTAATTTAATTCAAGTCATTTAATTTAATTGATAAAATTGTTTTGGCCTAACTTGATTAAATTGAGAAATTATGACTTACGCAAATTTTCTAGGACTTGAATTAATTAATATGGTTTAAGTGAAATTTAATATTGTGTGTGTGTTTAATCATATTTCACTTGTGTTTAATTTTAATTTGAGATTAAATTAAAATTTGTTTATTGTGTTGAACCATCATCTCGCTTTCGCATCTATAATAGGAAATAATTGATTTTGAAGTATAAGAATTTAAAATTGGGTGGCCTGTTGTTTCAACATATACTCAAATCGGGAAGCCAACCATTATGCAGTCAATTCAGAAGACCTACATTGGTCCCATGCAAGGTGCTCACACCACTTAAATACAATTTTGTGGATGTTTAATGTTTTCACAAGCTGACACCATATTTTAGGCCAAAGTCTCAATTTTGAAAATTCTCATCGTATACAGAAACCGGTAGACTAGTGAATACACGATCGGATCGTATGAGTTACGCTGGTTCCGTACGAGGTTCCCGTGCCTCCTAAGGGGCTGGTTTGGGTTGTTTAATGTTTTCACCCCTTGACGCCATAGTTTAGTCCTAAGTCTAAAATTTTCAAGTTCGCATCATACACTCAAACCGGGAGACCGATGACTACGTGATCGGTTCATACGAGATGCATTGGTCCCGTAAGAGGGGCTTGTATCTCCTACTGGACTATTTTGTGGTTGTTTATAGCTTCACCCCTTGGCATCATGTTTTTAAGCCTAAGTATATTTTTTTGTAAATTATTGTCGTATACTCAAACCGGGAGTCCGGTGAATACGCGGTCAGTTCGTACGAGTTATATTCTTCCCGTACATGGTCCTCCTACCCTTTACAGGACCATTTTGTGGATTTTTTTTTTATTTTTTCACCCCTTGACGCCATGTTTTTAATACCAAGTCTGATTTTTTGCAATTTTTCGTCGTATACTCAAATTGGGGGTCAACGACAGCGCAGTCGGTTCGTATGAGTTACATTGGTCCCATGCGAGGTGATCGTACCTTTTACAGGACCATTTTGTGTTTTTTTATGTTTCCTTCATGCCATGTTTTTATGCCCAAGTCAAATTTTTTGCTAATTCTCATATTATATTCAATTTCGGAGGTCGAGGACTACGCGGTCAGTTCCTACGAATTACACTAGCCATGTGCGAGGTTCTCATACCTTTTATTGGTACATGTATTGGTTGTTTTATGTTTTCACACCATGATGCCATGTTTTTAAGCCCAAGTCTAATTAGTTGCAAATTCTCGTCGGATACTAACATCGGGAGGCCAACGATTAACCAATTTATTCGTACAAGTTACATTGATCTCGTGCGACGTTCTTGCACAACTTATGGGACCATTTTGTGATTGTTTTACATTTTCACCCCTTGAAACCATATTTTAGGCCTAAGTCTAAATTTTGCAATTTCTCGTCCTATATTCGAACTGAGAGGTCGATGACTACGCGATCGGTTTTTACGAGTTAGACTACTCCCATGCGAGGTGCTTGTCCCATTTGCAGGACCGTTTTGTGGTTATATTATGTTTACACCCCTTGACGCCATATTTTAGGCCTAAGTCCAAATTTTTCAAATTCTGATCGTATATTGTTATTAGGAGGCCAACAATTACGTAGTCGATTCGTATGAGTTACATTGGTCCCAAATAAGGTGCTATCACCACTTACGACACTGTTTTGTGACAGTTTTACGTTTCCACCCCTTGACGCCATATTTTAGGCCTAAGTCTAAATTTGGCAAATTCACATCGTATATTCAAACTAGGAGATCGGTGACTATGCAGTTCAATTCGTAGCATTAACATTGGTCGTGTTTGAGGTGGACGCACCTTTCACGAGATCGTTTTGTGGTTGTTTCACCTTTTCATCCCTTGACACCATGTTTTTAGTTCCAAGTCTAAATTTTGTAAATTCTCATCGTACACTAAAACTGGGTGTCCGGTGAATATACAGTCGGTTCCTTCGAGTTACACTAGGCCTGTGCGAGGTGGTCATACCTTTTACAGGACCATTTTCGGGATGTTTTATGTTTTCACCCCATGACGCCAAGTTTTTATGCCCAAGTCTAATTTTTTTGCAAATTCTACTCGTATACTCAAATCAGGAGGTCGACGACTACACGATCAATTCAAATGACATACATTGGTTCCATGCAAGGTGCTCATACCACTTACGGGATTGTTTTGTGGATGTTTAATGTTTTCACCCCTTGACGCCACATTTTAGGCCTAAGTTCAAATTTTACAAATTCTCATTGCATACTCAAATCGGGAGATCGATGACTACGCGGTCGGTTCCTAGTAGTTACATCGGCCCCTTGCAAGGTGCTCGCATCACTTACGGGATCATTTTGTGACTATTTTATGTTTTCACCCATTAACGCCATATTTTAGGCAAATTATTGCCGTTTACTCAAACTAGTAGTCCGGTGACAATGCCGTTCAATTTGAATGGGTAACATTAGTCGCGTTCAATGTGATCACACCTCTTACAACACCGTTTTGTGGTTTTTTTACGTTTTCACCCCTTGACGCCATGTTTTTAGTCCTAAGTCTAAATTCGGGATTCATAATGTAGACTCAAACCGAGAATCCGATGAATCTGTGGTCAGTTCCTATAGTTACACTGGACTCGTGTGAGGTCCTTGTACCTTTTACGACACCATTTTCTGATTTTTATATGTTTTCAGCCATTGACCCCATGTTTTTAAGCCCAAGTCTTTTTTTTTTTGCAAATTCTCATCCTATGCTCAAATCGGGATGCCGACGACTACGTAGTAGATTCGTACGAATTACATTGGTCCCATGCAAGGTGCTCGCACCCCTTACATACAATTTTGTGGATGTTTAATGTTTTCACCACTTGATGCCCTATTTTAACCCTAAGTCTAAATTTTGCAAATTCTCATCATATACTCAAACCTAGAGATCAGTGACTACGCGGTTAGTTCCTACGAGTTACATTGATCCCGTGCGAAGTGCTCGTACTTGTTACAACACTATTTTGTGGTTGTTTTACAGTTTCACCCCTTAAAACCATATTTTCAAGACCAAGTCAAATTTTTCGCATATTCTTATCATATACTCCAACCGGGAGACCCATGAATACGCGATCGGTTCATACGAGTTACATTAGTTTCATGCGAGGTGCCCGCACCTCTTACATGACCGTTTTTGGGATATTTAATTTTTCACCCCTTGACGCCATCTTTATGGCCTAAATCTAAATTTTGCACATTCTTATTGTATACTCAAATCGGTAGACTGGTGAATACGTGATCGGATCGTACAAGTTATGTCGGTTTTATATGAGGTTCTCGTGCCTCCTACGGGGTTGGTTGGGGCTGTTTAATGTTTTCACCCCTTGAAGCCATATTTTAGGCCTAAGTCTAAAATTTTCAAGTTCTCATCGTACACTCAAACCAGCAGACCGGTGACTAGGTGATCGGTTCACACGAGATACATTGGTCCCGTAAGAGGGGCTTGTATCTCCTACTGGACTACTTTGTGATTGTTTATAGTTTCACCCCATGACGTCATGTTTTTAATCCCAAGTCTAATTGTTTGTAAATTCTTATCGAATACTCAAACCGGGAGTCTGGTGAATACGCGGTCAAATCGTAAGAGTTACATTGGTCTCGTACGAGGTGCTCGTACCTTTTACAGGACCATTTTCTGACTTTTTTATGTTTCACCCATTGACACCATGTTTTTAGGCCCAAGTCTAATTTTTTGCAAATTATCATCGTAAAGTCAAATTGGGATGCCGACGACTGTGTGGTCTGTTCTTATGAGTTACATTGGTCCCATGTGAGGTGCTCGTACCTTTTATAGGACCGTTTTGTAGTTTTTTTATGTTTTCACACCTTAACGCCCTGTTTTAAAGTCCAAGTCTAATTTTTTCCAAATTCTCATCTTATACTCAAATTCGGAGGTTGGGGACTATGCCGTCAGTTTCAACGAGTTACATTGGTCATGTGCGAGGTGCTCATACCTTTTATGGGGCCATATTTATGTTGTTTTATGTTTTCATCCCATGACGCCATGTTTTTAAGCCTAAGTCTAATTATTTGCAAATTCTCGTCGGATACTCAAAATGGGAGGCCAACGATTACGCGGTCAATTCGTATGATTTACATTGATCTCGTTCGACTAGCTTGCACGACTTATGGGACCATTTTGTGATTGTTATACATTTTCACCCCTTGAAACCATATTTTAGGCCTAAGTCTAAATTTTGCAATTTCTCATCATATATTCGAACTGAGAGGCCGATAAGTACGCGATCGGTTCTTATGAGTTACACTACTCCCATCCGAGGTACTCGTACCATTTACGGGACCGTTTTGTGGTTATATTATGTTTACACCCCTTGACGCCCTAAGTTTTTCAAATTCTCGTCGTATACTGATATCGGGAGGCCGACGACTACGCAGTCGGTTCGTATGAGTTACATTGGTCCCATATAAGGTGTTCCCACGACTTACGGGACCATTTTGTGACTATTTTATGTTTTCACCCCTTGCCACTAAATTTTAGGCCTAAGTCTAACCGATTGAAAACTTTCATCGTATAATCAAACTGGGAGGTCGATCAATACGCGTTCGATTCGTATGAGTTATATTGGTCCCGTGCAAGGTGCATATGCCTCTTACGGGGCATATTTTTGGTTGTCTCACCTTTTCATGCCTTGATGCTATATTTCAGGCCTAAGTCCCGTGTGAGGTGCTTACGCCTCTGATTGGACCGTTTTGTGGCTGTTTAATGTCTTCACCCCTTGACACCATATTTTAGGACTAAGTTAAAATTTTGCAAATTCTCACCTTATACTCTAACCGGGAGTCTGATGACTATTCGGTTGATTCGTATGAATTACATTGGTTTGTGCAAGGTGCATGTGCCTCTTACAATACCATTTTGTGGTTGTTTTACATTTTCACCCCTTGACGCCATGTTTTAAGCCGAAGTTTAATTTTTTGCAAATTTCAATCGTATACTCAAAATGGGAGTCTGTTGACTACATGGTCCATACGTATGAGTTATGTTAGTCTCATGTGATGTGCTCATGCCTTTTATAATACCGTTTTGTGGTTGTTTATTATTTTGCACCCATGATGTCATATTTTAGGCCTAAGTCTAAATTTTGCAAATTCCCATTATATACTTATATCGGGAGACCAGTGACTACGGGATCGGTTCCTACGAGTTACATTGGTCCCGTGTGAGGTGTCGGTACCTCTCATGAGACTATTTTGTGGCTGTTTTATAGTTTCACCCCTTGACGCCATGTTTTTAAGCCCAAGTCTAATTTTTCACAAATTCTCGTTGTATACTCTAATCGAGAGACCAGTAAATACATTGTCGGTTCATACGAGTTACATTGGTTCCTTGTGAGGTACCCATGCTTCTTATTGGTCTATTATGGGGATGTTTTATGTTTTCACCCCTTGACGACATATTTTAGGCCAAAGTCTAAATTTTTCCAATTCTTATCGTATACTTAAATCGGGAGGCCGGCGACTACGTCATCGGTTCGTACGATTTACAATATTTTATAGTGAGGTGATGGTGCCTCTTACGGTACATTTTATGGCTGTTTTACGTTTTCACCCCCTAACGCCATATTTTGGGCCTAAGTGTAATCATTGCAAATTCTCATCGTATACTCAAATCAGGAAACTAGTGACTACGCGGTCGGTACCTATGAGTTACATTAGTCTCGTGCGAGATTCTCGTACGTTTTACACAACTATTTTATGGATGCTTTACAGTTTGACCCCTTGACGCCATGTTTTTAAGCCTATCTCTAATTTTCGCAAATTCAAGTTGTATACTCAAACCGGGAGTCCGATGAATATGCAATCGATTCGTACGACTTACATTGGTTCCGTGCGAGGTGCCCGTGCCTCTTATGGAGCCATTTTTATGGCTATTTAAAGTTTCCACCCCTAGACGCCATATTTTAGGCTTAAGTCTAAATTTTGCAAATTCTTGTTGTATACACAAACCGGGAAGTAGGTTAAAACGTGATTAGTTTGTACGAGTTACATTGGTTCCATGCGAGATGCGCGTTCCTCTTATGGGACTATTTTCTGGTTGTTGAATGTTTTAAACCCTTGACGCCAAATTTTGGGCCCAAGTCAAAAGTTTGCAGACTCTCATTGTATACTCAAACCAGGAGACCGGTGACAATGTGGTCGATTCCTATGAGTTACATTATTTTTTTTGAGTTGCTCATACCTCTTACGGACTATTTTGTAGTTGTTTTATAGTTTCACCCCTTAATACCTTGTTTTTATGCCCAAGTCTAATTTTTGGCAAATTCTCATTGTATACTCTAACCGGGAAGCCAGTAAATACGTGGTCTATTTTTACGAGTTGCATTGG
Source organism: Sambucus nigra (assembly GCA_949130495.1). Classification (NCBI taxonomy): domain Eukaryota; kingdom Viridiplantae; phylum Streptophyta; class Magnoliopsida; order Dipsacales; family Adoxaceae; genus Sambucus; species Sambucus nigra. Next base: position 74,305,229 of record OX422222.1, read on the forward strand.
TTCAGTGAAAGGTGCTCGTGCCTCTTACTAGACCGTTTTGTGGTGGTTTAATGTTTTAACCTCCTGATGCTATATTTTAGGCCTGGGTCTAAATTTTTAAATTCTCATCGTATACTCAAATCGGGAGATTGGTGACAACATAACCGGTTCCATTGAGTTACATTTGTCCAGTGCAAGGTACTCGTACCTCTTACCGGACTATTTTGCGGTTGTTTTACAATGTCATCCCTTGACACCATGTTTTTAGGCCCAAGTCTAATTTTTTGCAAATTCTCATTGTATACCCAAACCGTGTGGCCAATGAATATGCGCTCGATCCGTACGCGTTAAATTGGTTCCGTGCGAGGTGCCCGGGCCTCTTATGTGAACGGTTTTTGGCTATTTTACGTTTCACCCCTTGATGCCATATTTTAGGCCTAAATATAAATTTTGCAAGTTCTCACTCTACACTCAAACAGGGAGTCTAGTGACTATGCGGTCGGTTTGTAGAAGTTACTTTGGTCCCGTGCGAGGTGCTCGTGCCTCCCAACATAAAACAAAGGCAAGTTAATCTAGATTGTTAAATCTTGAATGTTTGTTGAAAAAGTGTATGAACATGAGTTGAATCCCTAAATATTAAAATTGATGAGATGTGATTAATATGTAAATGATTTAGGATGCATCACACAAGAAATAAATTGAACTCATACAAATCCGAAATGAAAAGGTGGTGGTCATTGCAAGTTGATTTTGGGTGTGTTTTAAGACGTAAATGGATGTGTGCTCAAGTATTCTTGTAGAAAATCATATTCTGAACAACTTTGTAGTTTTAAGTTTTTTCAAAAACGGATCGAAAAATCCTCTAATCGACGTTTTACATTTCTGGGTAGAATGTTGTGGAAAATAGGGCTAAATATAATATGTTAGTTTCGGGTCTGTTTTATGCAGGCTATGGTAGCGTGCTCGTATATCCTTGTAGAAAATCATGTTCCAAACAACTTTTTAGTTTTTTTCTTTTCCAAAAACGGATCGAAAAAGCCTCAAATCGGCATTTTACAATTCTGGACAGAAAGTTGTTGAAATAAGAGTGTTAATGTTTTTCATGTTGTTAGTAAAATAATTATGGTGTTGTGCCTAATATCCTAACCTGATCACATACTTATGGTTATTATGGATAGATAACCTTGAAATTATTTGATGTTGAATTAGTAAATTAATGATATAAATTATGTTATATTGTAAATATTGACTATTGTATAACTCGAGTAAGAGATGTGACACGATTGTATATATACATAAGTGTGAAATTATTTTACATGTATATTGTCGAGTATACACTAGACTAGTCCTCTGATCCGGTTAGGTTCCGCTCGAGTGCCCTGTCGGAGATAAACCACCGGAACCGAACAAATTGTTGTAATGCACGTCGAATAGAAAGACCTTAAAACGCCATGTGATTTAGGACTTAGAATGATTTCCCTTGCCACGTAATATTGGGGCCCATTCGTGTGTAGGCCTAGTGTTACGACAAGACCCCGGTAACGATAGTGACCCGATATGACTTGTTGTGTGAGATATTATGCTTGTGTCTTAAAGTAATATCCCGAATCGAAGCATTTGATATTATAGTTGAAGGAAATAATTTAATACGTTAAATACAAAAATGAGATTAATAATGATTGATCACGATACGATACGAGATTACACGTTACACGAGTTTGGGTTGGGTAGTCACGACATAGGAGCATTGGTTGGGTAATTGAACGAATTAATTACTGGAGACAAGTTGTGTTGAGTATCCATTCATCACACGTACATCTTTTAACTGTATAGATTTTCTTTTTGTTGACACACGTTTCTATGTCCCCTCTCCCATATATATATATGTACTATACAGTAGACCATTGAGCTGGATGACCTCGCATCTATTCTTAGGATCATGTATTGGTCGATGCTCATCCTTATCCTATTTTATCACTATTCCTCAGAGTGTGGTATCATAGATTTCCCATTATTAGGGATTTGATAGTGTTGAGAGGTTTATATTACACAATTTACCTAGTTTATTTTTAGGTGCGTATGTTTGGGCATTTTATATTCAATACTGATATTACTTGTGGATCTTATAGTTGTTATGACATGATTGGGTTACACGTATGGGAGTGTACATGTTTACTTTGCTATATTTATTTTAAATTTTGATTATAATGCCAACATATTGACGCTCCACTTTAATTTAATTGGGCGTAGATAACCGAATTAGATATAAAAGATAGGGTTGTTACACGATGACAGCGTGGTGGGTTCGTACAAATAACATTAGTCCCACGCGAGATGCTCATACCGCTTACGAGACTGTTTTGTTGTTGTTTTGCATTTTCACACCCTTGACCACATGTTTTTAAGCCAAAATCTAATTTTTTGCAAATTCTCATCTTATACTCAAATCGGGAGTCTGGTGACTACGTGATCAGCTCGTACTACTTGCATTAGTCCCGTGCGATGTGTTTGTGCCTCTTACGGGACTATTTTGTGATTGTTTTATGCTTTCACCCCTTTATGCCGTGTTTTAGGCCCAAGTCTAAATTTTACAAATTCACGTCGTATACACAAATCGAGAGGCTGGTGACTATGTGGTCGGTTCGTACGAGCTACATTGGTACCGTGCGAGATGCTTATACCTCTTACGAGATTGTTTTGTGGTTTGTTACATTTCACCCCTTGATGTCATGTTTTTAAGACCAAATTTTTTTTTTCAAATTCTCGTCGTATACTTAAACTAGGAGTTCGGTGACTACACGGTCTGTAGGTACGAGTTACATTAGTCCCGTGTGTGGTGCTCATGCTTGTTATGGGAAGGTTTTATGATTGTTTAATGTCTTCACCCCTAGACGCCATATTTTAGCCCTAAGTCCAAAATTTGAAAATTTTCACTTTATACTCAAACCGGGAGTACATTGACTATGCGGTCGATTCGTACGAATTACATTGGTCTCTTATGAGGTTCACGTGCCTCTTACAATACCATTTTGTGGTTGTTTTACGTTTTCACCCCTTGATGCCATGTTTTAAGCCAAAGTGAATTTTTTTGCATATTCCCATCCTATTCTCAAAATGGGAGTCCGGTGACTACGCGGTCCATACGTACGAGTTAGTCCCATGTGAGGTGCTCGTGCCTTTTATGGTAACGTTTTGTGGTTGTTTAATGTTTTTCACCCGTGACACCATATTTTAGGCCTAGGTCTAAATTATTAAAATTCTCATCATATACTCCAATCGGGACACCGGTGACTACACGATCAGTTCCTACGATTTACACTGGTCCCATGCGAGGTGTCAGTACCTCTTACTGGACTGTTTTGTCACTGTTTTACAGTTTCACCCCTTGACGCCATATTTTTAAGCCCATGTCTAATTTTTCGCAAATTATCATTGTATACTCCAACCGAGAGGCCAGTAAATACGCGATCGGGTCGTACGAGTTACATTGGTTTCGTGCGAGGTACCCATGCCTCTTGCAGGACCGTTTTGTGGATGTTTTATGTTTTCACCTCTTGACAATATATTTTAGGCTTAAGTCTAAATTTAGAAAATTCTTATCGAATACTGAAACTGGGAGGCCGACGACTATGCGATCAGTTTGTATGATTTACAATAGTGTCATGCGAGGTGATGGTGCCTCGTACGGTACAGTGCGAGGTTTCGTGACTGTTTTGTAGATGTTTTAGTGTTTGACCCCTTGATGCCATATTTGTAAGCCCTTGTCTAATTTCTCGCAAAGTCTGGTTATGTACTCAAATCGGGAGGCCGGTGAATACGCGATCGATTCGTACGAGTTACATCTGTTCCTGCGAGGGGTCGTGCCTCTTACAGGACCCTTTTTGTGGTTGTTTAAAGTTTTCACCCATTGATGCCATATTTTAGGCCTATATCTAAGTTATGCAAATTCTTGTTTTATGCTCAAACCGGTAGTTCGGTTAATACGCGATGAGTTTGTACGAGTTACATTGGTGCCATGCGAGGTGCTCGTTCCTCTTATGGTACCGTTTTGTGGTTGTTTAATGTTTTAACCCCTTGATGCGATATTTTATCCGTAAGTCTAAATTTTGCAAACTCTCATCGTATACTCAAACAGGGAGACCAGTGACAACGTGGTCGTATCCTACGAGTTACATTTTTTCTGTGCGAGGTTCTAGTACCTTTTACAGGACTATTTTGTGGTTGTTAACAGTTTCACCCCTGGATGCAATGTTTTTAATCCCAAGTCTAATTTTTTTGTAAATTCTCATTGTATACTATAATCGGGAGGCCTGTAAATAAATGGTCAGTTTGTAAGAGTTTCATTGGTTTTGTGCGAGGTTCACGTGCATATGAGTGGATCATTTTGTGGTTGTTTAATGCTTTAACCCCTTGACGCCATATTTTAGGCCTAAGTCTGAATTTTGTAAATTATCATCGTCTACTCAAACAAGGAGTCCGGTGACTACGCGACCGATTACATTGAGTTACATTGGTCCTGTGCGAGGTCTCGTACCTATTATAGGACCGTTTTGTGGATATTTATAGTTTCACCCCTTGACACCATGTTTTTAAGCCCAAGTCTAATTTTTCACAAATTCTCACTCTATACTCAATCCGGGTGTCCAGTGAGTATGCGATCAGTTCGGAATAGTTAAATTGGTTTCGTGAGAGGTGCACGTGCCTCTTACGTGACCATTTTGTGTATCTTTTATATTTCGTCCCTTGATGCCATATTTTAAGCCTAAATCTAAATTTTGCAAATTATCACTCTATACTCAAACCGGGAGTCCGGTGACTATGTGGTTAGTTTGTAGAAGTTACATTGGTCTCGTGTGAGGTACTCATGCCTCTTATGGGACCATTTTGAACATGTTTTACGTTTTCACGATTTAACAGTAAACTTTTATTAGTAAGTCTAACCGATTTCACATTCTCATCGTATACTCAAATGGGGAGTCCGATGACTATGCCTTTGGTTTGTACGAGTTACAATGGTCCGGTTCGAGGTTCCCTAACCTCATATGGAAGCGTTTTGTGATTGTTTTATGTTTTACTCCCTGGACACCATATTTCAGGCCAAAATCTGAATTTTGGAAATTCTCATTGTATACTCCAATTGGGAGACTGGTGACTATGCGGTTGGTTCTTATGAGTTACATTGGTCCCCTGAAACATGCTCATACCTCTTATGGGACTGTTTTGACACTATTTTATAGTTTTTCCCCTTGAACCAAGTCAATTGTTTTGCAAATTCTTATCGTATACTCAAACTGGGAGGCCGGTGAATATGCGGTCGGGTCATACGAGTTACATTAGTTCCATGCGAGGCTCCTGTGCCTCTTATAGGACTGTTTTGCGGCTATTTAATTATATCACCCCTTATGCAATATTTAAGGCCTATGTTTAAATTTTTCAAATTCTTATTGTATACTCAAACCGGTAGGCCGGTGAATGCGCGATCGGATCGTACGCGTTACATCAGTTTCGTTCCAGGTTCCAGTGCCTCTTACGGGACCATTTGTGGTTGTTTAATATTCTCATCCATTGATGCCATATTTTAGGCCTAAGTCTGAATTTTACAAGTTCTGATCGTATGCTCAAACCGACAGACTGGTGACTACATGGTTGGTTGTTATGAGATACATTGGTCTCATGCGAGGTGATCATACCTCTTATGGGACTATTTTATGGTTGTTTAATATTTCACCCCTTGATGCCATGTTTTTAATCCCAAGTCTAATTTTATATAAATTATCACCATATACTCAAACCGGGAGTCCGATGAATAAGCGGTCAGTTCTAATGAGTTCCACTGGTCCCGTGTGAGGTGCTTGTACTTATTATGGTACCGTTTGTGGATCTTTTATGTTTTCAAACCCAAGTCTATTTTTTTTCAAATTCTTGTCATATTCTTAAATTGGGAGGACAATGACTACGTGGTTGCTTAGTACGAGTTGCATTGGTCCCATGCGAGGTGTTCGCACCACTTACATGACCATTTTGTTATTTCTTTATGTTTTCACCCCTTGACACCATATTGTAGGCCTAAGTCTAAATTTTGTAAATTCTCATCATATTGTCAAACTGATAGGTCGATGACTATGCGATCGATTCCTATGACTTACACTGGTCCTGTGCGAGGTGCTCGTGCCTCTTACGGGACCATTTTGTGGTTCTTTTATGTTTTCAACCCTTGACACCTTATTTTTAAGACCAATTCTATTTTTTTTTTGCAAATTCTCATCGTATACCCAAATTAGGAGGTTGAAAAATATGCAAACAGTTCCTACGAGTTACATTGGTCCCGTACAAGGTGCTCGCACCTTTTACGAGACCATTTTATGGTTTATTTATGTTTTCACCACTTGATGCCATGTTTTTAAGCCCAAGTCTATTTTTTTAAAATTCTAGTTGTATACTAACATCGGGAGTCCAATGACTACGCAGTCAGTTCGTAGGAGTTACACTGGTCCCATGTGAGGTACTCGGACCACTTATAGGACCATTTTGTGACTCTTTTATGTTTTTACCCCTTGGCGTCATATTTTAGGCCTAAGTCTAGATTTTGTAAATTCTCATCATATAATCAAACAGGGAGTCCGCTGACTACGCGATTAATTCTTACGAGTTACACTGGTCACGTGCATGGTGCTCGCACATTTTATGTGACCATTTTGTGGTTGTTTTATGTTTTCACCCATTGACACCATATTTTAGGCCTAAGTCTAAAATTTTCAAATTCTCATCGTATACCCAAAGCAGGAGGCCTGCGACTACGTGGTCGGTTTGTATGAGTTACATTGGCCCCGTGCGAGATGTCCGCACCACTTACGAGACTATTTTGTGAATGTTCTATGTTTGCACCCCTAGACGCCATATTTTTTTCCTAAGTCTAAATTTTGGAAATTCTCGTCGTATACTCAAACTGGGAGTCTGTTGGCTATGCAGTCGGTTCGTAGAAGTTACATTGGTCTAGTACGAGGTGCTCGTGCCTCTTATAGAATTGTTTAGAATTTTTTTACGTTTTCCCCCCTTGATGACATGTTTTTAAGCATAAGTCTAACCGATTGCAAATTCTCATCGTATACTCAAATCGGGAGGTTGGTGAATACGCGAATGATTGGTATGAGTTAAATTGGTCCCGTACAAGGTGCATGTGCCTCTTACGAGACATTTTTATGATGTTTCATGTTTTCACGCCTTGACGCCATATTTTAGGGCTAAGCCTAAATTTGGCAAGTTCTCACCGTATACTCAAACCGACAGTCCGGTGACTACGCATTATGTACGTATAAGTTTCATTAGTCCCGTGTGAGGTGCTCGTGGCTCTTATGGGGCCGTTTGCTAGCTACTATGTGCTTTCACCCCTTGACGTAATATTTTTTAGGTCCAAGTCTAAAATTTTCAAATTCTTAACGTATACTCAAACTGGGAGGCCGGTGACTACGTGGTGGGTTCATACAAGTAACATTGGTTACGTGAGAGGTGGTGGTACCACTTACGGGACCGTTTTGTTGCTGTTTTACATTTTCACACCCTTGACGACATGTTTTTAAGCCCAAATCTATTTCTTTGCAAATTCTCATCGTATACTCAAATAGGGAGTTTGGTGACTATGCGGTAGGTTCGTAGTAGTAACATTAGTCCCGCGTGAGGTGCTCATGCCTCTTACGGGACCGTTTTGCAACTATTTTATGCTTTTAGCCCTTGACGCCATGTTTTCCGACCCAAGTATAAATTTTAGAAATTCTCATCGTATGCACAAATCGGGAGGCTGGTGACTGTGTGTTTGATGCTTACGAGCTGCATTAGTACCGTGTGGGGTTCTTGTACCTCTTAAGGGACCGTTTTGTGGTGTTTTATGTTTTCACTCCTTGACACCATATTTTTAAGCCCAAGTCTATTTTTTTGCAAATTCTCGTCGTATACTCAAATCGAGAGACTATATGGTCCGTACATACGAGTTACATTAGTCCCTTGTGAGGTGCTCATGACTCTTATGGGAATGTCTTATGGTTGTTTAATGTCTTCGCCCCTTGATGCCATATTTTAGGCTAAGTTCAAATTTTGCAAATTCTCACTTTGTACTCAAACCGGGAGTCCGCTGACTATGTAGTTGATTCTTATGAATAACATTGGTCCTATACGAGGTTCTTGTGTCTTTTACCATACCGTTTTCTGGATACTTTACATTTTCAATCCCCGTCGCCATGATTTTAGGCCAAAGTCTATTTTTTTTGCAAATTCTGGTCGTATACTCAAAATAGGAGTTCGGTGACTATGCAATCCGTACGTACGAGTTACATTAGTCCCATGTGGGGTGCTCGTGCATTTTACAGGACCATTTTGTCAAAATTTAATATTTTGCACCCCTAGACGCCATTTTTAGGCCTAAGTCTAAATTTTTCAAATTCTCAACATATACTTAAACTAGGAAATCGGTGACTACACGGTCGGTTCCTATGAGTTACATTGGTCCCGTGCGAGGAGACGGTGCCTCTTACGAGACTATTTTGTGGATGTTTTACACTTTCACCCCTTGATGCCATGTTTTTATGCCCAATTCTAATTATTCACAAATTCTCATTATATACTCAAACCGGGAGGCCAGTAAATACGTGGTCGTTTCTTACAAGTTACATTGGTTCCATGCTAGGTGATTGTTCCGCTTCCGGGACCATTTTGTTGATATTTTATGTTTTCACCCCATGATGAAATATTTTAGGCCTAAGTTTAAATTTTGCAAATTCTCATCTTCTACTCAAACCAGGAGGCCAATGATAATGCGATTGGTTCATACATCGTGCCTCTTACCGTACGATTTTATTGTTGTTTTACGTTTTCACGCCCGACACCATAGTTTAGGCCTAAATCTAAAATTTTCAAATTATCATCATATACTCAAACCAGGAGACTGGTGAGTACGCGGTAAATTCCTATGAGTTACATTGGTCCCGTACGAGGTTCTCGTACTTCTTACGGGAATGTTTTGTGGATGTTCTGCAGTTTGGCACTATGAATGTTTTGTGGATGTTCTGCAGTTTGGCACTATGATGCCAACTTTTTAAGCCAAGTCTAATTTTTCGTAAATTCTGGTTGTATGCTCAAACTGGGAGGCTGGTAATACATGGTCAGTTTTTACGAGTTACATCAGTTCCGTGAGAGATGCCCATGCCTCTTGCGGGACCATTTTCTAGTTGTTTAATGTTGTCACCCCTTGACGCCATATTTTGGTCCCATGTCTAAATTTTGCAAATTCTCATTGTATACTCAAACCAGGAGGTCGGTTAATAATTGCTCGGTTTGTATGAGTTACATTGGTTCCATACGAAGGGGACCGTTTTGTGGTTGTTTAATGTTTTAACCCCTAGATGTAATATTTTAGGCCTAAGTCTAAATTTTGCAAATTCTCATTATATACCCAACCCAGGTGACCGGTGTCTACGTGGTCGATTTCTACGAGTTATATTGGTCCCGTATAAGGTGCTCGTAGCTCTTACGGGACTATTTTGTAGCTGTTTTACAGTTTCCCCCTTGACCCCTTATTTTTATGCCCAACTCTATTTTTTCACATATTCTCATTGTATACTCTAATCGAAAGGCCTATAAATACATGGTCAGTTTGTACGAGTTGCGTTGGTTACGTGCGAGGTGCCCGTGGCTCTTACGTGTCCCATTTTGTGGCTATTTAATGTTTTAACCACTTAACGCCCTATTTTAGTCCTAAGTCTAAATTTTACAAATTCTCATCGCATACTCAAAATGAGTGACCGGTGACAACGCGATCGGGTCCTACGAGTTACATTGGTCCCGTGCGAGATGACAATACCTCTTACGAGACTTTTTTGTGAATGTTTTACACTTTCACCCCTTGATGCCATGTTTTTATGCCCAAGTCTAATTATTCACAAATTCTAATTATATACTCAAACTGGGAGGCCAGTGAATATGCAGTCGTTTCTTACAAGTTACATTGGTTACATGTTAGGTGCTCGTTCCTCCTCCTCGACCGTTTTGTTGCTATTTTATGTTTTCACCCCTTGACGACATATTTTAGGCCAAAGTTTCAATTTGACAAATTATCATCGTATACTCTAAATGGGAGGCCGTTGACAAAGCGAATGGTTTGTACGTCGTGCCTTTTAAGGTACGATTTTGTGGTTATTTTACATTTTCACGCCCGATGCCATAGTTTAGGCCTAAGTCTAAATTTTGCAAATTCTCATCATATACTCATACCGGGTGACTGGTGACTATGCGGTCGATTCCTACGTGTTACGTTGGTCTCCTGCTAGGTACTCATACCTCTTACGGGACTATTTTGTGGTTGTTTTACAGTATGACCCCTTGACGCCATGTTTATATGTAATGACCTCACTTTTATATACCACTATATAATCGTTTCTATAATTGCTTCTTACTTACTATTTGAAAATGTTATAATATTACAACAGAATATTCTGGATTCTTAATATGACAAAGACCATTTTTAAATTTGAAGAATCAACTGTAAAATGGGTCAAATTGAAGTTTTATGGCACATCCTAAGCTAAATGATAAGTTTTCGGGTAGAAAATATAATTTTATGAAACTTTAGGGACTTGGTTTTAATAAAGAAAGTTTTAGGGACCAAAATGAAAAATAAAAAGGGGCCTTTTCGTAAATAAAATATTTTCAGGGACCTAAAAGAAATATTGAAAATATATGGTGTGAAATTACCAAAATGCCCTTCAGGTCCAAAATGACCCTAATACCCTTAATACCTATCCTCGAAACCTCGTGCTCGGTTTTGACACCTCCACCATACACGTGTCGTCGTTAGAGGAAAATCCAAAACACGTGTCATCGTTAGAGGAGAAGCTAAAACACATGTCGCAATCCGGTGAAATAAGACTGCAAGACGCCTCCATTACGAAACACGTCAACGCTGACTCCGATTGTAAAAGCTTGGTCAGCATGGACACGTGTCAACACCGTGGGATCTTTGGAAAACTATAAATAGGGCCTTAGGGTTCATTTGAAACTCACACCAATTCCTTGAGAATTATAGAAGGAAATAGTGAGAGAAAGTGTGAGAAAGTTAAAGAAGAAGTTCTTAGGGATATTCATCTTAAGGTAATCTTAATGTTATAATGCATCTTTATAGTTTTAATTTATTGTTTTATAGCTTTACTTAGTAGTTATGCTGGTAAAATACAATAAAGAATTCACTAATCAAAACATAAAATTTAGAGCAAATCCAAGTTGATTTTATAAACTTGTTTGAAATTATATGCTTTTAAAAATGATTCTTTTTAAAGAAATTGCTCCTTATTATAGAATCCCATTTAAGTAATTCCAAAGTCAGTCCCTATGAAGTTCTGTCTAGATGAGAAGATATTTAAGTGGTTCCCCTGTGACCCTCCATCTCTACTGGGAATGAATCCGGAAATGTTCTGTGCAGATGAGATGGTATTTAAGTGGTACCCCTGTGACCCTCCATCTCTACTCGGAACCGACTGATTAGGAATAACTATGAATTGAATTCTTTAGATACGATGAATGAATATTAAAAATAGAGAAAATGGTTTTAGTAACCTTTTTCAGCAAGATATTTTAGGATTAAAACACAATATTTAGAATTGGGCTTTATTTAGAATACATAATTAAACCTTTATTGTATTTATTAGATAAACGTGTGATCCAAGACTCAATATCAATATTTTCGGGCCCCTTTTTTAGGTGAGTACTCTGACATTCCTTGTGTATTTTAATTATATGACAGTATGCAAACTATATATATTTTGTGAACTGCTTTTATTCTCAAAATTCATGTGATACTGATGATTGATTCATTTGTGATATGTTTATGTTTGTCCATATAAACATACCGATTAAAATGATTATTGAAAAGGATATTGAATATTGAAAATATGATCCGGCCTAAGGGACCTCTTCACTGACTGACCTTCCCAGCTGGGTTATCGCTGGTGTGCCCTAAATAAGGCGTTGTGATGAACATGTTCGATTGACCCTCAACTATCGGGGTATAATACGGTAGAAGAACACGGTATTAGAGTGTACTTGGCCATCAAAATGATATGATTGAAAGAAAAAGATATCACATTTGATTTGTTGCATTCTTCTTATTTTGAGCTATCCAATTGTGATATATATACTATCATTTCAAAATATATATCTATTTACTACAAGTTCCTATCCATATATGTATATGCCTTCTCTTCTGACTTGAATAGGTATCTATTTTCTGAAAAACCTTGGAATGTCGGGACATTAAATCTCATTCAGCTTTTAGATGACATTGTATAAATAACCCTTTTTCAGGTTATAGTTAGAGATGAGGATGGGTATGTGAAGATTGAATTGAAGTTTATATTTTGAGATTTATTGTGTGGCTAGATGCTAGTGTAAAATGAGATATTTGAGGATTTATTTATCTTTAAGTGATTCTAGCACGACTTGTAATAGAAGTTATTTATCTATGAGAATAAGAGGTTATGTTTTAGAAGCTCTGATGATGTGTTACCTTTTCAGCTAGTTACAACTCATAACCATGTGAATGTATTCCGTTGCATTTATATTAAGAGAAAATTTTAAGGCCAGAATATTGAATGCCTTGGTGGCATTTCAAGACACTCGTTCTCTACTATTTTTGGGTCGGGGTCGTGACATTATAAGCCTAAGTCTAATTTTTCATAAATTTTGGTTATATACTCAAATCGATGTTAGTGAATACACCTTCGGTTCGTACGAGTTACATTGGTTCCATGAGAGATGCTCGTGCCTCTTACGGGACTGTTTTGTGTCTGTTTAATTTTTCACCACTTGACGCCATATTTTGGGCCTAAGTCTAAATTTTTTAAATTCTCATCCTATACTCAAATCGGGAGACCGGTGACTAAGCGGTCGGTTCCTACGAGTTACATTGGTCCTGTGAGAGGAGATGGTGCCTCTTACGAGACTATTTTGCGGATGTTTTACAGTTTCACCCCTTGATGCCATGTTTTTATGCCCAAGTCTAATTATTCACAAATTCTCAATATATACTCAAATTGGGAGTCTAGTAAATACGCGGTCGGTTGTTACAAGTTACAATGGTTCCATTCTAGGTGCTCATTCCTCTTGGGGGACCATTTTGTTTCTATTTTATGTTTTCACCCCTTGACGAAAAATTTTAGTCCTAAGTTTAAATTTTTTAAATTCTAATATTATACTCAAGCTGGGAGGCTGGTGACAACGCAATTGGTTCGTATGTTGTGCCTCTTACGTTATGATTTTTTAGTTGTTTTACGTTTTCACGCCCGACGCCATAGTTTATGACTAAGTATAAATTTTGCAAAGTCTCATCATAATCTCAAATCGGGAGACTAGTGAATACGCGATCAATTCTTACGAGTTACATTGGTCCGGTATGAGGTTCTCGTACCTCTTACGGGACTGTTTTGTGGATGTTTTACATTTTCACACGATGATGCCATGTTTTTAAGCCCAAGTCAATTTTTTTGTAAATTCTGGGTCTATAGTCAAACTGGGAGGCTGGTGAATACACGGTCGGTTCATATGAGTTACATTGGTTCCGTGAGAGATGCTCGTGCCAGTTATGGGACCATTTTGTGGTAGTTTAATTTTTTACCCCTTGACGCCATATTTTGGGCCTAAGTCTAAATTTTTCAAATTCTCATCATGTACTCAAACTAGGAGATCGGTGACTATGTCGTCGGTTCTTACGAGTTACATTGGTCCCATGCGAGGAGCCGATGCCTCTTACGAGACTATTTTGTGGATTTTTACAGTTTCACCCCTTGATGCCATGTTTTTATGCCCAAGTCTAATTATTCGCAAATTCTCATTATATACTCAAATTTAGAGGCTAGTAAATACGCAGTCGATTCTTATAAGTTACATTGGTTCCATGCTTGGTGCTCGTTTCTCTTTCGGGACCGTTTTGTTGCTATTTTATGTTTTCACCCCTTAACGACATATTTTAGGCTTAAGTTTAAATTTTGCAAATTCTGATAGTATACACAAACCGGGAGGTCAGCGACAACGCGATGTGTTCATACGTCGTGCCTCTTACGGTATGGTTTTGTGGCTATTTTACGTTTTCACGCCTCACGCCATAGTTTAGGCCTAAGTCTAAATTTTGCAAATTCTCGTCAAATACTCAAACCAAGAGACTGGTGTCTACGCGGTCAATTCCTATGAGTTTCATTGGTCCCGTGTGAGGTTATCATACCTCTTATGGGACTGTTTTGTGAATGTTTTATAGTTTGACCCTATTATGCCATGTTTTTAAGCCCAAGTCTAAGTTTTCGGAAATTTTGGTTGTATACTCAAATCGGGAGGCTGGTGAATACATGGTCGGTTCGTACGAGTAACATTGGTTCCGGAAGAGATGTCCGTGCCTCTGATGGAACCATTTTGTGGTTGTTTAATGTTTTCACCCCTTGATGCCATATTTTGGGCCCAAGTCTAAATTCTGCAAATTCTCGTTGTATACACAAATTGGGAGGCCGGTTAATAATCGATCGGTTTGTATGAGTTACATTGGTTCCGTGTGAAGGGGACCATTCTATGGTTGTTTAATGTTTTAACCCCTTGACGCAATATTTTAGGCCTAAGTCAAAATTTTGCAAATTCTCATCATATACCCAACTCGGGAGACGGTGACTAAGTGGTCGATTTCTACGAGTTATATTGGTCCCGTGTGAGGTGCTTATACCGCTTACTATTTTGTGGATATTTTAAAGTTTCATCCCTTGACACCTTATTTTAATACCTAAGTGTAATTTTTCACAAATTCTAATTGTATACTCTAATCGGGAGGCCTATAAATATGTGGTCAGTTTGTATGAGTTGCATTGGTTACGTGCAAGGTTCCCGTGGCTCTTAGTGGACCATTTTGTCGATGTTTAATATTTTTACCCCTTGGCGCCATATTTTAGGCCTAGGTCTAAATTTTACAAGTTCTCATCACATACTCAAACCGATAGACCGGTGACTACGCGGTCGGTTGCTACGAGTTACATTGGTCCCGTGCGAGGTGTCGGTACCTCTTACGAGACTATTTTGTGGATGTTTTACAGTTTCACCCCTTGATGCCATGTTTTTATGCCCATGTGTAATTATTCACAAATTCGCATTGTATACTCAAACTGGAGGCCAGTAAATACGCGATCAGTTCTTACAAGTTACATGGGTTCGAAGTTAAGTGCCCGTTCCTCTTCCAAGACCGTTTTGTGGATATTTTATGTTTTCACCTCTTGACGACATATTTTTAGCCTAAGTTTAAATTTTTCAAATTCTCATCGCATACTCAAACTGGGAGGCCTGTGACAATGCGATTGGTTTGTACGGCGTACCTCTTACGTTACAGTTTTGTGCCTGTTTTACGTTTTCACGCCCGATGCCATACTTTAGGCATCAGCCTAAATTTTGCAAATTCTCATCGTATACTCAAACCGGGAGACTTGTGACTACACAGTCGATTTCTTTAAGTTACGTTGGTCTCGTGCGAGGTTCTCGTACCTTTTACGGGACTATTTTGTGGATGTTTTAGAATTTGACCCCTTGATGCCATGTTTTTAATCCCAAGTCTAATTTTTCATAAATTCGGGTTGTATACTCAAATCGGGAGGCTTGTGAATACAAGGTCGGTTCGTACGAGTTACAATGATTTCGTGAGAGATTATCATGCCTCTTACAGGACCATTTTTTGTATGCTTAATGTAATCACCCATTGATGCCATATTTTGGGCCCAAGCCTAAATTTTGCAAATTCTTGTTGTATACTCAAATCGGGAGGTTAGTTAATAATCACTCGATTTGTATGGGTTACATTCGTTACGTGCGAAGGGGACCATTTTGTGATTGTTTAATGTTTTAAGCCCTAGACGCTTTTTTAGGCCTAAGTTTAAATTTTGCAAATTCTCATCATATACCCAACCCGGGAAACCAGTGACTATGTGGTCAATTTCTACAAGTTATATTGGTCCCGAATGAGGTGCTTATACCTCTTACGGGACTATTTTCTGGCTGTTTTATAGTTTCACCCCTTGACCCCTTATTTTTATGCCCATCTCTATTTTTTCACAAATTCTCATTGTATACTCTAATCGGAAGGCCTATAAATACGTGGTCAGTTTGTACGAGTTGCGTTGGTTACGTGCGAGGCGCCCGTGGCTCTTACTGGACCATTTTGTAGCTATTTAATGTTTTAACCACTTAACGCCCTATTTTAGGCCTATGTCTAAATTTTACAAATTCTCATCGCATACTCAAATCGATAAACCAGTTTTTACACGGTCAGTTCCTACGGGTTACATTGATCCCGTGCGAGGTGTCGATACCTATTACGAGACTATTTTGTGGATGTTTTATAGTTTCACCCCTTGATGCCATTTTTTATGCCCAAGTCTAATTATTCTCAAATTCTAATTATATACTCAAACCGGGAGGTTAGTAAATATGAAGTCGGTTCTTACAAGTTACGTTGGTTCCATGTTAGGTGCTCGTTCCTCTTCCTGGACCATTTTGTTACTATTTTATGTTTTCACCCCTTGACGATATATTTTAGGCCTAAGTTTAAATTTTGCAAATTCTCATCGTATTCTCAAACTGGGAGGTCAGTGACAACCCGATTGGTTTGTACGTTGTGCCACTTACGGTACGATTTTGTGGCTAATTTATGTTTTCACGCCCGACGCAATAGTTTAGGCCTAAATATAAATTTCACAAATTCTCATCATATACTCATACCAGGAGACTGATGACTACGCTATCGATTCCTACGAGTTATGTTGGTCTCGTGCGAGGTTCTCGTACCAGTTACGGGACTCTTTTGTGGATGTTTTACAGTTTGACCCCTTGACTCCATGCTTTTAAGCCCAAGTCTAATTTTTCAGAAATTATGGTTGTATACTCAAACTGGGAGGCTAGTGAATAGCATGTCGATTCATATGAGTTACATTGGTTCCGTGAGATATGCCTGTGCCTCTTACGGGATCATTTTGTGGCTGTTTAATAATTTTACCCCTTGATGAAATATTTTGGTCCCAAGTCTAAATTTGGCAAATTCTCGTTGTATACTAAAACCGGGAGGACGGTTAATAATCACTCGGTTTGTATGAGTTACATTGGTTCCGTGCGAAGGGGATCGTTTTGTGATTGTTTAAGGTTTTAACCCCTTAAAGCCGTATTTTAGGCCTAAGTCTAAATTTGGCAAATTCTCATCATATACACAACCCGGGAGATCAATGAATACATGGTCGATTTCTACAAGTTATAATGGACCAATGTGAGGTGCTCATACCTCTTACGAGACTGTTTTGTGGATGTCTTATAGTTTTCCCCTTGACGCCTTGTTTTTATGCCCAAGTATAATTTTTCACTAATTCTCATTGTATACTCTAGCCGGGAGGCCTGTAAATACATGATCCGTTTGTACGACTTGCATTGGTTCCGTTCAAGGCGATGTGCCTCTTACTGGACCGTTTTGTGGTTGTTTAATGTTTTAATGCCTTAATGCCATATTTTAGGCCAAAGTCTTAATTTTACAAATTCTCATGACATACTCAAACCGGTAGACCAGTGACTATGCGATCGGTTCCTAAGAGTTACATAGGTTCTGTGGGAGGAGTCGGTACATCTTACGAGACTATTTTGTGGATGTTTTACAGTTTTACCTCTTAATGCCATGTTTTTATGCCCAAGTCTAATTATTCGCAAATTCTTATTATATACTCAAATCGGGAGTCCGATAAATACGCGGTCGGTTCTTATAAGTTACATTGGTTCCATGCTAGGTGCTCAATCCTCTTCCGGGACCATTTTGTTCCTATTTTATGTTTTCACCCCTTGATGACATATTTTATGCCTACGTTTAAATTTTGCAAATTCTATTCGTATACTTAAATCGGGAGGCCGGTGACAACGTGATTGGTTCGTACATCGTGCATCTTACGGTACAATTTTGTGGTTATTTTACGTTTTCACGCTCGATGCCATAGTTTAGCCCTAAGTCAAAATTTTGCAAATTCTCATCATTTACTCAAATCGGGAGACGGGTGACTATGCATTCAATTACTACGAGTTACATTGGTCCTGTGCGAGTTTCTCATACCTCTTACGAGACTCTTTTGTGGATGTTTTACAGTTTGACCCCTTGATGCCACATTTTTAAGCCCAAAACTATTTTTTTTTGCAAATTTTGGTTGTATACACAAACCGGGAGGCTGGTGAATACGAGGTCAGTTTGTATGAGTTACATTGGCTCCGTGAGATGCCCGTGCCTCTTATGGGACCATTTTGTGACTGTTTTACATTTTCACCTCTTGATACCATATTTTAGGCCTAAATTTAAATTTTGCAAATTCTCACTACATACTCAAACTAGGAGTCCGATGCCTATATGGTCGATTTGTATAAGTTATATTTGTACAATGCAAGGTGCTCGTGCCTCTTACATGACCATTTTAAAGATGATTTACGTTTTCACCATTTAATGGCAAGCTTTTAAGCCTAAGTCTAACAGAATACAAATTCTCATTGCATATGAAAACGGGGAATCTGGGGACTAAGCCGTCAGTTCGTACGAGCTACAGTGGTCCCTGCGAGGTGCCCTAGCCTCTTACGGGACCATTTTGTGGTTGTTTTACGTTTTCACCCTTGGACGCCATATTTCAGTCCAAAGTCTAAATTTTGCAAATTCTCATCATATACTCAAACCGGGAGACTGGTGAGTACGCAGTCAGTTACTACGAGTTACATTGATCCCGTACGACGTTCTTGTACCTCTTTTTGGATAGTTTTGTGGATATTTTACAATTTGACCCCTTGACGCCCTGTTATTAATCCTAAATCTTTTTTTTTTTGCAAATTCTCGTCGTATACTCGAACCGGGAGGCCAACGACTATGCGGTCGGTTCGTAGGAGATACATTGGTCCCGTGTGAGGTGATCGCACCACTTATGGGACTGTTTTGTGACAATTTTATGGGTTCACCTCTCGACGCCATATTTTAGGTTGCATTCAAAATTATGCAAATTCTCGTCATATACTCAAATTGGCAGGTTGGTGACTACGCGGACGGTTCCTACGAGTTACATTGGTCCCATACGAGGTGCTCGTACCTTTTAGGAAACTATTTTGTGTTTTTTTTAATTTTTCACCCCTGGATGCCATATTCAAGGCCTAAGTCTAAATTTTGCAAATTCTCGTCGTATATTCATTAGGCATAAATTCTTCACATTTATCCCCTTAATTACGGTATTTTTATGATCTCGTGAGGTGTAAATAGCTTCGATTTGTCTCATATTTATAAAACAAACCCTTTTTGGCAAGTATTTCGTATTTTATGTATCTCTTATGTGTTTTACAGGTATTTCATGCAACAAAGATGGAAAAGAAGAATTCAAAATAGTGAAAGAAACCAAGAATCGGGGAGTTGAAGGGAATTTTTGTAATTTTGAAGCCTTATTCCGGAGGTGGGACCAAGTATAAAGTTGAACAGATTTCAATTACAAGAGCACTTGAAAAATCACACCCCAGTCCGAGCTACGGTGAAGAAGTTATGCCCATTTAAAGATTGAGAAAAAATCCAGAAATCCAAATGAAAAAGAGGCACAAAACAAGAATGTTCCCAAGAACCGGTTCACCTAAAACTCGAACCGGTTCTCCCATTTGTCACGCACCAGATCCCTTACAAATTTATAAGTGTGACAAATTACCAGATATGGGATTTTTATTTTGTGCTTATCTTTTAGACAAAATAGTTTTATGTTTTGGGGACTCTCCTAAACGAAGGCTAGCCTATATATTTAGTCATTATATTTTTATGGAAGGTTCGGTGTTGTTTCATATTTTGAGAGCCTTATATATGTAAGCACTATCTTTTCTTTTATGTTGGCATCTCTATATTCTTGGATTTCGGGGATGCTTCCCACCGTTCCCTCACGTAGTTTGTTTTAGAATTGGAATGTCATGATAAATAAGTTAAATGTTAATTAAAATAAAAATAGAATAGCCACATTATATATATTGTTTCATTGCACTTCACACCTAACGCTAAGTTTTGACCGGTTGACCATTGGGAACCCATAATTCTGAGTCGGGGAGTTACAAATGGTATCATATGTCTAGGTTGAAGGTTACTTTCGAGATTACTACGGTGAGGTTAGTAGTGGATCTTTTGACTTCGGTGTTGGTTTAAGATGGTCACGCTAGTCTTGGTGGCATCTTTGATTCGTATCCTCGACGGTAAAGTCAAAGACCACGCGTGATTTATTTCCAAAGGGAATACGACCAAATTAGTTGTTATTAATGTCTTTCGTGCTTCTAATTTTATATGTTGGTAATTTATGGGTGTCCACTCAAGACAAAATTAGTGGCACCATTATTTTTAGTGTGTGGTGTTTGTGTTCAAACCATTGATGACGTAAAGTACTTTGAGATGTTTATAGAGTATGATGATGCCCATTGTATGGTTGGCATGAATTGTGTGAATTCAATTGTGGTGATTGATAACTAGGGTGTCACGACTAAAAATTGATGATTTGGGATCGAAATGCGTGTAGTCCTTAGATACGGTACATAGGGGTGGTTAACGTCGTTGATGTAATTAGGCAAATTCAATCATTGGGGTAATACTGTGACTGATGGATAAATTAAATGTGTATTTAAGATTATATAGGTCAATACTTGAGTATATGTATAGAATGTTATAGTTATGGGTAAGTTACTTAGTGATTATTGGCGGAAAAATATATCTCATAACCCTTGATTAGAATTACGGCCATTAATGGCAAAGGAGTCACATGTGTAAAAGTGAAGAGTTCAAGTGACAGGGGATTCAGCCATAGGTATCCCTTTTAGGGTAATGTTATAAAGAATGATGCAACATTTGGGTAATAGGATCTTTAGCGACATAATAAGTGTAAATGTAGGGATTTACTGGTTCTACACAAGGTCATGTATCCTACCAAAACCCTTAGTACAAATAGGTTGTGGTACAATGTGTGGTGGATAATATTAGTTGTAGTAAAGGGGTACTTGGAGTATCCTTAGAATGAAATGTCAACTTGTTGTGATGCCTTGAGGTTTTCGACGACTATCAACTACCATGTTTGGGAATTATAGAATGATATTTGGGGAGAGTAGCTAGCAATCGTTGATGTAAATATTGAGAAATCACTAGGCGTAATTGCTCTATGGAAATCATGGTTTATCAAGTCTTATCTAGTCTTTTGTGAAAGTTCTTGGGTATACATGGTGCCCTTAGGGAACCAGTTAGGTTTGATTTTATGGAATGTGATGTGTACGGTGATAGTAAATTGGTGATTTTGTGAGGAACTCAGATTATCGATTAGGTTCAAAGAAGTAACTTCATATAGACTTTGGTGAGTCTACCAAACATAATGTGGACTGGTAGTACATTCTTACAACGTGAAATTAAAGATTCGTGTCATGATTGGTTAGGTCCCACGATGTTATTATTAAGCCCCTGTGTATAGAAAATATAAGGGTATTAAACCATGATTAGTATAATGACTTGAGTAGATAGTATATGTTAAAATAACACTTGTTGAGACCTTACGTCGTGTTATTAGACTCATGTGGATTCGAGGGTATACGTTCGAGTAGTACTTGTTACCCTTATGGTGTAAATGATTAGAAGCTGGCCGTCACGTGCAATCATTTAAAATTGAACTTGGAGATAAATGTGAGTGACCTTGTGACAATGAAAACTATAGTATGGTAAATGTTTAGCCGAATCCGACATGTCCTAAGGAGGTGTTGGGATATGATCATTGTATAGTAGGCTGAGATAGTAATCGTACTGTGTTAGTGGATGATGTCATCACTAATGAGATGGAGAAGTACGTATCGACAAGGGCATTGACATTCGTACCGAAGTGTCTAGTACTTGCCAAGGATGTAAAATAAAACATTAAGCATAAGGAGGGAAGTACAACATTTGACTTTATAAAGAGCATTAGGTTTGTATGGTGTCTCCTTCTATTGGAAATGAGTGGGTCATGGTTACATTCATCGTAATTAGTAACTCAGACAAGTCGTATGTATAGGTAGGATCTTTTGTGTTTATTGCGATGGTGGATGGCCTCCGATTATGTAGCATAGGTTCACCTACGTATATCATCACTGTTATATGTGAGTGAGGTTATATCGGATATATGTTTTACTCTTATGATTCTTATGTTTCCATTAAGCTTCAGTGATAGAGATTTTTTTTCCTCACAGTTATGATAATCCGGATTCATACCGCGATATGGTACGAAATGGTTTCTCTTAGTAGAGTTCGGGTGGACCTAGCATAGTTAGTGTAACTCGGTAACTCAATGCGTCTTTGTCTAATGTATCCTTATTATTGAATAATGCTTCGTGTGTGGTAAATGGGATTTTTGTCGCAGGGTTAATCATAGTATTCTTTTTCCTTATGTATGTGGGAAATGAGCTTTTGGCCACAGGGTTAATCATAGTATTCTCTTTCCTTATGTATGGTGACCTAGTATTTGTTCACCATGATAGTTTTGGGTTCTTGTTACAAAATGTTTAAACTCAAGGAAACTTAGCACAAAATGTTATTCGACACTATGAGTGAATTATGTATTCCCTAGGTTTGTGTTCCTCACTTAAGAATTTAGAGTGATCCTAGATTCATGTGAGAATCCTGTGAAAAGGTATTAGTAATATGAATGTTTCAAAGACTTTGTGGTGTGTGACCCTTTGATGAGAGAGATTAGAGATACTTAGATTAATGTCATGTTTGGACAAAATTATGTGGTGAGGAAGATTAGAAAATTCACAAAAGGAGAAGAAGAGTAGTCATGTTTGATGAATGTTCCTGATGATGAATTTAGTATTAATTGTGGTGCGATTTACATGGGTGATTGTCAATCAATAGTAAGAGTTAATCAGTAGAGGAAAAATAATGCTTAGTGTACTAGCAAAGTTATTATTAGAACTTGACTAATAGTGATCTTCAATGAGGGGAGACTCAAGGACTACTAGCTGACTCTGATGGTTCGCCTAAGGATGGGAGTTTGATCATGTTTCATGATGAACCCTTGGTGATAAACCCCGCTAATGAACGTACGATGTTGTCTTAGAATTTGAGGATTTTGATGATTTAGTCTTATAGGATTCCTATGACTCAAAGTAAAAATTGGTAGACCCCATAATCTTGAGAATTTATGGGTCAATAGTTTAGATGATGAAATTTCCTAAGGAGGGAAGAATATATTACTCGCCCCTAATAAATGAGAATTTTGGATTTAGAATCACTAGAATAGGTCTTTTATTTCTGTATTTTATTACTTTTGGGCACTTTTTATAATTATTGGAAGAATGTGGATAAAAATTAGAAATTTGAAAAAAATTAAAAGTGGTCATTTGAATGAGAGTAGGTCGTTTGAACAAGAAATCCAACTCGTTCGAAATGGGGACCGAACAAGGTTTGAATGAGATATGGCTTTCAAGTAGTTCACTCTTATTAGAATTTCATTCTAAGGCTAGTTCGAATAAGAACCCATTATCGTTTGAAGGAAAGGCAACTCTCATTTGAATGAGGTTATGCATATTTTTATTATTTTGATACCCGTTTGTGTTGTCACATTTTGGTCTTTAGGTGGATCAGTTGCCGATCTCTGGTGAGTATAGATTGGGAAACAATTGATTTTTGTCATCTGTAGGATTTTATAAGTCTTGTTTGTCATCATTTGGGTTATTTTAGAGTTAGAAGAAGATAGGTAAAGGGAGGGTTGTCCACCATTTTTAGATTTCTCGACTTCTTTCTACCATAAACACCTATTCCCTCCACCTTGTGTCACCATGTCCAACTAGTATTTCATCATATCCAAGACATATATACCCATTTCCACCATTGCTGAGTATAGTTATGAAATTCGAAGGTATGGTTATGGGTTTTTGGAGATGAAGATGGAAGCTCTTCATATGTTTTTAAAGAGGGTTTTAATGGGTATTTCATAGATGTTATAGGGGGTCTACCCCTCCCCCCCCCCCCCCCCCCACACACACACACACACATGGATTATTAACTTAGCCAAGTGAGATGACCATTTACAAAGAAATATGTCTCACAAACACACTTTAAAGACTCTATATGCAAGTCTTTCACAGGACCCACCTCGAGGGCTCTTCATAACCAACTAGCTCGCAATGCTCTACCTCGGATGGCCTCTCGCGGACCTAGCTCGAAGGACACAACTCGAAGAACAAAGGTCACCCGGATGACAATAGTTTGTAGTAAGAAATATAATGATGCCTTATGTACTTTATCTAATGAATACATATGTTGAGTTGATTCGCTTGGTGCCTGCGAGGGACCATGCCTGGAAGGGCATGGGAGGTATTTTATGCCCTATCAAGAAACCTCCTCTTGGGAACTTCATAGGGACACGTTTTGGAGGATTAAGAATAAGGAAACATTTGGAACTATCACCAACCCTCTTGGCACACTTGGAGAAACCTTCACCTAGAACAAATGTCACCTGGGCCCACTCATTGCGTACCTATTAGAGTGAACCTTCTCAAGTCATTTGATCACCCTCAATACACGGCCCTCGAGGTACCTCGGGTGTCCTTCTGTCTAACTGACGTGACTATGTACCAAACAATAGCCACTGTTTTTCCCACTTCCTTACGTCATGGCGTCTGACATTTAGGAACTCAATAATACAACACTTAAGTGCCTTTATCCTTAGGATGGCAAGTCTAGTTCACTAAATCTAACCGTATAGCCATCCTAGAGTAATCCTCAAGCTGAAAAGTCATGTCCTTCATTAATGACTTCAATACTTCTAACCAATAGAATCTTTTTCCGCTAAAACTAATAGATCTCATGCATTAAATGTAGGATATCATGCATTTAATGCACCAGGCCAAAGGCATCGAGGGCATGCTGGCTCGAGCAACCTCTCCCCCATATAAATAAGACCAGACAAACAAATCAAGGGAGATAATCTATAGCCCATAATTGCTGCCTAATTTCCCTTATAACAGAGAACCCTCACGAAGAGCATTAACTCTCACAGACATTCAATACACCTATCATTGGGCATTAACCGAGCTTCAAGTTCCTGCCTTGTCTTTATTGTTCCTATATTGCTTTTTCTTTATCCTTCCGACCACGCTACTTGTTGGTCCCATTTATTTATTATGTTTTCCTTGTACTGCTCATCTCAATGCATTCTTTAATGCAACTTTGAGTATTAAATCTCTCCGTGTCTGATCCACCTGTGGCTCTGACCCATACTTCATATCTAACGGTGTTACTCCCGATCTTAATAAGGGATTCTACCTCACTTAATACTAAGAGTATTTAAAGAACCCACATCTTACATTTCGCGACTTCGCTGGGGATATATTTTCTTTTGAAAAGATGCTAGAGGATAACACCATTAGAAAAATTGATTTTGACGCCATACAACGTGAAGAAGAGGCAAATAAAGTTGTGTTGCTCGAAGCGCGGAGAACGACAAGGATAAAGCCTAGTGCACCTGGAATTGGTATCACATAGACGATGACCACGCAAGGGGGAATAGGTCAGGCACAAATGCATGGGATGATGGCCCTATTCACAAATTTCATTAAGACTCCGACAACTCAGGCAATGTTGGGAGCCACCACGAGAATGAGTCCATTTACCTCACCGCCTGCCAATGTACATGCTATAAATATTAGTGGAGGGGTGGCAATGTCTTCTTCTATTAACACTATCCATGTGGGTCCACCTATGACAAGGGAATCGACATTGTAAAAAGAGGGAGTGACTCCAGCAACTCTAGCTGTCATCGTAAGTTTAAGGTGTAGGCACGCTAGACTCAACGACCTCGATGACAACAATGCCATCGTTAGCTAGCCCCTTGTTAGCTAGTTTAGAATATATGAAGAAAGAGCTGCTAAAATTTATAGCTGTGTCTAAATGAGAAAGTTCTTCCATATACGATGACTTTCGTAATC
Organism: Sambucus nigra; assembly: GCA_949130495.1. Lineage (NCBI taxonomy): Eukaryota > Viridiplantae > Streptophyta > Magnoliopsida > Dipsacales > Adoxaceae > Sambucus > Sambucus nigra. The sequence continues at coordinate 74,331,227 of OX422222.1, forward strand.
CCTACCCAATGTCGTATAATAACGAACCCTACCCAATCGGATATATTCCCCTCAGATTTAAAAAGTACATGGGGAAAGGCACGAATCCCAAGGAGCATGTGAAGAGGTTCATTGAGAACTTGGGGGCCCATTGCAATGACAAATAGTTGAGGCTAAGGTAGTTCACAAAATCCTTAATAGAGAAAGCCTACACGTGGTATTCCCACCTAGCTCAGGTAGTGTATGTTCTAGGGAGGAGTTTCATGTTTTATTTATGCAAAAGTTTTTATTGGTGGAGGAAGAGTTCACACCCCCCCCCCACCTCGCGCTTGAGAAGCAGAAGCCATGAGAGGATGTTGTGGTCTATATTCGAAGGTTCCACGAGCATTCCCTAGATGTGAGGGAGGAGACGTGAGTGGAAAGATTTTACAAGTTTGTGAAGAAGTCTTACTACCTTAATACATATGTCACCTGATTAATGAGATAAGAGAAGATACATTTGCAGCCTTTTTGAAGACAACGAGTAATATCGCATTAGTGGTGAAACCCATAACACCAACAGCCGCTTTTCCTAGTTTATGGATCAGGCTAACAGTAACCTCGAGGAGGGGAATACCCTCTTCGAACAACTACATAGATGATGAGAAGGAGGTAATGGAAGTCGAGGAGGTATAAAGGGTAGAAAAAACAATAGAATATTTAAAGATGAGGAGGATACTCCTAATATACCTTGCATGGTGAAGAAAGCTTTGAACCTATAGGATCTCATAGTATGTGATAAAGTTTATTGGATGACTAATGTCCACACTGTGCTAGTCACCCAATAAGACAGAGAGAAACCCCATTGTGCGCGCTCCATAAAAGGGTAAATCATCCTACTAAGGTGTGTTTTTCATTAAGATGGTTGATCAACAGCCGTGTGAAAAATATAGATATCGATTTACTACAAACCAATGTAAATAACAACCCTTTACCGCCCCATGGGGGACATATGGCTAGCGCCTTCAATGAGGAGGTCGAGCGGTCAATGATGGAACAGTGGCTTGGGGGAATGACTGTAAGGCACTACGGATAACGTCTTTAAAAATTATCTCGATGAATGCACTTTCGAGTTGGTTTACCTATGTTTAGATGACAAGCCTGGAGACAGAGAGGACGAAGAAGGAGAAACGTACAGTGATGTTGAGATGCTTAGTGGGTAAACGGGAGCTTGTTCTCTTAAAGAGGTCAATACAGTAATAACATATGATGAGGATGCGTATAGACACGTAGAAGAAGTCTATGAGCTTGAGGATGATCGAACAGATCCGTGGATTGAGTGTATAATTGTGGCTTGATCGCTAAAATTTGGTTGGTTCTTCGAACCGGTTGGCCTTCCTGATGATTCCTGGTTAGAGGTTACGAGGGCCATTCTCGAGATCACAAAGAAAAATATAACCTCATATTTGCAATGGAAGGGGCTTATGGCTAAATAAGTGAGTAGATATCTCTCAGAAGTCACATTCTCGGAGGCGAATAGGAATATATAGTATCCAAACAATAGACCTTTATATGTTACTACATCGGTGAATGACTGTGTTTTCTCACGAGTATTATTGGATCGAGGGGAATCCATCAACATAATGCTTGTGGGATCCTTCTATGCCACCGGGCTATCGGAGATGAGGATAGTTCCTCATTCATTGGCATTATCGAGTTATGATAATCAGTCCTCCAAGTCAGTCAGCTACGTCAATGTGGGCATTACGATGGGGAACATTACTTCCCATATTAAATTCCACATCATGAATTACGAGCCATAGTATCAGTTGTTTTAGGTAGGGTATAGATGCAAAACCATGGGTTGGTACCCTTCACCTATCACCAATGCGCTACGAAAAATATAAAGCTTAAGGTGGTGGTGATACTAGATACTAAGAAAGCTTTTGCAAAAAAAGAGGCCGATATGGTGGACACACCTTTCTATACCGATCTAGGGAAAGAAACTACCATGGTGATAAGATATATTGAGGTGATAAGGATTCCGTCAACTCGATAGAAGGTGCGACCACCTGCTCGAATGATTGTGACTTATGAAGAAGAATGTGATCTAAGGGAAGTAAGGCCCCCGCACTTGTCAAGACAGCTTTGTGATTAGATGACCCCACAAATTGATCCCATTGAGCACCAAATGCAGACATAGAGCGTTCTTAGTAGGCGAATGGTGAAAGAGGCGGATGAGAATTATAGAAAGAGACCTTTCCAAAGAGACGTGGTCTGGTAGTGAAAGAGGGTGGTTTTGCCTAATGGCAGAATTATTTATTAATTATGAAGGTGTGAGTGGGAAGTCTAGAGACTGGAGGATGAAGCGAACTTGGTGTATGAATGCATCCAAGTGGATAACGAGTGGCAATGCCTAATAATTGAAAATTGAGGGTTCCAAGAGTTTGTAAAATAAGTGGAGGAAGAGCCGGAATGTTTGAAAGATGGCCCTAGGCCAAAGATCCAGGAGTTGGAAAATATCGATTTGGTTAGGAAGGTGGGGATCCGAACCCCATATTTATTTCGAAAGACTTGGAACCATCCCCTTGAGAGGGGTTAATCAAACTTGTTGTAGAGTTCAAAGATGTCTTCGCAAGGAAGTACACCGAGATGCTAGGGGTTGACACGGAGGTAAGTTTCCATAGATTGAATGTCTTGCCTTCAGCAATCCCAGTTAAGCAAGCCACTCGAACCTATAACACGGAGTTGGATTTGAAGATCTAGCAAGAAGTACAGAAGATACTCACGACGTGGTTTATAGTTGTAATACAATACCTGATATGGGTGTCAAGTATTGTACCTGTGGGAAAGAAAGGCAAGAAATAAATCAGGAGATGTAGAGATTTCAGTGATCTGAACCAGGCATGCCCAAAGGACAAATTCTCACTACCCTCCATTGATAGCTTGATTGAAGCAACATTGGGCCATGAGATGTACAGATTCATGGACGGGTATGTAGTCTATAATCAGATAAAAATGGATCCAGCTGACATGGAGAAGACAGCCTTTCGAACACACCTAGGAAATTTCATATACACGGTTATGCCCTTTGCATTAAAGAACGCAGGAGCCTCCTACTAGAGGACAATGACGGCCATATTCCATGAACTTTTCCACGAGACTCTGGAATTTTATGTTGACGACTTTGTGATTAAGTCAAAGAAAGAAGAATCCCACCTAGACGACTTAAGGAGGGTATTCACTCGCTGCAGGAAGTATAATTTAAAGATGAACCCTCTCAAATGCCCCTTCAGAGTAAGGAGCAGGAAATTCATGGGGTTTGTGGTAAACTTCCAGGGGGTACAAATGGACTTGGATAAATGACAATCCATCCTTTATTGGCAAAGACCAAAATCACTGAATCAACTAAAGAGTTTCCTTGGCAAGGTGTCCTGCTTAAGGCGATTTATGACGGGGCTAGCTGAGGTAATGCATCCCTTAATGGAGCTACTAAAGAAGGGCGTTAAGTTTTCATGGAAAATAATGCATCAAGAAGCCATAGAAAGATGAAGGCACTACTTATTTCTCCTTAAACAACGATCCCTCCGAAGGTATGTACCCCTTTACGTTTATATCTCACATTAATAGATTAGTATGTTGGGGCTTTGTTATCCCAAGAGAGTGAAGACAATAAAAAACCTATTTATTATCTAAGTAGAATTATACATGGGACCGAAGACAAGTACACTAGCATTGAGAGGCATTATTTAGTCCTCATATTTGTGGAGAAAAAACTTAGTCACTACATGTTATCATTCACAATTCATATTATAACTAGATGTGACCCCAGAAAGTTTTTGCTTGCAAGAACTATATTACTAGGCAGGGAAGCTTGATGCTTCTTAATCCTCTCGGAGTATGATCTAAAGTTCGTGGTCCCTCGATCCACCAAAAGTCAGGCATATGCGGATCTATTGGTCATTTTCCAATATAAACCGTTCGAGCCTCCTATTTTTGAAGCAACAATTTTGTAACAGTCAACCTAGACGAATGCAGTATGGAGTTCGATGTCTCTTCAGCTAAGAAAAAAGAGGTTAGAGAGTCATTCAACGAAGAGGAAGTGAAGAGATTTTCCTGTCATTAAAATTCAAGTTCGAATGCTTAAATAATGAAGCTGAGCATGAGGCACTGGCTCTTGGGTTACTCGAAGTGCTTAGGAGGGGCATTCAGGTTCTAACAATCAAAGGGGATTCAAGGTTAGTGGTGAAGTAAGTGACGAGGGAGTTTTCATGGAAGAACATGAGTTTGGCACCTTACAATACGATCATCCAGTGATTGCTGGGCCATTTTGAAGTGGTCAAAATAAGAAGGCACCCCTGAATGATGAACAGACATGCGGATGTCTATGCCACCATCGCACAAAATATTGCCTTTGATGGAGAATCAACCATGGTCCAAATCATAAAGAGAACTTCCCCCTCAACAATAAATGAGATACTTCCATCAGAAGACAAAGATAACTGCATAGGTAAAACCAGAAAGCAACTATAGAGAGAGGAAGGACCACTTAGCTTGGCTGACTTATCACAATACTTTATTGCGAGGGGAAACTTATATTTCAAAAATAGGGGAGGTTGAATGTCCAGGTGTGTGGACCCCAAAGTGGCTAAGAGAAGATTGATCGAAATACATGAGAATAGTTACGAGACTATTCAGATCCCTCTATAATGAAGGATACCCTACACGAGGTACTATTAGCCCTCGATGAGACAAGAAGTCACCACACTACAAAGAGATTGCTCGAAGTGTTGCCTTTTCTATAAAGAGGTAAAATGAAACTTCAATGACCAACTGCAAGATTGGAGTCATCCCTACCTGGACATTGGATACATGGAGCAATTCCAGCATGTAAAGAGGATACTACGAATATAAATAGGGAAGCACCAAGGTACTTCATGCAAGATGGGTAGCTATACTTATGAGGCTATCACGAAAGTCCCCAATGGTGCATAAGAGGTGAAGAGAATGAAGAGGTGTTAAAGAAATCTCATGAGCCAGGTTATATTAGGGGAGCCAAACTTTATGATTACTTAATGACCATGGGCCATAACTGGCCTTCGATGGACAAGGATTCATCTAATTTTATTAAAAAGTGAAAAGCCTACCAATTACATGGGAATATGATCCATGCTCCTTCAGTGGACCTGCACTCTTTATCTACACCATTCCTATTTTACATTTGGGAATTTGACCTTGTAGGGGCCATCAAACCTTCATCATGAGGAAAGATATGGATTTTAGTAGACATAGAATGTTTCACGAAGTGGGTGAGGGAGATACCGCTCAATAAAGCCACTATGAGGGTAGTATCATAATTTATGAAGGAATAAATTATTTTCCGCTTTGGCATTTTCGAAGGTGTTTCTGTCGGACAATGGTACTCCCTTCATGAATAGCAAAGTGTGTTTGATCACGAAAAAGTACTCCATCCTCGATCATAAGTCGACAGTGGCCTACCCAAAATGCAATTGGGAAGTAGAAGCTACAAACAAGACGCTGGTGAATATTGTGGCAAAAGATACTAGAGGATGTCCCTGGAACATGGGTTGATAATATCCTCGAAGTTCTATGGGCCTATGAAATGACGAAGAGGATGCCAATAGTTTACACACCATTCTCCTTAGTATTTAGGGTAGAATTTGTACTGCCAGTTGAACTCGGGGTACATTCGGCTTGTTCCAACCTACGAAGTGCTATGCTCCCTCACAGTCTCCATGTACAACTTGAAGCCTTAAAAGAACATAGGGATAATTCCTCTAGACACTTCGAGTTATATAGGCAACAATTATCCAGATCTTATGACCAATTGGTGAGGCTAAGGAAGTTCAAAGAAAGAGAATTGATTCTAAAATCATGCACGAGACACATAAGAGGCTTGTTGCTACCAAAGTTTGAAGCAAACTAGGAAGGGACTTATATCGTTCAAGCAGCCCCTTATTCGGGCTACTGCGAGATATCTAAGCTAGAAGATAATGTGTCTTTTAAATTAAACAACAAGTGGATGAAAATCTATTATATCTGAATGTATGTCATGTCACTCATGTTCAATGAATTTTTTTGTGTGTTAAACCATAGATGTAGGATTTAAAGAAATTGGGCGTGCCCGTTTAATATAGTCAGAAGCAAAATTCAGGGGACATATGCTTGATCTACATTTTATTTTCACAAGTTCAGTGATTGATTCCTTTAGTATATTAGATCTAGTTAGCATTGATGTGTAATCATAACTAATAATTAATTAAACAATAAAAAGGAAAGGAAACAACAAAGTTTCGAATGTTTCTTTATTTCAAATAAATGATAACATTGTGGTTACAATCAAGTTAGAAAAAAATTCAAAAGTTCAAACAAAAAGGGAAAGATGAGCAAAAGAAAAACTGGATAATGAAGCTAGGGTTCATCCATAATAGAACGAAGATTCTCCGATCCAAACAGCTAGTGGTGATGTGGGGGAAGATTCTGCTCAAGTTGTCTCTGCTTTGTAACAAGGTCAGCTAGATTCTTGTGGCGAATTTATTGCGCCTCATAGAGATTTCTAATTCCTGCTCTTTTTCAACTGACTGTGCCTCTGCATGATAAACTACCCAGCGAGCCTCTTGCACTGCTTGCTCAATCACCAGTAACCAGGATTCTAGACCCACAAGTTCATCAGAAATAGCCACCTACTCGCGATGGAAATTCTGGAGGTGGTTATAGACTCTGGGAAGATCTCTCTTTTTGAAACTCCGAAGTAGATCCACCGTCCATGTGAAGGAAAAACCATAATTTGTTAACCCATTAACCCTATCCAATAAAGATTTGACAGTGTCAGGGCTAAGAGACATAAGGGGGTGCTGAGAATTTCCTTTAATACCATCGTGAGCCCATACAAAAGACCAACCATCATCTGAGGAAGTGGATGTACATAGCGAACAGTAAAGTTCAAAAGAAAGAAATCTAGCAATTGCTTGTACTTTAGGAATGCATGGTGTAGAAGTATCACCATGTACACGGACCCCGCCCAAAGAAGCAACTGAAGATACTATTGGTGCTTAAACTAACTCCTTAACAATGAGTTGCTAGTTGATCGACCTCCACCTGAAATGCAACAAACAGCTGAAGTAGGCAATAATGACAAGGAAAAGATGATTAAAAATAGCATGCTAACATAGAGATGTATGCCTATAAGACTACGCCCGCTTGACGTCGGTTATGGAACATTTATGCCTATAAGACTAGGCCCACCTGACCCTTCGTTATTGGAGATTTATGCCTATAATACTAGGCCCTCCTTACCCTCGTTTATGGGAGATTTACGCCTATAATAATAGGTTCACCTGACCCTCGGTTATGGGATATTTATGCCTCTAAGACTAGGCCCACCTGACCCTCGATTATGGGAGATTTATGCCTATAAGACTAGGCCCACTTGACCATCTATTATGGGAGACTTATGCCTCTAAGACTAGGCCCGCCTGACCCTCGGTTATGGGATATTTATGCCTATAACACTAGGTTCGTCTGACCCTTTATTATGGGAGATTTATGCCTATAAAACTAGGCCCGTCCGCCCCTCGATTATGGGAGATTTATGAAATATAAAGTCCTACATTACAAGTTTCGCCAGACCCTCGATTATGGGAGATTTTGATTTTAAAACTGACACATTTACATGCAGAAGATAGAGAGTGGAAATACCTCAAGGCGTCGTTCATCTGCAAACTTGCGAGTGGCCATTTGGACCACGTCCTCCTCTTAAATCACCCCGGGAGCTACCAATGGGGGATGACTCTAGGGGAAATCACAATCTCCACAACCTCAATAACTTCCTCCTTCCTATTCTTTACTGCATTAATAATATTCTCTAGATCACCCTCTTCTTGGGCAACTGGAGCTGGCTCAGCACCTTCTTGGTTTAAAATCGAAGCCCCAAATAAAGTAACAGGCATTTGATTATTTGAAAGAGGAGGCACCATGTTGATGTAAAAAACTAGATTGCTCTAATTATTCAATCACAGATAAATAATAAGACAAAGATTTTTAAAGTGGTTCGGCTAGGAAAAAAGCCTATGTCCACTGTTATGTTATTGCTGAGTGTTTGTAGAATTCTTGATTACAAGTTCTCTCCAGAAATTCCGATCCCCTTGAATAGGGTTGATACAAGGTATTTATAGCTTTGAGGTTGTACATGAAAGGTTTGATACATTAAATGATATACATGTGAAAGGGTAATACATTTAATGCAGCGTGCGCGTCAAGAATATAAGCATTCAATGAATATTTGAACTGTTGATTATCTGGCAATTAATGATACGACCGAGGTGCAGCTCGGACCGCCATAGCTGCTCGTTGCTCAGGAGTTCCTCGGAGCGCTAGAGTACCTCGGAGCACTAGAGTTCCTCGGTGTATCCTCGTTTCTCGGAAAGAATTATGGTTGGTCGGGAAATGAACTTCCTCGCCGCTATTGTGCCACGTAGATTGACATGTGTCTTCGTATTATTCGTCAACATCAGCATATTAATTTTGGTATCAACAGAAAACCCCAATGTTTCATATTTCGAACTTTGAGGAGTATGGAACATTCTTTCTCGGTATATGGCAATAGTAAATGACCTTCCTGGGTTTCAGGAATATTGTGTTCAAATTTCCTTCTCATTTCGCAGCTTCCGCCTTTTTTTGAATTTTTTATAAGCGCTTCGATCTCCGTGCAGTTTTTGTCCTTTTAGCCGCCGGAAGTTCATTAGTTTCTTTTTGGTAATCATTTCTTTCTCCGCTTCCCAATGAAAAGTATTTAAACTTCTTAGGTAACCATACCGTCTTCTACGTTTTCCAATTTTCTGCATTCAAGCTTTCTATTCTTTCCTTCTCTCTTTTGCGTTCATCTTTTCCTTCGTTAGTTGTCAGCAGACCTCCTTCCTTCCTGTAAGATTTTCTTCCTTTTTCTTTTATTCATCATGGTTTACATTATTGAATCTCTTGAAAAGTTCCGTTCTGACTTTTCCATCCCATCTTGGGTAATCTTGGAGGAACTTTCTGAACCTCAAAATTATTTTCGTCTGGCTGAGGGACATTGGTTCCCCAGTCTTTTTATTGCTGAATGTGGTTTTTCCTTTCCACCAAATCCATTGTGTCTAGAGTTTTGTCAGTATTTTGATCTTGTTCCTGCAAAAATAGCCCCAGATTCATGGAGAATAATTAATGGGGTGCATAAATTAAATATAACTCATAGGACTCGTATAGGGATCCCTAAGATTATGTACTGCTATAAGTGGGCCACTCTAGATAATATTTATTACTTAAAAACTAGGTTTCTGAATAGGGCTCTTGTAGTTAACCTCCCTGACTCAAATAGAGATTATTTTGAACATGGGTTGGTTATAAAAAATTGGCAATATGCCCCTTTAGTTGGAGATGGAGTATACAACGGTCCCAGATGCCCCCCATATGGCAATAGGATAGGTTTATTTTTCATTTTATTTTTCTTATGAAATTATGCTTTCATCATGTTTGACAAAATGTATGACTGACATCTCATTATGTATTTATTTGCAGTTCAGAGTAAAAGAAAAACTCCTAAAGATTCAGAAGTTAATATCAAGCATCTGAAACTTATCTGGGGTTTGCATAAGAATGTTGCAGACGAACACATCAGGTCTGCCTCATATCTGCTACAATATAAGAGTTACACAACCTCTTATACTGCTCGCCCAGTTGAACCAGCTTCAACTCCAGAAGATTCTTCTTCAGATTCTCATCTTCCTCTAAGTCAAAAAATGGGTAAGAAAAGAGCTCCTCCTGCTCTCTTTGACGACATTACTTCTGCTGTTGGGGCTAAGAAAAGCAAAACTTATGTCCCAGAGGGGACTAAGAAAGTGGATGCTGCACCCTCTAAAGCTGCCGAGAAGCCCCCAGTGGCTCCGAGCAAGAAAGTTGCTCCCATGGAAGTGATTACCATCTCTCCGACCAAGAGTTATTCTTTGGTTGAAGCTGTTGAGGTCCCTTTGAGAAGATTGAGGAAATCATCCTCAGTCAATTTGGCTGAAACTGCCTCTTCCCCACCATCTGGTGTTGTTGGTGTTCCAACCATCATCCCTCCGAGCTCTGCAATGAGCTCGGTAAAACCTTGGATCATACCCGAGGTCCAAGGAATTGATGAAAATATTTCTAGGGATATGCTGACATCCCTAGCTACTCGTCACCTTGCTTCGGTAAATTTCTCATACTCTGGGTTTTCTTTTTCTGAGTATTTGTATTTTTGCACTAACTTACTGCTTTTCTCCTCTTTCAGCTGGTGAACTGTTTTAATAACATTGTGAAGAAGGACGAGGTAATTAAAGCCTCTAGTTCCTCATCTGGTGTAGAGGATGCTCTGTTGGGTTTGACCCAATGTTTGAAAGAATCTCGCCAACAGTACATTGAGGACAAGACTGCCTGGGAGAAAAAGTTGTCAATAGTTGAAGCCGAGAAAGTGAAGTTGGCTGAGATCTCCAAAGGTTTGGAGAATAAAGTAAAAAGTTTGGAGGTTGAGCATAAAAAATATGATGAGAAGCTCAAGAATTTTGGAGAGCTTGAAGATAAGTTGAAGAAAGCATAGGAGGAGTTGCTCGTCCTGTGAGATATCAAAAGTAAAAAAGAAGAATTGGATGTGAAGCTCTCCTCGGAGAAGCTAAGAAGAAAAGTCGCAGTCAAAAAATCCTTTAGCGCTGGCTGGGAAAAAGGATGGGATAAGGGAATTGCTGCGATGACCTCCCAAGTTCAATATGGGAAGTTGAAATACTTCCACGATGGCTGGGTAGCTGCTCTGCAGGAACTGAAGATCAAGGATGATTCTGATCTATTCCAGATGCACCTCCCTGGTCCTCCTCCACCAATTATGGAAGAAGAAGAAGATGAGCCTGTCTCTGATGAATCTTCTATGGCCATAGGTGATCAGGTCTCTGCCTCTCAACCCTCTGCCACCGAGGACATTTCTTCCATGCCTCCTCCTCCCGAGAAGATTCCTGCCGATCAAGCTATTGTTACCACCGAGCAACCAAGCTCCTCGTCCCAACCTCCCGAGAAAGTCTTGGGGGACAAGGAGAAGGTGTGAAGTTGTTCGGTATCATTTCTTTTTTCATTACTTGTAATCGAACAATGTAATCTTTTGATGATCTAATAAAACACATCTTCGTTCCTCTTCATTGTTGATCCTCTGACTGCTTTTATTTAACTACTGCTTTCTCTTCGTTATTAGTTTTTGGCCAGAATGGAATTGATATATGCTCCTGATAATGAGTTGATGCGACAATGCAATGGATATTATAAAGCTGGTCATACAGACCTAAGTGTATCAGAGATTGTCGACATCCTTGGTCACGATGCCTCAGAACAAGTAGTTGAGGCTTACCGGTACCTGAAGGATTTACTTGATAGATCTGTGGCCAATAATGTGGCATACTACGAATTGATCGAGGAACTTCATTGTAGCTTAGAAGATTTTCAGAATCAATATAATGAATCAACTGCTTTGCTGCACAAGGAATATGAAAATAGATATCAGCAGCTCTCTTCTGAAACAGGCATAAAAAGATCCTCGCTGGATATGATATTAGGGAAAGAACTCTAAAAGGTGAGGTTGAGGCCTGCAGGCAGATTGCTGAGTTGTTGGAACAGGAGAACAATAATTTGTAGAAAAAGTTGGCTCAGTATGAATCTGCAGCATCATCTTCCACTGCTTTAGTGCCAGTTACTGATGAAGGTTTCTCGTTCTTAGAGGTCGAAAATGCCAAATTAAGGCAAAAACTGGATGACTTAAGAAGATCTGCTATTTCTGGGACTGCTCGGGGACGAGGTAGAGGTTCTCGGGGGCGAGGAAGAGCTGCTCAAAATGTTGCCGAGGAGCAAAGTTCTCCAATCGCTGCTCGGAGTCGATCAAGAGTTATTAGTCGTAATGTCGAAGAGGCTCGTACCCAATCTACTTTGGAAACTCAAGCATTCCAATTAAACGTCAAAGATCGAGCTCTATCAGAAATGTCCAAGAAAAATCTATCCTTGGAAGATCAACTTACTGCAACGAAGTCTGCTCTACATACTAAGGATCTTTTTGCCAAAAACCTTCTCGAACAATTGGATAGATTAACCTTTCAATTTCATAAGCAACCCAGGGAATTCTGGATGGCAGGATATAATGAAGCTCTTGTTCACTTGGATGCTCGTATTGAACATGCCAACAATGAAGGTTATAAGCAAGGGTGGTTGAACGCACTGGGTGTGTTAAAATTAGAGCAAGGGCATTATTTATGGGATTATCATGCTCCAGGGTTATTAGACTTGCCTATGCCACCTTTCAGATTGGACATGGCCTGGATCCCAGCTCGTTCCATTCCATGTAGTTTAATTTCAAAATACCTCGGTGATTATAGCCTTCATTCCCAAATCGATGTATCTCGTCCAGAGCATCTAATGGACACACCTTCAATAATGAATGTCAGAATGTTGAAGGACTTGAACTTTATTAATTCGCCCCTTTGCCTGGAAGATCCTCCTACTGGCGAAGAGCCTATTTCTAAAGCAAAGGGAAAAAAACCAATAGAATAGGACTATCAAGGTAATAGTTAGTACATTCATGTAACCTGTAATTTATTTTGAATTTTAATGAAAAGACTTTCATTTTCTGTTTGTAAATTTTATTGTTGTCTTGTGTTTATCAAACTCCTTTATATTTGTGCATATGTACTTGTTAAAAAGATAACAATAATATTGTTCATTAAGCAACTTAATAAAAAGTTACAAGTATCAAGGTTGTTCAATCACTTAATAATAAAGTAATGAGTATAAATTGTTCAAACTGTTTCCAACCAACCATGGTGGATAAATAATGTTTGTCGACCAACTACAATTAATGGATTTTTATCCCCGATCAGCCATACTTTGTTCAATTTCAAATATTTTCATAAAATGTGTCTGACCAACTAAGGTCAATAATTTATCCTCGTCGACCAACTACAGTTAGTGGGTTTTTATCCCCGACCAACTATACTTGGTGTATTTTGGAATATTTTGTTCTTCAAAGAATTTTTTGTAATAATCTTACCTCCCGACCAACATAAGTTGTAATGTGAGAGTATATTTTTATCTTACCAACCGTAATTGATCATGATGGTGTACACCTCTTAACCAAAGGAGTAGTAGTGGTTCTGTCCACTAGATATCTTACCAACCGTAGTTGGTCACACTAGTGTCGCCTGAGTATTTTTTGGTTCTTTCGAACTGTCCACTAGATATCTTACCAACCGTAGTTGGTCACACTAGTGTCGCCTCCTAACCAAAGGAGTATTTTTTGGTTCTTTCGAACTGTCCACTAGATATCTTACCAACCGTAGTTGGTCACACTAGTGTCGCCTCCTAACCAAAGGAGTATTGAGTATTTTTTGGTTCTTTCGAACTGTCCACTAGATATCTTACCAACCGTAGTTGGTCACACTAGTGTCACCTCCTAACCAAAAGAGTATTTTTTGGTTCTTTCGAACTGTCCACTAGATATCTTACCAACCGTAGTTGGTCACACTAGTGTCGCCTCCTAACCAAAGGAGTATTTTTTATGCGTAGTGTATTACACACTAGTATTCCCCGAAAAACTTTCAACAGAAAGAAAATGGTGAAACATCCTCGTTTTATTCATAATGAAGGAAATGCTTTACATTTTACATTACTGATAATACTTGCGCAGGTGTTCAGCATTCCATGCATTCTTAAATTCTTCTCCCTCTAGAGTTGTTATTCTGTAAGTTCCTGGTCGAACAACCTCTGTAACTCGGTAAGGTCCATGCCAATTTGCTTCCAACTTATTTTGCTTCTGAATGACTTTCTTTAGCACATAATCCCCTTCTTTTAAGTCACATTTCTTCACCCTTTTGTTGTAGAACAGAGATGTACGTTGTTGGTAAGCAGCATTCCTAACGGCTGCCTCTTCTCTAACCTCCTCGAGCATATCCAAATCCAGTCTTCTCATCAAATCGCTGACTGGGGAATTGAAATTCAGCACTCTATGAGTTGGGAGACCCAACTCGGCAGGAATCACAGCCTCACTTCCAAATGCTAGCATATATGGTGATTCTCCAATTACTGCTCGGGGAGTTGTTCGGTAAGCCCATAGTACTGATTGGAGCTCATTAATCCAATTTGCTTTAGCTTCACTTAACCTCTTCTTCAAACCATTTAGTAACGTTCTGTTTGTCACCTCAGTCTGTCCATTGCTTTGGGGATGGCCTGGTGCTGAATGAAACTTCAAAATGTTCGACTGATGACAATAGGCAGCAAATTCTTCATTATCGAATTGTGTTCCATGGTCTGTGATGAAAGCATGGGGGAGACCATATCGGTAAATGATGTTCTTCCAAATAAACTGATATACCTTCTCGTACGTTATATCAATTAGTGGTTCAGCTTCCACCCACTTAGTAAAGTAATCCACTGCCACGACGAGGTACTTGAACCTTCCTCGGGTCGTCGGCAATGGTCCAACCAGATCAACCCCCCACATGGCAAATGGCCAAGGTGAAGTTATGGGTGTCAACAATGCTTGTGGAGTTCTTCGGATGGAGGAAAAACGTTGGCACTTGTCACACTTCTTGGTATAGGCTATACAATCAGCCCTCATCGTCGGCCAGTAATATCCCTGTGTCATTACCCTTTGCAAAAGTGTCCGACCTGCTACATGAGCTCCACAAGATCCTTCATGGATTTCTTCAACCAATTCCTTGACTTCTGATGGATGCACACATCTCTGCAAACCTACCATAATTCCTCATCTATACAAAACACCATTAGTTAACACATACCGAGCAACTTTATACTTCAATTTCTTGGCAGCTATCTTGTCCTTCGGTAATTCTCCTTCTTCAATGTATGCCCTGATAGGATCCATCCAAGATGGTCCTAAATCAAGAGTAATAATCTTCACCGTCAGATCTTCTTCTATACTCCGAATTTCTAATACTTCAATTGGTATCGTTCTTCGCAGCTCGGTGCGCGTAGCTGACGCTAATCGGGCCAATGCGTCTGCTCTAGCATTCTCCATCCTCGGTATTCTCACCAATTGAATAGCATCAAATTCTGTCAATAACTCCATCACCTTTGCATGGTACTTCACCATTAATTCTCCCTTAACTGCATATATTCCCATCATTTGATTCACAATTAATTGAGAATCACTGAAAACAATTATTTGTCGTGCCTCCATAACTTTTGCCAAATGAAAACCTGCTATCATGGCCTCATACTCAGCTTCATTATTAGAAGCCTTGAATTGGAATCGCAAGGCATATTCAATATCAATATCATCTGGGGTGTTTAAAACAATCCCTGTTCCACAACCAGCTGTGCAAGATGATCCATCTACATATAATCTCCATGTAGGTAACTCGTCTTCAAATTTCTTATCTGTCAGAACTCCTCGGTAAAATATCTGCTGTTTTCTTTCATCATCCCCTGGTATCTTTCGTTCCTCATCGGTCATCTATTCGTGCCCTTTTACCAACCGGAGTTGGTCTGGGTTTGAATATGATGATTTTTCTACATCCACAAGTCCTTTTACCAACCTTAGTTGGTCTGGACCTGTGTCTGTTGATCCTGTATCGTCCACAGGTAGGTCAGCAAGTACCTTTTGTTCCTCGGGGGTATCAGGGTATGTGAACTCTGCTATAAAATCTGCTACAGCTTGCCCCTTTAATGATGATCTGGGTTCATATACAATATCATATTCACCGAGTTCTATTGCCCAATACATCAACCTTCCTGATTTTTCTGGCTTGTGAAGGGCTTGTCTTAACGGCATGTCGGTATACACGATGATGGTATGGGCCTGGAAGTATGGCCTCATTCTTCTACTTGCCTCAATTAACGCTAATGCCAATTTTTCTAGCTTTGGGTACCTGATTTCTGCACCTCGGAAAGCCTTACTTGTGTAATAAATTGGCTTATGGACTCCATTCTCCAATCTGATCAACGCCGAGCTGACTGCATTCTCTGATACTGCCAAATACAAGTACAACTTTTCTCCTGTTATTGGCCTAGACAGCAATGGTGGGGCTCCCAAATACTTCTTCAAATCTTGAAAGGCCTTCTCACATTCATCAGTCCACTCAAAACTTTTTCGCAGTGTTTTGAAGAATGGGAGGCATTTATCAGTTGCTCGGGATACAAATCTGTTGAGCGCTGCAACTCGTCCTGTAAGACTCTGTACTTTTTTCCTCGTCGTTGGGGATCGAAGCCCTAAAAGAACTTTGATCTTTTCTGGATTCGCCTCAATGCCTCTTTAGTTGATGATGTATCCGAGGAACATTCCTTCTCGTACTCCAAAGGTACACTTCGTCGGGTTGAGCTTCATTTGGTATTTATCCAGTTGATCAAAGGTCTGGCCTAAGTCAACTAGATGATCAGTAGCTCTCTTGCTTTTGGTGAGCATGTCGTCGACATAGACCTCCATGTTGCTGCTGATTTGTTCGGCAAAAACCTTGTTCATCAGCCGCTGATATGTTGCACCTGCATTTTTTAAACCAAAAGGCATAACATTATAACAATAAGTTCCCCTTGGGGTAATAAAAGAAGTACTTTCCTTGTCTTCAGGTTTCATTTTGATCTGATTGTAGCCAGAGTATGCATCCATGAAGCTGAGCAGCTCAAGTCCCGAGGTAGCATCCACTAGCTGATCGATTCTGGACAATGGAAAATGATCTTTAGGACATGCCTTGTTAAGATCAGTGAAATAAACACACATTCTCCATTTATTATTCTTCTTTTTTACCATCACCACATTTGCCAACCAATCTGGATATTTCACATCTTCAATGAATTGGGCTTTCTGGAGCTTTTCGACCTCCTCTTGTATGGCTTTGTTCTTCTCGGGACTAAACACTCTTCTTCTCTGCTACACAGGCTTGATCTCCTTATTCACATTGAGCTCATGACATAAGAAGTTTGGATCTATCCCTGGCATGTCTTCATGACTCCAAGCAAAAGTATTCTTCCTGTTTCTCAAGAAAACTATCAACTCCTGTTTTATTGAAACATCCAACGGCGATCCTATCTGGGTTACTCATTCAGGATGCTCGTCGTCCAGAATAACATTTTTTGTAGATTCCACCACCTGTCCTTTTACAAGTTGAGATTCATCCCTAGGATCAAGAGTTTCAATTTCTGTACCTTCCTCCACTTAGTAAGTAGTAGTCTTTTTCCTTGATTCTTCAAGTTCCTCTTGCTCGGCAAACGAATAATAGCATTCCCGAGCTACTTTTTGATCACCTTTCATAATTTCGACTCCAAAATTCGTTGGGAATTTCAAACACTGATGTACTGTAGATGGAACTGCTTCGAACTTCTTCAATCCAACTCTTCCCATGATGATGTTGTAGGCTGACTGCACATTCTTATCCATCACAAAGAAGCGTATTCTTTATGTTCAACAAGCAGGCCAAGTTCCAATGAGTATATCCAACTTGATCGTCCCAAGTGGAAAAACTTTCTCGCCAGCAAAACCCAGAAAGGGTCTGTGATAAGGTTCCAATTGAGATAATTTCAAATTCAAGCTATCAAAGCATGAATAATACATGATGTCTGCCGAACTACCGTTGTCTACTAACACCCTTGAAATGACCACGTCCTTCATCCTCATTTTGATCACCAAAGGATCATCATGAGGGTAAAGAACAACTGCCAGGTCGTTTTTTGAAAAACCAATCACTAGCTTCTCTTTGTTTACCTTCCTCGGACGATCATCCTCGGCCAAATTTATTCGCTGAATATATGAACAAGCTTGAGCCTCTCCGAGGTAAGCTTTTCTTTCTGCAGTAAGGTCTCCTCCTCCTGCATCTCCTCCTGTAATAACATTACAATCAAATGACCCAAAACGTATGGAAAATACCTCTCGTTCAGGCTGCCTTGGCTTCTTGGGAAGATCGGGGTCATCATCTGGATCATCTTCATGGTCCCTCTTATTTTTTTCCTCTGCACGACGAGGAGATCTAGATCTTTCTCTAGTTCTATCATCATTCTTCCTCTCACCCCTGCGATCTACATATTTTGACAATTTTCCTCTTCGGATGAGCGTTTCAATCTCATTCTGAAGGGCTATGCAATTTTTGGTCATATGGCCATGATCTTTGTGAAACTCGCAGTATTTGGTCTTATTCCTCAAATCAGGATTTGTCCTCAGTTTTTCTGGCCACTTGATTTCCTCGCTATTCTTGATTTCTTCCAAAACATGATTAATACCCATTTTCAATGGAGTATAATTGTCGTACTTCTTTAGGACTTCCCATGACGTTCTATTGTTCTTGGAGTGATTGTCACCACCATTACCTTTCTGATCTTTCTTCTTAGACTTGTCGACCTCCACTTTAATTTCTTTATCCATATTCTTCTTCGCAGCCATAGCCTCCTCGGCATTCATAATTTTGGTCGCTTTCGCCATCAACTCGGACATAGTTTTAGGTGGATCTTTGGCCAAAGTGTAGTATAACTTATTAGGCAACAAACCACTCATCAAAGCAGTGATTGCTGTCTTGTCTTCGTAATCTATGACTTCCAACTTCTCGTTATTAAAACGAGTTATGTAATCTCTAGTAATTTCACCTGATTTTTGTCTAACACTTAGCAAGTGTGCTACTCGATTTACTGGCTTCGCCCCAAAACAAAAATTGCCGATGAATAACTCGGCTAATTGAATAAAAGTTTAAATCTTACCCCGAGGAAGATTATTGTACCATATATGTGCAGATCCGGTAAGAGTTCCCGAGAATGCTCTACACCTCATCTCGTCGGGGACGGCATAGATGTCGGCAACAGCTTGGTATTGTTCTATATGAAGTACAGCATTTGTCTTTCCATCGTACTTGGGGGTCACCACAGGTGCTTTGAATTTCGATGGTGAAGAAAAATCCACAATGGCTTGCACAAAAGGTGTCCCTTGAACAAAAGTTCTCTGTAAGGGGTTTCTTGCCTTAGCCATTTCTCCCAGTCTATCTTCCAACCGCTGAATGGAACCTTTCCATGCTTCATTTCCTTCCTCAGGCCGCTTAGTCCGAGCAATTGATTGCTCTAACGTAGCTTCCTGAGATTTATCTCGACGAGAAGCTGGTCGTGATTGTGCTGATCCTTCTCTCAAACCTGATGGTGGCCGCAAACTTCTCGATGGAGCTCTAGGTGGACTCATATTACTCCTTGGTCCTAATCGACTGAAAGGAGACACCCTGCTTAATATTTCCAAAGCGCTAGCTCTCTCCGGAGAGAGAGTAATATGTTGATCTGTATCCGTAGCCCGTATCGATGAGGTTCGCCCAGGTTGATACGTAGAATCATTAGACTCCCCATTGCGATATGACCCAGTACGTCTGGATCGTGATTGCCCATGATCACTCCTTTGTCCTGAATAGGTAGGTGCACCGCCTTGAAGAGTTTGAATGAGTTGCCTCATAGATTCTTGCATGGCGGTTTGTCCTTGAGCCAGATTTGTCATAATTCCAGCCAGATCTGGAGGTGCAGATGAATTTGGAAGATTTCCAGTATTTCCAGCATTTCGATTACTGGATTCTGGATTATCTGCCATTGATAATAAATGATTTTTGCGAAAAACAATAGTAACAGTCGTTTCCCACAGACGACGCCAATCTTTTGATGTAAAAAACCTAGATTGCTCTAATTATTCAATCACAGATAAATAATAAGACAAAGATTTTTAAAGTGGTTCGGCTAGGAAAAAAGCCTATGTCCACTGTTATGTTATTGTTGAGTGTTTGTAGAATTCTTGATTACAAGTTCTCTCCAGAAATTCCGATCCCCTTGAATGGGGTTGATACAAGGTATTTATAGCCTTGAGGCTGTACATGAAAGGTTTGATACATTAAATGATATACATGTGAAAGGGTAATACATTTAATGCAGCGTGCGCGTCAAGAATATAAGCATTCAATGAATATTTGAACTGTTGATTATCTGGCAATTAATGATACGACCGAGGTGCAGCTCGGACCGCCATAGCTGCTCGTTGCTCAGGAGTTCCTCGGAGCGCTAGAGTACCTCGGAGCACTAGAGTTCCTCGGTGTATCCTCGTTGCTCGAAAAGAATTATGGTTTGTCGGGAAATGAACTTCCTCACAGCTATTGTGCCACATAGATTGACACGTGTCTTCGTATTATTCGTCAACATCAGCATATTAATTTTGGTATCAACACACCACAGAGATGGTTAAAAAAGGGAGTGGGAACCTAAAGAAGGAAGAATGTCATAAATTGAACCAATAAAATGAGGGAGCAATAAAAGGGGGCGATAAGTGTAGTAAATAAAGGCTTATCAAAAGTATCAGAGTTACAGAAACAACAAGAATAGACACAACCTTAACAACTTTCACAGAAGGCACCTCCATCTCGAGGCCAACATGCTCATGAAAAAAATAGGGATGAGGAGAATAGACGCCACTAAACTCAGATGAAGTATCAGATATAACTACCCCTAGGGGAAATGGGAGATTACCTGTGAAGTAGTAAGGCAGCTTTCTCGACGGGACGATCATTTAAAACTCCATTGTGCGCATCTCCTTGTGCATCAACATAAAAAAAGGGCCATGGGAGTATTCATATGAAAAGAAGATAAGTAACAACATATTTACAGTTAGAAAGATTAAGAGTCTTACCTGTCCCTCTAGAACATCCTCTACAATCTCATCCTCTTGAGGAGTCGAGGTAGGTTTTGAGGGAGAAACCATCCTCCTCAACCTACGTTGCCGTAGTAATGCAGTGTCTTATTCTTCTTCTTCTTCCTCCTCTTCTTCCTTTTTTATGAATTCTTCACCTTCTTCCTCATCATCATCGTCATCCTCATAAACATCACCACTAAACACATGTTCCTCATCCAACTCGTTCTCACTAGACTCACTCGATACCTCCATTACAAGCTTGATGGGGATAATATTTTTCCCCTTATTACTACCTCCAGTAGATTGGGGGTCATAAGAAAACCCACGAGCAAACATATCGACATACATGAAAGATTTATCATCTTCTTTAAAATGTTCCCATGTCTGGCAAAGACGATCCACTATTTGTTCCACCACTTCAAAAATATTTGGGTCAATAGTGGAGGCTACTTGAGGTTGTGGAATGGTTTTAAGATTATTCGAAGGTGCCTTATGAGTGGCCCTAACTGCTGTTCCCATTGGTGCAGTGCGAGGAAATTCGAACCTACCAATCGGCCTTGAAGGACCAGTGGCAACATCGGTCGAACGAATGGAAGGCTGAGTTGTTTTATTTCTTTTCACAAACGCTTGATCCACAGGCAGTAGGGAAGGAAGCTCGGGTGGGCATTGGTGTTGGCTTTGTTGAGGTAAAAAAAAGAAGATTGGGTGGTGCAGTTTCCCAAACCCAACTCAGTGGGTGGAAAACTCTCAACTTCGGGATAACGAGGCTCTTTGAGAAGGTTAGTTTGGAAGAAAACCAATTGGTTCTGCCAGAACACATTGATATATATCGTTGATATTCCTCCTTGATATATCTTGCTCGAGATCATGGGGTTAGCAGGATAATGGGCACATAAATTGGCAACAGTAGATGTGAGGAAGTTCGAACAAGCAAATTAAAAATTAGTGGGCTTCTCTCTCATGAAATGGCTTAACAGGGGGCCCCTTGATCGTAGACAAACTACATAGCTACTCGATGGGGGATATATACAAAGTAAAATGATGACCATTCAGTATATGAAGGCAAATATGAAGGAATTTGACAATAGGGGGACACTATACTCAGGGAAATTTTGGGCAAGAGCTTCCTCAATAGGAGCAATGGATGCTCCTCCTCACCAAAGAAATTGTTTGTAAAAATTGCTTACCCCGAGATAAGGGTGAAAATTGAACCGGTCATCTCAATCAATCTGATATAGCAGAGGTTTCTTTATGCTCTTATTCTTCCAACAACAAATATGGGGGACTCTCACATCCTGTGAACCGAGGAAGTGTCTAGCGGGGGCATAATCTGAGAAATGAGCGTAGATGAATGCCATTAAAAGAATATTGTTGGCATAGTTTGACACATCTAACCTACCAGTGCTTCAGGTGGAGTCTGTAGACACATGATCTAACCAAGTGTATAGAGACCCAATAACAATGGCAGGGAGGGGGATCTTTACACCACAACCCATTGGAACGACCACATTGGTCAGGACTTTGCGAGGGTAGTCGTGGTTCTTACCCAAAAGGTATACTTTCGATAAAATTACCCATATGTACCCCGCCAGCTCAATTTTGGAGACACAACCTTTCTAAGTTTGAGGCTACTCAAAAATTTCTTTTCCTTGAGGGTTCTCCCTAACAGCCTCACGGGATGTAATGACCGCCTTCTCTTCAATGAAGTAAAAATAGAGAATGACCTCAGAGTAGGTGTACTTGTTATATGTGACCATGTAATCCTTCACAACGGCTTCTAACTCACTCCTCATAGTTTTCTCTTCACTAGAGATAGCCTTATCGAAGAAGGTGTCAAATCCCGCAACTTCCAGTCCCAACAGTTCGCACATGTCATCAAGGGTAACAGTAAATTCATCCAAAGAAGCCACGAAGGTGTGTGAGCTATCGATTCACCTGGACACCAATAGTTGCAAAGCAGTTGAACATAGCACTTTGTGAGGAAATACTCCGTCCAATGGCCTAACCCTTCACTAGCACCAGAGGACACCTCAAATTCCACCTTAGAATAAGGGAAATGATAGCGAGCTATATGGAAAAGAGTAAAAGTGGTAGTAGGGATATAAGTGAAGTCTTCAGCGTCTTCACCTTCGTTCATCAGTAAGTTTGCCTCCTTAGTTGACACCAAATCACTGAGAAACTGCTCTGTGTTTCCTAAAAATGATCGTTTCCCCCAAAGTAAGAGACACGACGATATCGTGACCACTAATCCTAGTGTGCTAGGGTAGAAGGAGAGGCACCCCTAATGGAAAGAGTTTTCATTACTAGTTCCATAGAAGACTATAAAAATGAGAGTGGAAAGCAATGGGAAAAGAGTGGTCAAGAAGTCGAAGAAGCTAAGAATTCCTTTGATAAACTCTAACATAAAAGCTTGAACTGAGAAAGTTAAACCCATAGGTGAGGTTGTACATAAGGTGCATCCCCTTTTATAGGGGCAATACAAGTTCCAAAATCCGGTAGAAAGGTGACGATTGGAAAAGTGAAATGATGACGTTTAAGAATTATGTGGCTGGCATGTTAGCCAAACACGTGTGGTTACCAAAGACCAATGGTTGCAATGATGATGATTCGGGGAACGATGCGTCGAATGGTTTCATGGCCTTCATGCCCTCACCGTGGAACTGCCACGTGTGATGCACTAAAATAAAAATGATAGCTGCATTTAATAAAGCATGCTTGGGGGTCTTGTCTACCTTGGGGAACGAAGACCTTTCAGGGAAATTTGAATAAACCTCTTCATTCTCCTCGAGAAGGATAATAATAGATAAATGGAATTTTCGTACAGATATTTCTTCATGAAATAAAGAAATATCTCTACGAAGGGGTAAATGAAGGGAGGTCCCCCCCCCCCCCCCCCAATGGATGATTAACTTAGCCAAGTGAATTAAATGTTTACAAAGAAAGATGTCTCACAAACACACTTCGAAGACACTATATGCAAGTGGTTCACAGGACCCCGCTAGAGGGCTCTTCATAAGAGAGTACCTCACAACGCTCTACCTCGAAGAGCCTCTAATGAACCTGGCTCGAAGGACACAAATCGAAGAACAAAGGTCACTCGGATGGCAATAGTTTGTAATAACAAATAGAATGTTGTATTATGTACTTTATCTTTTGAATATATACATTGAGTGGGGTTGCTTGGTGCCCGCGATGGACCATACCTTGCAGGGCATGGGAGGGCTTCCATGCCCTATCAAGAAACATCGTCTTGGGAACTTCGCAGCGACATGGTTTGGAGGATTAAGAATAAGGCAACGTTGGGAACTATTGTGACACCCCGCCTAATTAAATACTGGGCAATCAGTACTTTATTAAATTAAAATCAAGGTGAACAGTGGGTTCATTCTTAGCATCACCGTCGAAAAACACTTTTCCAATTTAAACACCCTAAGTAATTAAGCTAAGTGTCAAAACCATTTTATGCTTTACTTTCCAAATTTTATTTTATATAAACCAACATTTAAAACTTTGCATAATTCACAATTTAATAATCACACCACAACTATCCTGGTACATACAATCCAAATAATCAAACATTCAACTAATTGAATCCAACATTTAATACTTTAAATGAAAACATCCTGGAAATAATAAATCCCAAAGTGCAAGTACTGGAAATAAATGGATTACAATATCCAATAAAACAACTGAATAACGGGAAGGGAGACATAAGCCCAACTGAAATAAATAACGCTAAGAGTATAATAAAATGAATGAGGTCATCTAAGCAAGAGGCCTGAAACTCCCACCTAAACTGTAGCACGTTACTTCCAAAGGATTCTATGCAAGATTCCCATGTGGCTGGGCACCTGTAATATATACATATATATACAAGAGAGAAGGGAAAATAGAAACGGGTGAGAGCCCGATTGTGAAAGTGATTTAAAATTTGTTTAGAAAGTATTTAAAATGTTTACAGGCCAATGCAACAACATATTAGTGCGGCACTCCCTTGAGAAATTCTCACCTCTCTTTTAATGTGCACGCCTATCGTACTAACCTTCCCAACAGTTTAACTTACCTTAGGTTACTCGTATGATTTAAAGTTGAACAATTTAATTGTATAAGAGGGTAATTTCAATTGATCACAAAGTTCTCATTTAAACCTTATTTGCCAATAAAGTTTCCCCAGAGTCATGTTATACTTTTCAAAAACAAGTATTTCCAATTTGAAGTCATTACTCGTTTCTTACTTACCATAAACACAATAGGAAGTTCCAAATTTTAGAAATTCATATATATATGAAAGACTCGTATATTATATATATTCTAACAGCACCCCGCATAAAAATTATGGTGCGGGCATACTCTGCTATCCAATCCTCGTATCACTCGTACTAAGGGAAATACAAGTTCGGAATCACTCTCGAACTGTATTAATACATACACAAACAATATTGAGGCGAAGCATAGTTTCCAAGTCCAAGAGGTCGGCACATACCTTCGTGTCTCTTAGGACCGTGACTATCGATACGAAAGCCTGTACCTAGGATTCCTATCTTCTTGGCTTTAAGTCAATATCCCCCGTAAAGGTCACATCGAGATAAGACTGTCCTAGCGTGGTAACCTCAGGGATAGCAAGTAGCACGGGCATGATTTTCACACGTATATAGTATATTGATAAACTCATTCACGTAAATATACTACTTTTTCTATATCAAAATTAGGTTCATCTCATAAACAATAATTATAACTTTTATCCTTATTTCTCATTATTTAGTTATCACTCATAACGGTTCGTCTCTTACTTTTAGTTTGAGGGATTATTCTAACTTACTACGTAACACTCATGGACTCTATCCTCCCAAGTGTAGAATTCAGTATGTACTCATCTATTTTCCATCGTAACTATCTTACGCGTCTCTCCCTTTATCACATAATTCTATCGTCCCTTATACGTAAAACATCCCAAAAATGCAAATCTCGTCTTCCATTAAAGGTCTCGTAATTATTAATAAGTCCTACTGGTCTTCTTTATCTCCCAAAATATTTTAATAAAGATGTCCAAATATTTTTACTCATTTAATTTGAATTTAACTATTTACAAAGGGGAAATATGAGTCTGCCAGAAGGGGTCGATCAATCGATGGCAGGGGCTCGATCGATCGATGAATCGATCGATCGACACTCTTGGTTCGATTGATCGATCAAAAACGTATGCGAATTCTACAGATTTACAGTTACGGGTTCTATCATCCAACCTCAACCGAATTCAGATTTTTAACACCCAAACTCCCATAAATTCGTACTACAAACATTATAAACCCAAACTAACAATCTTATATGTAAAGCATGTGAATTTTCATCAATAACCATGGATTAAAAGGGGCAAAACTTATATAAACCTTATGAACCCTAGAAATTTATTTAACTTTGTTCTAATCAATATTTTTCCATAATTTCTTCTTCCAAAACATCATAAATTAGTGGTTCAACCTCTACATATGAAGGGGGATTTCCAGATTTCCATTTATATCATTACTACATGCAATTTCCTATCTCCAACATGATTTTCTTCCATGAAACGCATCCTAATCAATCCTAGACTAACATGAGTGATGCATTAACGAAAATAAGCAATATAAACACTTTCCTAGAAATTTCAGAGTTCTAATATGTGGACGAATTTGGTGTGGTTGCATTCCCTGTCGCACGATCTACGCGTTGGTGGTGGTGGCGGTGTAATCGGATGACTTTTTTGCCTTGGTTTGCTTGGAAATCTTTCTCCTTCCCTCTCCTATGGCCGTTCTGAATATTTGAGTCTGCTAACCCTAAAGGACTATTCCAAATGGCTGATATAGCCTAATAATTTTCGTGGGTTTAATTACCCAAAAATGCAAAATGTCCAAAATGCCCTCCCGGGGTGCTAAATAGGTCTAAAAATGCCCCGAGACCCAAACTAAACCCCCGGGTATACTTTTCTGACTATCTCGACCCTTCTGGACACTTTGGCACACTCAAAACGACCATATGAGCAACTTATAATTTATTCACTTTTATTAATCAATATTTAGTCCCGACGCGACACGGGCGCGTCCCGACTCAAATTTCCAAAATTGTCATTTTATTCACTCTTGACATTTAATAGAACCAATATTATATATTACTCTGACCATTAGTAATTGTGGGGACCTTGAATTTAGCACCATAGGCCTGGACGAGTAGCCTCTCCCTAGCGGCCCAAAGTCCAGGCCCATCACCTTCATATCAATCCAATTACCCCACGATCCCATGAAGGGAAGTTGTGGGGAAACACGATTCCATGTAGGGGAGATGGCTAATAAGAAGGAACCCATCACCCCCACTACTCCAACATACACATGTATAAACCTCAGAATATAGAGAAATAACACTGACTGAACCACCGTGGACGTAGGCACTTCTTTGCTGAACCACGTACCTCCGTTGTTGTGTGATTGGCTTGTTATTTATCTTTTCTTGGTTGTTACCTCTTTCATATTTATTTGTGTTGCATAATAATTGTCACCACAATTGGCGTCGTCTGTGGGAACCGTTTATCTTTCTTTGAGAAGAGCCCAGGCCAAGAAAAAATCTAAGATGTCTGGTCACAGCAGCAACGCTCCTCAAGCAGGAGATATTCAGGAGCCACCCGCTCCTCGCAGGGTTAGGTCTGAAGTCCGACATTCAGACCAAGGGGCTCGCTCAGAAAGGCCAGCCTCAGAAGAAAGTCAAGGACCAGCAAGGTCCACTCAGATATCCAGATTGATCGATGCATACGAAGCAAGGCTCCATGAGCAGAGGGAGTCTTCTCACAGGTATGAGGCTGAGAATGCTCGCCTGAAAAGAAGACTGGAAAAACTGGAAAAAGAACTACGTCCTGATACCAGGAGACGCCCCTATCGCACTCCTAGCCCTCAGGCGAGCAAATCTCGCAGCGGAGGAAGGAACCCTAGGCGGCAATATCAAGGGTTCGAAGGTGGCGACTCAGACGACGACCTCCGCGAGCAACTGAGAAAAGCTCGCTGCTATCAGAGCCCTGCTCGCAGCGACGACAACATACGGAACCTATTCCGCAGAGAAATGGACCAACATCCAGCGCACCGCGGCACCAGGTCAACCAGAGAACTCGCCAGGAGAGCCCTCAAGACCCAGATGAAATCGCCCTTCACAAGGGAAATTGAAGAAGAAGAAGCTCCCAAAAAGTTTGCTATTCCAAGGTTCAAGATTTATGACGGGAAGACTGATCCCATTGATCATGTAAGGCAGTACCGGCAGGCTATGACCCTCTGGAATCACTGAGATGCACTGATGTGCCGTATTTTTCCCTCGAGCCTTCATGACGTGGCCCAAAAATGGTTCGAGAAACTCCCTCACCGATCCATCAGAAATTTCAAATCCCTGGCCGAGCTCTTTACGGCCCGGTTCATCACCAGCAGCTCCCATCCCAAAAGGATGGATGCTCTATTGACGATGAAGAAAACTCCTCAGGAGACACTTCGAGACTACACGAAGAGGTACTGGGAGTTATTCAACGAAGTCGAAGACTGCGCGAAAGAGGTGGCAGTGGCTTCATTCAAAATTGGGCTACCTAGCTCTTCCCTCCTTTACTAGTCCTTGACAAAGAAGGAAGCAACCACCATTGTAAGCACGGTCGAGCCGAGCACTGTAAGACTCTTAAGTCCCACCTCGAGGAGTTGGCCCAATCCGGACATTTGAATGACTTTGTGGATAGGAAGGTAGAGAGAGTGACTGCCCACAAGGAGGCAAAACCCGACAACGTATTAGAAGACGACACCGGACATGAATTCGCAGTAATCCATGGAGTATCCGATGTTAAGCAAATCCAGGGCAACTCAGCTCGGATGGAGGTAAAGAAGCTGACAGCAGTAATGCAAGCTTTTCAAATTGATCCAGTGAAATCACAGGCAGGAAAATGCCGCCGAGCAGAGGACATCAACTACAACAAGCATATTGTTTTCACGGATGAAGATCTTGTGGGAGTGAGGACCCCACATCACAATACCCTAGTCATTACACTCAGGATAGCCAACTTTGATATCGACAGGCTGCTCGTCGACCAAGGAAGCTCATCCGAAGTAATGTACATCGACCTGTTCAGGAAATTGAAGTTGAACATCGCCGACCTGAAGGGAACCACTGTTCCTCTGGTCGGCTTCGCTGGAAAAATGACCATGCCTCTGGGCAAGATAGTACTACCAGTGCTCGCTGGAAATGTTTCGAAAATGATCGAATTCTTGGTGGTCGACATCGATTCACTGTACCAAGCCATCCTCGGCAGGGGATGGCTTCATACAATGAGGGAAGTCTCCTCGACCTACCACCAGAAGCTCAAATATGTCACCGAGTGGGGAGTGATGGAGATACATGGCGACCAGGCGATGGCGCGAAAGTGCTTCATAGCGGTCATCCGACCAAGGCCAGAGAAAAAAGACGTTCAAACCAGCAAGAAAGTGGAGGAAGGTGCAATCCCTCCCAAATAGCAATTAAAATATGGAAGGCCCGGAGTGGAAGAGACCAGGCTCCTCCCCTCCGAACGTGTTGTAGAGGACTTGGTAGAAGCAATTGCTAGAGAAGGCGACAACAGCAGAGTCTTCCTGATTGGGGCCTCACTCACCGACCAAGAGCGAAAAGATTTGTTAACCTTACTCAGAAGCAACATAGATGTTTTCGCTTGGGAACCCTATGAGCTGCCTGGAATCGATCCCAATATGGTCTGCCATCGGTTGCACGTCAATCCCACATTCAAGCCAATAGCACAGAAGGCACGACGAACTGCTCCCGAGAAAGCCAAAGCAATAGAGCAAGAAGTCAAAAAACTGTTGGATGAAGGATCCATACGGGAAGTACAATTCCCCAAATGGCTATCCAACCCAGTGGTAGTTCCAAAAAGCAACGGGAAGTGGAGAGTTTGCATAGACTTCACTGACCTCAACAAAGCCTGCCCCAAGGATAGCTCCGAAAATAGACCAACTACTAGACGCCACTGCAGCTCACGAGCGAATGAGTTTCCTGGACGCATACTCAGGCTATCACCAGATTCCCCTGTATGCACCAGATCAGGATAAAACGGCGTTTATCACGACGGTTGGTTTATACTGTTACAAGGTCATGCCTTTTGGGCTAAAAAATGCAGGGGCAACTTATCAGCGGCTGGTTACTAAAATGTTCAAGAATCAGATGGGAGACACGATGGAGGTCTACATCGACGACATGCTCGTCAAGAGCAAGGAGAAAGAAAACCACCTTTCGGACCTGGCAAGTACCTTTGAAATCCTCAGGAAATACCGAATGAAACTCAACGCGAGCAAGTGTTCCTTCGGTGTCCAGTCAGGAAAGTTCCTTGGGTATTTGGTCAGCAAGCGTGGCATAGAGGCAAATCCGGACCAGATTGATGCAATTAAACGGGTGCAACCTCCTCTCACAATCCGCGATGTACAGAAGCTCACTGGAATGCTCGCTGCTCTAAACCGTTTCATTTCTAAATCCTCCGAGAAATGCTAGCCCTTCTTCCAACTCTTAAAAGGCAACAAAACGGTAGAATGGACCCCAGGTTGCTCGCAAGCATTAGGCGAGCTCAAATCCTACCTAAGCTCCCCACCACTGCTTGTCATACCACAACAAATGGACCCTTTGTACCTCTACCTCTCTGTATCCAGCCATACTATCAGCTCAACGCTAATGTGTGAAGTTACAGGGATCCAACATCCAGTCTATTACGCGAGCAAAACCTTACTAGACGCCGAGCAGCGCTACCTGCCATTGGAAAAGCTTGCATTCGCCCTGGTAATGTCCTCGAGGAAACTGAAGCATTACTTCGAAGCTCACACGATTATTGTCCTTACATCACACCCCCTCAAGGCTGTCCTAAGGAAGGCGGATTTGTCGGGCAGACTGTCTAAATGGTCAGTCAAGCTCAGCCGATTTGACATCCAATTTCAACCAAGGACGGCTATCAAGGGTCAAATCCTTGCTGACTTCATAGCAGAATTCACAGGCGAAGAGCCTTTCGACCAGCCTAAACCAACAGAACAAAGCAACCAGGCTACAAGGGAAGGCTGGAAACTGTTTGTTGATGGAGCCTCCAACTCAAAGGGGGCAGGAGTAGGAATTATTCTCATCACTCCAGAAAATACAATCCTCGAGCAAGGAATCAGGCTGGGATTTGCAGCCTCCAACAACGAAGCAGAATATGAAGCCTTAATAGCAGGTCTCCAAAGGGCACAAACTCTAGGAGCAAAGCATTTACAAGTATTCGAAGACTCGCAACTAGTTTCCAATCAGATAAGTGGAGACTACAACGCGAAGGATGAGAGGATGGCAGCCTACCTATCCTTGGTAAGAAACTTAATGACAAACTTTGAAGAAATCAACATCCAACAGTTTCCCAGGGGGCAAAACAGCCACGCTGACGCCTTGGTAGCCTTAAGCTCGGCAGTTGACTCAACCCTTAAAAGGATAATCCCTATCGATTTCCTTAGCTGCCCGAGCATTTACCCCAACTACGAGCTGACCAAGGGGAAACAAATACTCCAATTGGAACCAGCCCCAAGCTGGATGGATCCCTTGAGAGACTATTTGAAGAACGGAACGATCCCAGAGGATAAGAGGACTGCCCACCAGATAAGAGTCAAAGCTGCTCGCTTTCACTTATCCACGGGAGGCGACTTGTATAAAAGATCTTTCTCCGGCCCTTACCTTAGATGCGTCCACCCAGGCGATGTCAAGACAGTGCTTCACGAGCTTCACGAAGGAATCTGCGGGAGCCACGTCGGAGGAAGGTCTCTAGCCTTCCGAGCAATAAAGGAAGGTTACTGGTGGACATATATGCAAAGGGACTCCGCAGTATATGTCCGCAGATGCCTAAAATGCCAGCTTCACGCCCCCATGGTCCACTAGCCTGCCAGCGAATTTAAATCCCTGACCATCCCCTGGCCCTTCGCCCAATGGGGAATGGACATCGTGGGACCACTGTCCACCGCTACCGGCAATCGCAAATACCTGTTGGTCACAACTGATTACTTTACCAAATGGATCGAGGCAGAACCACTGGCGAATATCCGAGATGCTGACATGATGAAGTTCATATGGAGAAATATAATCACTCGATTCGGGATCCCCAGAACCATCATCACTGACAATGGAACAGAGTTCGAGAGTGGCCCTTTTCAGAACTTCTGCGACCAGCACGGGATCAGGCACCACTTCAGCTCAGTAGCTTATCCTCAAACCAACGGACAAGCTGAGGCTTCCAACAAAATAGTGATCGCTGGGTTGAAGAAGCGGTTAGAGCGAGCAAAGGGCGCATGGGCAACCGAGCTACCACATGTCCTATGGGCATACAGAACGACTCCTAGGCGAGCCACAGGTCAAACGCCATTCTCACTAGCATATGGTATGGAAGCGGTCATCATATTAGAAGCAGGATTGCCTACAATGAGATCCGACCTTCTCGAGCAGGGTCAGAATGATCAGGCTCTGCTCGCTGAACTCGACGTGGCCGACGAACGCAGGGAACTAGCCCTAGTAAAACTAGCGAGCTATCAGCAACAGCTCACGAAGCACTACAGCAAGAAGGTCAATCCGAGGAAGTTCCAAGTTGGAGACTATGTCCTAAGAAAGGTCCTGGGCAACACAGTGAAGCCATCAGATGGTAAACTGGGCCCCAACTAGGAAGGACCTTATGAGATAATTAGAGACGATCTGCAAGGTGCCTATCATCTGAAAACGATGGAGGGCAGAGAGATACCACGAGCATGGAACGCAGCTAATCTCAAGAAATTCTACTTTTAGGAGTTCAATTGATTAGATCTTTTATTGTACTCATTATGAGAAAAGACAGTTTATTTCTCTATTTATCAATAAAAATCTCTCAGTTGATCAATCTCTAAAAAGTAACAATTATATCTTATTGCACATCCTTTTCAAATCACAGGTATAATGGTTGACATAGCAGGGGAACACCCCTCCTCAGGTCATCGTCACGAAGCACGACAGACCTCTTAGCATTGCCTATGGCAATATATGAAGCCCTACAGAGTATTCTTAGGCATCAAACCTACATTGGTTAAACAAAATCCTGACCGGATGAAGACATCCAATGACAGGTGTGTCCTCGCCAATTGCCCCTCTTAGACCTAAGGGAGTGTGACGACACGACCTCAAAGGTAAAGAGAGAGCACAATGGTAATCTTAATACTGGACTGGGCGGACACTCACATGACAAGATAAAGATTGCGAAGCTGCAACAATATAACAAAGATTGGATAAACACGTTTAGTCGACAAAATCGCCCAAAACTCAAACTTTCCATTAATCTTTTATATTTACAAACAATAATAGTACATGTTTAGTCGGCAAAGGCTCGCCCAAAGCATTTAAAATTATTTTTAAAAAAAAAATATCAAGAAGGTGGAAGCCTCCGAGCAAGGTAGTCAGCAACCTTGGCTCTCCTCCCGTCATCAGGGACAGGATCGAATTCCTCAACAACCTCATTTGTGTCCAACTCCAGAAGTCGCCGAGGAATAGCATCGATAGGAATCCATCGATCATCTCGCCTGAATGGATTGGGCATCAGAGTAGAGGGAGAAACCTCGTGCCGATACCACAATATCGAGTTCCTTGGGACTTGCAGCTCTTTGAGAGCACTCAACCACCCCCTGATGAAGGAAAGCTCCTTGAACTCTGATAATCTCGTGGGAGCATCCAACCAGCCCTGATCATAGCCATCAGTCCACACTTGGCGAGGGCCCTTCTTGAATAGATACCGCAGTCAGGTGACTTCCCTCTGGAGCCCAGCAGCAGTTACGTAAGCTTGCCGGACATAGCCGCGCAGCTCTTCCATTTCCCTCTCACGCTGCTCCTCAACTTCCCTACTCCTACCCCGTGTACTCCTACCAGCACGCGGGAGGGAAGGCCGAGCAACTCGCGACAAGGAAGAGCCTTGTAGGACTGCCGAAGCGGTGCTCGGCGAATGCTCCTTGAGCTTCAAGACCTCCCGCCTAAGGTCGTCATTCTCCCGCTGAAGAAACTCCACGACTTGATTGATCTCGGTGGCCTCCAGTAACTTTTTTCTCACCTCGCTAACTTCTTCCTGCACTGAAGCTCCGATCTCTTCCATTTCCTGGAGCCTGTCCTTCAATTTGTCCACCAGCTCGGACTGATCTTTATATTTTTGGTTCCTTGACTTAGCAAACCTGCAAAGCCTAGCAAAAGCCTGGCGAACTGCAGGGCTTGCATTAGGACCCAGAGTCCTACCTAATTGGGAGGTAACAGGAACATAGTCATCCACATCAACCAACTACAAGTAAAAGAAAAAGGAAAGAAAGGGATCAGCATAAACAAAAATAAAGTCTTTTCATTGATAACGAGCGAGGTTACATCAGAACAAAAAAGGAAAAAATTTCAAAGAATCCCTATCACTTAGCAACCTCGGTGGATGGACCTTTGTCTTTATCAGCATCGGCAGGGGCATTACCCTCTGCAGGGGCATCCACTGCCTCCTCGACCAAGGGAGAATCAGAAGAGGTCGCCCGAGAAACAGGATTGATGCCTTCAGCAGTTGGGGCTGGATCCTCATCCACGACCGGCTTTGGCCCTGTATCATGCTCGTCAAAGAGTGGGGATGCAACATCCACCCCAGTGGCCACAAGGGCCTTGTTCCACCCTTTCTTGAAGTTCAGACAGCTAATATAGCCTATCTGAACCTCAGCGTCTTCATACGCAGCAGCCCAGCCAGAATTGTATGAATGTTCTTTAAGAGTGGCTGCCTGGGCTTTCTCCGCCTCCAGCTGCTCGGCAAGAACCCTATTCTTCTCCATAAAGTCCAGCTTGCTCGAGCAGACCTAATCAAACGACTTCCTCAGCTCGCCGAGCTCCCTAACAGCATTATCTCTCTTGCGAGC
The DNA here is from genome assembly GCA_949130495.1 of Sambucus nigra. NCBI lineage: Eukaryota > Viridiplantae > Streptophyta > Magnoliopsida > Dipsacales > Adoxaceae > Sambucus > Sambucus nigra. Next base: position 74,365,799 of record OX422222.1, read on the forward strand.
AGAATTAGCAAGGTCCGAGGCAGAAGAAGCTCGAGCCGCATCAGCAGCCTTCAGATCGGCCTCCAGCTGAGAACCTCTGGCCACCAGAGTAGACTTCTGCTGCTCCAGCTCGGTGTTCATTCTCAGAAGCTCGTCGCGAGAGCGATAGAGCACAGCAAAGTCAATTACAAACTGCAAAAAACAAGGAAAGGATCCGAAAGAAGAAACCATCAAAACGGATTAGAAAAAGTTGAGAAGTAGAAAAGGAACCTTACCAAGGCAAGCCTCTGTCTAGCTTGCAAAGCCAGTTGATCGGACCCTGACGCCCTCTCACGATCTGCTGGGAGGACTGCCCTCTCAAGCAGCGCAGGGGCGAGCTGAGGAGAGGTGGCCACCGAAGCCCCCTCAGGCAGAGCAGATACTGGGACCAAGGCTTGACCGGTCTTGGTCCTCAGTTCCATCTTCCTCCTCTCCTCCTCCTTTTCCTTCTCCCTCCTATTTCTCTCTTCCACCTTCTTCCTCTCCTCCTCCTTTTTCTTCTCCCTCTCCCTCGCCTGTTCCTCCTCCCTCTTCTTCTTCTCTTGCTCTTGAGGGGAAGGCCGAGAACCAGTAGCTATGGCCCCAGAGACAGTCTTCGATTTTTTGGACCTCTGTGCAAGAAGCACATCATCATCATCATCATCATCATCTCGGATTAAATTCTTCCTGGGAAGCATTTCTTCACCTGAATTGCTGGTAGTACTCGAGGAACTGCTGCTATCAGCACTACCTCCACCCAAATTACTCACAACACCTGCAGGCTCACTCTCCGAGCTGCTCTCTTCTTCGTCCAATTGGATAGGCTTAGCAGAAATCTCTTCGGAAGAGTCAAAGTCTGGAAAAGTATCCACAGGTCGGGCTATGAAGCTGGAGCCTGTGTTCTTATATTCAAGCAGAAAAGCAGCAGACCTCGGATGCTCGCCGTCACCCAAGGGTTCCCTGATGTTCCAAGCTTTCACCAGTTCTGAGATACGAACCTCGCTGAGAGCAGGATCCAAGTTCTTTATCTTCGCTGTAAAATAAAAAGCAAGGAGAAGTTAGAAAAACCACAAAGTCAGCAAAGGTTCAAATAATAATCTGGCATCTACCTATATATTCTTCCCCATAAAAAGGAACAGTGAACCTCTCAGACCTCGACCCTTAAAATTGGGGGGAAAGTTGCCAATTCCTGACAAGAAAACCTTCTTGCCAGTAGTCCCTATGGGAATCAAGTAGATTTACTACCAATACCCTATCAGGGCTCCTAGCCTTAAGGTACAGAACACCTGAACTCGTTCGAGAAAAGGAGTAACAAAAACAGACCTCGGCAAGCCCTAACTTCGTGCCATACAATTGATTTATCCTATGCACGTCGTTCACTATTTTCCATACGTTAGGCGAACATTGTGCAGGCACAATACTGAAGTAGCTAAAGAAGTGCAGAAACAAATCATTCGGAGGGAAGGTAAGTCCCCCCTGGGAGAGCAACAGGACATGAATCCAATGTGCATCCTCTATATCCCTAACGTTCCTAGGAGGCGAGGCACAGCACTCAATCTCAACCCACTCAGGAATACTATAGAATTTTCTATACTCAGCCACAGACCTATTTCCAATCTTCTCCATTGGAAAAACACAAAAAAAAAACTACAAACCAAAGAGAAAATGCAAAAAAGCACGAGAGACTTACAAGACAGAAGATCAGGTCAAATGGCGAAGAAGCAACGAAAGTTGAAATCGAAAACAGAGGGTACTAAGCGCAAGAGCTCTCAGAAGATGAAAGATTGCTGCAAAAGCCTGAAGTGACAAAAAGAAATGCGCCTTATTCCAACGAGCCTTCAAGTCTAATCATAGCCCACGGATAGCGAAGCGGGTGCCGCCAAAGTAACTTCACAGTTTTCAAAGAAATCAACCATGATAGCTGATTATTTAAATTTATTGGACCTGAAAAGATGGCCCAAAAATTTAGGGGCAATTGTGGGGACCTTGAATTTAGCACCATAGGCCTGGACGAGTAGCCTCTCCCTAGCGGCCCAAAGTCCAGGCCCATCACCTTCATATCAATCCAATTACCCCACGATCCCATGAAGGGAAGTTGTGGGGAAACACGATTCCATGTAGGGGAGATGGCTAATAAGAAGGAACCCATCACCCCCACTACTCCAACATACACATGTATAAATTAAACCCTAAGTCCGGGGCAAAGGACAAGTTGTATTCTCTGTACTTATTCCTCAGAATATAGAGAAATAACACTGACTGAACCACCATGGACGTAGGCACTTCTTTGCTGAACCACGTACCTCCGTTGTTGTGTGATTGGCTTGTTATTTATCTTTTCTTGGTTGTTACCTCTTTCATATTTATTTGTGTTGCATAATAATTGTCACCACAGTAATGATCAACAAGTTTCCCATAATTACTAACTCACATCACGTTAATAATTAAAAAGTAATTAATTTCCAGATTTATATTAAATTAATGACTCATATTAAATTTAATAAATCCTCAAATTTATAAAGCATAAAAATACGGGGTATTACATACTTCCCCCCTAATAACTGAATTTCTTCCCGAAATTCAAAAAATAAGGCATACCTGGTAAGAATAAATCTGGATATCTCTTGCGCATCTCTGCCTCGCGCTCCCAAGTGGATTCCTCCACATTCTGTTGCTCCCACTGGACCCGTACAAGTGGAACTACCTTCGACCTCAATCTCCTCTCGCTATGGTCTAGGATAGCCACTGGTCTCTGCTCGTAAGAGATGTCAGGCTATAAGTCTATCTCCTCTATCGTGATGTGAGTATGAGCCATATCATCCCGAAGGTATCGTCTCAATGACGAGATGTGGAATACATCATGGATGCGATGCAAATGCTCTGGCAGACCCAATCTGTATGCCACCAGCCCAATCCTCTCGATAATGGGAAATGGTCCCACGTACCTCGGGGCCAATTTCCCTTTCTTCCCGATCCTCATTACTCCTTTCATAGGAGATACTCGCAGTAATACTTGGTTCCCCACATTAAACTCTCGAAAGAACTGTTTCGCATCGGCGTAGCTTTTCTGTCTGTCCTGGGCTACTCTAATGCGACTACTGATCATCTCAATCCTAGCGGAGGTTTCCTGAATCACCTCTGGTCCTAGAAACTTGTTTTCTCCCACCTCTAGCCAACAAGTTGGGGAACGGCAAGGCCTTCCATACAAAGCCTCGAATGGAGCCATGCCAATCATGAACTTATAAGAGTTATTATAAGTGAACTCTACCAGTGGGAGATGTGGCTCACAACCTCCTCCAAAATCAAGGACACACATGCGTAGCATATCCTCCAGCATCTGATTAGTACGCTCTGTTTGTCCATCTGTCTGTGGGTGATAAGCTGAACTCAACCTTAAGTCAGTACCCATAGCCTCCTGAAAGCTTTCCCAAAAACGTGACACAAAAATCTTGTCTCTATTTGACACAATATTCAGGGCACCCCATGTAATCTGACAATCTCACAATAAACAACTGAGTGTATTGACCCGTTGTATAATCTGTCCGCACTGGCACAAAATGAGCCAATTTGGTCAAACAGACCACAATCACCCAGATGGAGTCGTGGCCCCGTTGTGATGTAGGCAACCCAGTAATAAAATCTATGGAAATACTCTCCCACTTCCACGCAGGTATTTCCAATGGCTGAAGCAACCCTAACGGTTTCTGATGGTCCACCTTTACCAGCTAGCAGGTAGAACACTTGGATACGAACTCAGCAATGTCCTTTTTCATCCCACTCCACCAGTACTGCCACCTCATATCCTGATACATCTTATCTCCTCCAGGATGTACCGCAAATCAGGACCCGTGAGACTGGGTCATCACTACATGACGAAATTCTGATCCTTTTGGAACCACCAATCTCCAATTAAACCTCAAACCCCCATTAGAACTAACAGAATAGGACTCAGCACCCTCAGCTAAAAGTCATATAATCTGCTCCTCGAAAAATGGGTCTGCGGTCTATGCATGTATCACCCTCGTAACAATCTGGGGTGTCACTGTCATAACAGATATGAAAGAATGGGCTACTACGTCCTGGTGACCCAAGTCCTTTCACTTTTCTTTCCATACATTCGCTACATCATCTATCGGTCTACGACTAAACGCATCAGCAACTACGTTAGCTTTCCACGGATGGTACTGTATGTCGAACTGATAGTCCTTCACAAACTCTAACCACCTGCGCTGACGCATATTCAGCTCTCGCTGAGTGAACAGGTAATGCAGTGACTTGTGGACTGTGAACAAGTAAAATTTCTCCCCCAATAAATAGTGCCTCCATATCCTCAATGCAAAAATGACCGCTGCTAACTCCAGGTCGTGGGTGGGGTAATTCTTCTCATGCTGCTTAAGCTTGCGGGAGGAAAAAGCTATATCCTTCTCTTCCTGCTGAAGTACTCCCCCAAGTCCCCGTAAAGAGGCATCGGTGTAAACCAGGTACTCCACACCCGGCTTAGGTAAAGCAAGGACCGGTGCTAAAGTAAGCTTGTCTTTCATCTAGTCAAAAGCCAATTGACAAGCATCATCCCAAACATATGGTACCCCTTTGCGAGTCAGGTTCGTTAATGGACCCGTTATTTTTTAGAATCCCCGAATGAATATCATGTAGTATCCGGCTAACCCCAAGAAACTACGCACTTCGATCGGTGTCGTGGGCTGTCCCCACTCCCTCATTGCTGACACTTTACTCGAGTCAACTGCTATCCCCTGTTCAGAAACAACATGTCACAAGAACATCACTTCCCGCAACCATAACCCGCATTTCTCGTACTTAGCATACAACTGATGCTCTCGTAGAGTCTGAAGAACCTTCCTCAAGTGCTCGGCATGCTCCTCCTCAGAGTGTGAATATATCAGGATGTCATCTATGAAGATGATGACAAACTCATCCAAGAACTCTCAGAACACTCGATTCATTAAGTCCATGAACACGGCTGGAGCATTTTTGAGTCCAAATGGCATCACTCTGAACTCATAGGACCCGTACCTTGTCAAGAAAACAGTCTTTGAAACATCCTTCTCCCTAATACGTAGCTAATTGTACCCCGACATCAGATTTATCTTCGAAAAAAAAGTTTCTCTCCTCAGTTGGTCGAACAGATCATTAATTTGAGGTAACGGATACTTGTTCCGTATCGTGACCTTCTTCAACTCCCGATATTCCACACATAGCCTCAGTGAACCATCTCTCTTCTTCACAAACAATACTGGAGTGCCCCAAGGTGAGGTACTCCTTCAAATGAAGCCCTGACCTAACAGCTTCTCTATCTGATCTCGTAACTCTCACATCTCTGCCGGAGCCATACGGTATGGAGCGCGTGCTATAGGTCTAGTATCCGGTAATAAATCTATGACAAAGTCTATCTCTCGATTGGGGGGTAGGCCTAGTATCTCCTGAAATACATCGGAATACTCACGAACAACTGGGATCGAGTCTAAGGGAAACACAACCTCCTTAAAGGTATCCTCCTCTATGTAATATAAATGAGCGATCGAGCCTCCCTCTGGGCGAGGCAACGCCACTACAAACATTTCTTGCCCCGGAATGGAAAAAAACAATACTCCCACCAAAATAATCTATCATGTCCCTATAAGCAGCGAGCCAATCCATACCGATAATAACATCATGCTCATGCATATCTAAGACTAACATGTCTGCAGGTAATACCAAGCTACCAATCCCTACCCCCACACCCCGGCATATAAAGAAAATAAGCGATCCACTCCCCAGTGGTGAGTCTACACACATCACAGTGCTCTCTGCTATGGCTAATAAACCTAAGGACATCACAAAATGAGTAGCTATAAAACAGTTCGTCGCCCCAGTATCAAATAAACTCGACCCAAAGTACCATGGATAGGAAACATACCCTCAATCACGGGTGGTGCCTGTGGAGCTACTGCCTGGTGGCCGTTATAGACACGTCCATACTGTAACTTTCCCTGTCGCACTAGAGCTGCTGGGATGGCTGGTAGGGCTGGTACCTGGGCTGGTGGTGGGAGGGCGTCTTGAAAAAGGGGCCTCTATGGCTCATTACGGGCACCCTGCTGCTGTGGGGCCCTATCACCCTCTGGGAACATCTGACACTTATGGCCATGCTTGCCGCACTCAAAACATTGGCCTCTGAAGTTACCTCCCCTCTGACCTTGCCGACCACGGCCCTACTGGCCGTTACCACCCCGCCACTGGCCCTGTTGGACCTGATAAAAACGTTGTTGGCCCTATTGGCCCTGCTGCTATCGGTGTTGGCCTTGCTGGTCCTGCTGATTAGGCTGGCCCTACTTACCCTGCCTATAACCCCCTACCTGGAATCACATGATCGAAAGCGCTTGGCAGGGTCCCCCTGATGGGAACTATGCTCATGCTGTCGAGTCTCTCCCTGGGATGTCGGTGCTCCACTAGCGCCACTACCCCCTGTCCTGCCCTGCTGGTCGAACTCTCCTGCTCGCTTGCTTCCCTGCATATGGAAGCGGTGATCCTGGCAGTGTAGTAAGGAAACATTAAGTATATCTGTGAATGTACTCAAACACAAATTCCCTATAAGATGTTGACGGATCCTCCAAGGTAACCCATCCACAAACAACATTATCTTCTTACCCTCAGTAGGTGCCTCATCTAGAACTATGGTGAGAGGTCTCGTGAACTCCTCCTTATACTCAGCAACGGTAGAATTATCTTGCTTCAAGTTCAGTAATTTCCACCTCATGTCAGTCTGCACGGCGGGTGGAAAGTACTTGCGGTCAAACCGCTCGCAGAACGACTGTATCAGGATCGTATCCCTCTTCTCCAAGGTGGTGGTGTATTCCCACCACTTCAAAGCGGCCCCCACTAACTTAAAGGAAGCCAACAACTATTTCTTCACGTCTGTGCACTCATACATATGAAGATTCCGCTGGATATCTTTCTTCCATTGGATGACGATGATGATATCTGAACTACTAGAGAACTCATGGGGATGCGCCTTCTGAAAGGCATCCCTAACTCGCTCCCATACTGATGGAAGTTGTGCAAGTACTGCGCCACTGCCTGAATCTGGGGTGGAGCCTGCTGTACCACCGCTAGCGCGGCATTCACCCCCTGAGCAACAATATGGACTACCTCAATAGCATTCATCGTACCCTGAGACGGAGTTGCTGGCTGCTGGGCTTGGGCACGCCTATCCTTTGGTGCACGTTTCGGAGGCATCTGAAACGTGAAGAATTTTATTAGTCTATAGTTATTATCAAATCTTAAATAGCTGAAGACATAATCGTAAAAGTAAGAGTACAACAATCCTAACATAGAGCTCTATAACAAAAATGTTAAGCTGAAAGCAAAATAAGCCGTACAGATCATACGGATACTAGAACCTGATGCTCTGATACCACTTGTGACACCCCCACTAATTAAATAACGGGCGATCACTCCTTTATTAAATTAAAATCAAGGTGAACAGTTCGTTCATTCTTAGCATCACTGTCGAAAAATACTTTTCCAATTTAAACACCCTAAATAATTGAGCTAAGTGTCAAAACCATTTTACACTTTACTTTACAAATTTTATTTTATATAAACCAACATTTAAAACATTGCATAATTCATAATTTAATAATTACACCACAACTATCCTGGAACATACAATCCAAATAATCAAACATTCAACTAATTGTATCCAACATTTAATACTTTAAATGAAAACATCCTGGCAAAAATAACTCCCAAAGTGCAAGTACTGGAAATAAATGGATTACAATATCCAATAAAACAACTGAATAATGGGAAGGGCGACACAGGCCCAACTGAAATAAATAATACAAAGAGTAGAATCAAATGAATGAGGTCATCTAAGCAACAGGCCTGCAACTCCCACCTAAGCTGCAGCACGTTCCTTCCAAAGGATTCTATACAAGATGCCCCTGGTGCTGGGCACCTGTAATATATACATATATATACAAGAGAGCAGGGAAAATAGAAACGGGTCAGAGCCCAATTATGAAAATGATTTAAAATTTGTTTAGCAAGTATTTAAAATGTTTACAGGCCAATGCTACAACATATTAGTGCGGCACTCCCTTGAGATATTCTCACCTCTCTTCTAATGTGCATGCTTATCATACTAACTTTCCGAACAGTTTAACTTACCTTAGGTTACTTGTAAGATTTAAAGCTGAACAATTTAACTATTTAAGAGGGTAATTTCAATTGATCACAAAGTTCTCATTTAAACCTTATTTGCCAATAAAGTTTTCCCAGTGTCATATTATACTTTTCAAAAACAAGTATTTCCAATTTGAAGTCATTATTCGTTTCTTACTTACCATAAACACAATAGGAAGTTCCAAATTTCAAAAATTCATATATATATTAAATACTCGTATAATATATATATTCTAATAGCACCCCACAAAAAAATTATGGTGCGGGCATACTCTGCTATCCAATCCCTGTATCACTCGTACTAAGGGAAATACAAGTTCGGAATCACTCTCGAACTGTATTAATACATACACAAACAATATTGAGGCAAAGCATAGTTTCCAAGTCCAAGAGTTCGGCACATACCCTCGCGTCTCTTAGGACCGTGACTATCGATATGATAGCCTGTACCTAGGATTCCTATCTTCTTGGGTACAAGTCAATATCCCCCGTAAAGGTCACATCGAGATAAGACTGTCCCAGCGCGGTAACCTCAGGGATAGCAAGTAGCGCGGGCATCATTTTCACACGTATATAGTATATGCATAAACACAGTCATGTAAATATGCTACTTTTTCTATATCAAATTAGGTTCATCTCATAACCCATAATTATAACTTTTATCCTTATTTCTCATTATTTAGTTATCACTTATAATGGTTCGACTCTTACTTTTAGTTTGAGGGATTATTCCAACTTACTACGTAACACTCATGGGCTCTATCCTCCCAAGTGTAGAATTCAGTAGGTACTCATCTATTTTCCATCATAACTATCCTATGCGTCTCTCCCTTTAATACATAATTCTATCGTCACTTATATGTAAAACATCCGAAAAATGCAAGACTCGTCTTACATTAAAGGTCTCATAATTATTAATAAGTCCTAATGGTCTTCTTTATCTCCCAAAATATTTTAATAAGGATGTACATATATTTTTACTCATTTAATTTGAATTTAACTATTTACAAAGGGGAAATATGATTCTGCCAGAAGGGGTTGATCGATCGATGGCAGGGGCTCGATCGATCGATGCGTCGATCGATCGACACTCCTGGTTGGATCGATCGATCAAACAGGTATGCGAATTCTGCAGATTAACAGTTACGGGTTCTATCATCCAACCTCAACAAAATATTGATTTTTAACACCCAAACTCCCAAAAATTCTTACTACAAACATTATAAACCCAAACTAACAATCTTCTACGTAAAGCATGTGAATTTTCATCAATAACCATGGATTAAAAGGGCCAAAACTTATATAAACCTTATGAACCCTATAAATTTATTTAAATTTGTTCTAATCAATCTTTTTCCAGAATTTCTTCTTCCAAAACATCATAAATCCGTGGTTCAACCTCTACATATGAAGGGGGAATTCCAGATTTCCATTTATATAATTACTACATGCAATTTCCTATCTCCAACATGATTTTCTTCCATGAAACTCATCCTAATCAACCCTAGACTAACATGAGTGATGCATTAACGAAAATAAGAAATATAAACACTTGCCTGCAAATTTCAAAGTTCTGGTATGTGGACGAATTTGGTGTGGTTGCGTTCCCCGTCGTGCGATCTACGCGTTGGTGGTGGTGGTGGTGCAATCGGATGACTTTTTGGCCTTGGATTGCTTGGAAACGTTTATCCTTACCTCTCCTATGGCCATTCTAAAGTTTTGAGTCTGCTAACCCTAAAGGTCTATCCCAAATGGCTGATATAGCCTAATAATTTTTGTGGGTTTAATTACGCAAAAATGCAAAACGTTCAAAATGCCCTCCCGAGGTGCTAAATAGGCCTAAAATTGCCACGAGACCCAAACTAAACCCCCAGGTATACTTTTCGGACTATCTCGACCCTTCCGGACACTTTGGCGTACTCAAAATGACCATACAAGCAACTTATAATTTATTCACTTTTATTAATCAATATTTAGTCCCGACGCGACACGGGCGCGTCCCGACTCAAATTTCCAAAATTGTCATTTTATTCACTCTTGACATTTAATGGAGCCAATATTATATATTACTCTGCTCATTAGTAATATTCAACAAGTTTCCCATAATTACTACCTCACATCACGGTAATAATTATAAAGTAATTAATTTTCGGATTTATATTAAATTAATAACTCATATTAAATTTTATAAATCCCCAAATTTATAAAGCATAAAAATACGGGGTTTTATAACTATCACCAACCCTATTGGTAAAATTGGATCAAACTTCACCCATGACAAATGTCACCCGGGCCCACCCATTGCTTACCTATTAGAGTGAACCTCCTCGAGTCATTTGATCACCGTTAATACTTTCCCCTCGAGGTTATCTCCTCGAGGTACCTCGGGTGCCAACTCTTTGACTGATGTGACTAGGTACTAAATAATAGCCATTGTTTGAACCACTTCCTGACATCATGGCATATGACATTTTGTAACTCAAGAATATAGCAATCAAGTGCCTTTATCCTTAGGATGGTAGGTCTAGTTCTCCAAATAGGACCGTATAGCAATCCTAGTGTATGCCTCAAGATGACAAGTCATATTCTTGATTAATAACTTCAATACTTCTAACCAATAAAATCTGTTCCCATCAAAACTAACAGATCCCATGCATTAAATGTAGTATCTAATGAATTTAATGCACCAGGACAAACAGATCTAGGGCATGCTGACTCGATCAATATCTCCCCCTTATAAATAAGACCAAACAAAAAAATTAAGGGAGAGAATCCAGAGCCTAGAACTACTGACCAATTTTCCTTATATTAGAGAATCCTCGCGAAGAGCATTAACTCCCACACACATTCAATACACCTATCATTGGGCATTAATCGAGTTTGAAGTTCATGCCTTGTCTTTATTGTGCCTATAATGCTTGTTCTTTCTCCCTACGATGATGCTACTTCCTGGCCCCATTTATTTATTATAATACCCCATATTTTTATGCTATATTAATTTGGGTATTTATTAAATTTAATGTGAGTTAATTATTTAATAAAAATCTAGAAATTAATTATGTTATAATTATTAACGTGACGAGAGTTAGTAATTATGGGAAATTTGTTGAATATTAATAATGAGCAAAGTAATATGTAATATTGGTTATATTTAATGTCACGAGTGAATAAAATGACAATTTTGGAAATTTGAGTCAGGACGCGCCCGTGTCGCGTCGGGACTAAATATTGATAAATAAAAGTGAATATTTTATAAGTTGTTCGTATGGTCATTTTGACCGCGCCAACGCGTCCGGAAGGGTCGAGATAGTCAGAAAAGTGTACCCGGGGGTTTAGTTTGGGTCTCGGGGCGTTATTAGGCCTAAGTGATACCCCGGGAGGGCATTTTGGATATTTCACATATATGGGTAATTAAACCCACGAAAATCAGAAACCTATATCATCCATTTAGGTTAGTCAGCTAGGGTTAGAAAACTCAAACACAACTGACGGCCATAGGAGAGGGAAGAAGAAAGCTTCCAAGGCAATCCAAGGCCCCAAAAGTCATCCGTTTGCACCGCCACCACCACTAACGCGTAGATCGCGCAACGGGCCACGCAATCACACCAAAAACATCTGCAAATCAGAACACCAAAAATCCCAGGCAAGTGTTTATCTTGCTTATTTCGTTGATGCATCTTTGATATTAGTGTAGGAATGATTAGGATGAGTTTTATGGAAGAAAACCTATGATTTGAGATAGGAATCGCATGTAGTTATGGTTTAAATGATAATTCTGGAATCCCTTGCCATGTAGATGAATTTACCCACGAAATTATGATGTTTATAAGAAGAAATTTCTGGAAAAACAGATTGGAACCATGATTTAGAGATTTCTAGGGTTCTTGAATATTTAAATGAATTATGGCATGATTAATCCATGTTTAGTGACGTAAATTGACATGCTTTACGTAGGAAATGTATGATATCATGTTACGATGTTAGTAGTACAAATTTTGAGACGTTTGGGACTGAAAAATATGGATTTGGTGTAAGTTAGACGATGAAACCCGTAACTGCAATTCTGCAGATTTCGCAGACCTGCTTGATCGATCGATCGAGCCTAGAGCTTCGATCGATCGAAGGTTCGATCGATCGAACCCCAGACCTCGATCGATCGACCCCTCCTGAAAGACTCCTATTTCCTTTTTAAATGAGTGAAATTCAATTTATTGTGAGATAATTCTTGGGCATCCTTAATAAAATGTTTTGGGAGATAGGGAAGACCAGTAGGACATGTGAATAGACTTTGGGACCCTTGATGTTGGGCAAAGATTGTATTTTGGGATAATTACATAAGGGTCGGTGAATTTATGATTTAAAGAGAGACACGTAAGAGAGTTACTTTGGGACAAATTTGTATACCTACTGAATTTTATAATGGGGAGGATCGAATCCATAAAGCGTTATGTAGTAAGTGGAAAAGTTCCTCAAATTAAAGTAAGATGTGAATGGTTATACGTGATAACTAAATAATGAGAAATAAATACAAATGTCGTAATTATGGGAATTGAGAATATACCCATTATTGTTGTGGTAATAATAGTATAGTTATATGATTGTGTATGCATATACTATCTATGTGTGAAAGTCATGCCCACGCTACTTGCTATCCCTGAGGTTTCTGCGCTGGGACAGTCTTATCTCGATGGGACCTTTATGGGGGATATTGGCCTGTACCCTAGAAGATAGATATCCTTGGTACAGGCTATCGGAATGATAGTTCAGACGGTCCTAAGAGACGTGGGTATGTGCTTTCCTCTTAGAGACTTGGAATCTATGCTTCGCCTCATATTGTTTGTGTATAGGTATCCTTGGTACAGGCTATCGCAGTGATAGTTCAGATGGTCCTAAGGGACTTGGAATCTATACTTTGCCTCAATATTGTTTGAGTATGTGTTAATACAGTTCGAGAGTGATTCCGAATCTGTATTCCCTTAGTACGAGTGATACGAGGATTGGATAGTAGAGTATGCCCGCACCATAGTTGTTATTTGGGGTGCTGTTGTGATATATATATATATATATATATATATATATATATTTTATGAGTAGTTAATATATATATGAAATTATGAAATCTGGAACTGCCTACTGTGATATGATATGTAGGACATGGTTGATGACTCAAATTGTAAATACTTGTTTTGAGAAAGTATAATATGACACTGGAAAACTTTATTGATTTATAAAGTTAAAATGAGAACTTTGTTTACTAATTGAAATATCCTTTTCAAACAATTGAATCGTTAAATTTTTAATCTTACGAATAAGCTATGATAGGTTAAATCATTGGGAAGATTAGTGCGATAAATGATAAGACAAACAGTTGGGAAGGTTAGTGCGATAGGTGTGCACATTAGAAGAGAGGTGAGAATTTCTCAAGAGAGTGTCGCACTAATATGTTGTTGCATTGGCTTGTATCAATTTAAATACTTGTTAAACGTATTTTAAATCAAACACACTATCGGGCTCTGACCCGTTTCTATTTCTCTTTCTCTCTCTTGTATATATATGTATATATTACAGGTGCCCAGCCACAGGGGCGTCTTGCTTAGGATCCCTTGAAAGGAACATGATGAAGCTTAGGTGGGAGTTGCAAGCCACTTGCATAGACGACTTCGTTTGCTTGATTCCACATCTATCATACTCATTTATTGGGCATGTGTCACCCTTTCCACTATTATCTATTTTGTTGGGACGTTTATATTTCATTAGTTCTCGTACTGTTATTTTGGTATTTATTCATCATGTATGTTTTACATTTAGTTTTAAATGTTGGGATTTTGGATATTGAATGTTTAAAGTAATTGGTTTATGTTCTAGGATAATTGGTGTATGATTCTTACTTATTGAAAATGTTGTTACTAATTAAATAAATAAGTTTTTCTTTAAAAATACAATTTGGTTAGAAAGGTTAAAAATGGCTTTGACACTTAGCTTAATTAATTAGGGTGTTAATTTGGAAAAGTTTATTTTTACGACAGCGGTCCTAAGAATGAACCAACTGTTCACCTTGATTTTAATTTAATAAAGGAGTGATCGCCCAGTGTTTAATTAGGCAGGGTGTCACATTTATTGTGTTTGCTCGATGCTGCTCATGTCAATATATTATTTAATGCAACATTGAATATTAAATATTTCCGTCTCTGATTCAGTTGTGGCTCTGACCCATACTTCATATCTAATGGTGTTACTCCCGATCTTAATAAGGGGTTACGCCTCACTTAATACTAACAGTATTTAATGAACCCACATCTTACAGATGCAAGCTATGGGGAGTAAGGCAACCTCTTTAGGGCCGCCATAGGATGTGGGAGGTTTCCATCTTCTTCAACCCCATTTCTACTATTATTGGAGCTTCATTTGTCATAAGAAAACTATACTCTTTGTTCAAGACTTTATTTCTCATATTAGTAGTCTTAAGGTAGAATTGCCCGAGCCGAATGCATTTTGTTATAAGAATGAAAATTTTTGAGTTGAGTAAAATGATGGGTTTTGAATAAAAGTTGAATAAAAAACATTTGAATAAATGAAATGTTTGAATAATATGATTTTATTGGGAAAAAATTATGAAGATGTTTTCTAATGTTTTCTAGGGACAAATTAGGATTTTTCGTGTAAATGATATCTTTTTAAAAATTTGAGTAGTGAGAATTTTTTGAAATAAAATGTTTGAATCGATATTTATCTTTCTAGAATATTTTGAAGAAATAATTCTCTAAAGTTTTTTGCTAAAATGAAGATTTTATAAAAAAAACTTAGATATTTGTTTGATTTTTGACGAAATAAAAATGTCATTTATGTCTTGAAAAGTATATTTTGCGAGTATGGTGAATTTATAAGTTTAAATGTCTGTTTGACTCATTTAATAGGATTTTGGATTTAAAATCCATCTTCTCATGCATGTAACCTTTTAGTATTTTGATAATGAATATACAAACATGCTTGATGAGGGTTTTAGTGGATCTAAACATGAAATAAGGAAAAATAGATTTTATAGTCTCTAATGTTTGTGAAAAATATATTGAAAGTATGATAAGTGTAAAGTTGTAAGACTCCATCAGCTGATACAAGGAAATGGTGTTTTCTTATAAAAGTCGTCTTTAAATGTAAGCTGATTTCTTTGATAGAGAAAATGAAGAAATGACTAACATGGAAAAATGGTTAGAAAAAGGTGTTAAGTAAGTGTTAATGGGTTAAAACATTGAGAAATTGGTATGTATAACTTAATAATATTTCTGGGAGATTTACACTTATGAAATTGGAAGAAAAAGACGTGTTTGGAAACAAAGGGGTGAAAAGGTAAATTTTCATGAAGTGGAACATTTTTATGAATAAAAATGTTGAAAAATGTGTTACAAAAATTGATCATTAATGAACAAGATTTTGGAATGAAATCAATACTAAATTGTAAAGAACAGGAAATGACGATTTTCAAAGTGTAACACTAGTTGCAATGAAGCCCTAGGTTTGGGCATAAATTGGGGATAAAGGAAAAAAAAGTTGAATAGTGTGAATATTTGTAAAATGGATAAAAACATTAGTAAGAACTCAGATGACACCCGGATAATTAAGGAGGCTTGGGAGCCCTTGGGTGAAAGTCCAAAAATCACTAGCGAGAGCATATGGTAGCATATCCGGCTGTGTGAATCCCATTAAAGTATGGGGATATTGGAAGATTTTGAGAAATGGGTAATGGAATGTTGAATATGCCAAGAAATTGGTTGTGTAATTAAAATGTGTATTGACAACCTAAATTGAATGAATTAATAAATATTTCGGAAAAGGATTAAGTAGACTAGTAATGTGAAAACTTATTAATATCCATAAAGTAAAAGAGAGGCAAAGTTTTCTGGTTAAATGGATCGTTAAGCAACCTTAGAGACCCATAATTAACACAAGGGTGTGTTTGTGAATGGTTTTAAAAATTTAAATAAGGATTTTCTAACACGGTGTTCGTGAGTGTTGAAAGGGTCATTTTCAATGAAAATACTAATGTTTATTGGCTTAAATGATAAGGGCAACTTCAGTCAAGATATTATCTTTGGTTAAAAAGTGTAGTTGTTTCAAATAGTTAACCATGCTTGTTTAAATAAATGGATAAGTATCAAATTTAGAAAGGGTATGTAATTTCTATGATTAAGGTTAATTAATGGAGATAAACATATTTTTAAAATAAAAGTAGTTTCATGCGTTAAGCGTATATATGATTATATATATATATATATATATATATATATATATATATATATATATATATATATATATATATATATATATATATAAGGTAGTTGCATGTTCACTTAGGTATAACATGTTAGATTCTCCTTCTTTTCTTTCAATTATATACTCCATTTGTATGTTTCCCACTGAGCATTTGGCTTCCACCCTTGTCTTTGTTACGACATGTTGGGTTTTGATTCATATTTTGAGAGAATTACATTGGCAAGTAATATCTTTTATGTTGAAATTTTAGCTCTGTATGGTTGGATATCATGGACGCTACCCTTGAGTTCCTCATATATTTTATTTCAAAATCCTAATTGCATGATAAACAAGTGGAACATTAATTAAAATAAAACTAGAATGAAAACATTACATAGGTTGTTTCATTTCACTTCAAACATAATGCTCAAGTCAGATGGGGTTAACCACGGGTAACCCATAAATCCAGATCGGGGCATTATGGAATCTTGTCACTTTTATGATTCTTATAAGTGTATTTAACAAATTCTTTAATGCCCTTGACATGGTTATTTGTTACTCATTTAGTCTCCCTCATCCACTATTTGTATTGTGGAAAATTTATTTAATATTATTCAAATTTCAGTCCAACGTTAATATGTTAAAACAAATGTCATGTTGCATACAAGAAATTAAACAAAATACCAAAATTTCACAACATAAACTTAAATTAAACAAATTATGAAAACGTCTCAACTTAAACTCAAATCAAAAATATTTTCAACTGAAATAAAATATTATTGGAGCTGAAACAAAATAGTGTTAAAACATGACAAACATTAAAAAAGGCCAAGTGATTAAAAAACTTGCATAATACTTAAATTCTTTCCCCTATCCACTATCAATGTACACAGGTACATCTTCGCACCCGATGTATAATTCATCATCCATCACCTGAGCGTCACTCTTCTGCAAAGGTCGGTTATGTACTTTTAGTTCAAACAACTAAGGACAAGAGTATGCAAACGCCAACAATCCTACTATTGTTCAGTTTCATGAAATATAAATTCTCGCCTTAGTCACTGTGAGTATTTGAGGATGATCAGAGACCTATGATAGGAGGTGATAGGAATGGGAATGGTTAAGTAGGAAGGATTTATGATTGGAATTTTAAAAGATGCAACATTTGTGAGGGGAAGTTGCAGAGGGAGGAAAGGGGAAACATTGAGAAGGATTGTAAGGGAAACCTTAAGAAGGCATTGCGGCCCAAAAACCTTGAGCTAAAAAGGAAACAAGTTTCCTAATTTAACTCGTTAAGTCTCCTAGGTTATTTTTAATGTACTAGATATCGCCAACGATCTTAGACTGGTGATCCTCTTGGGTTGAGATACGATTCTTGATTGAAGAAAGACCGTCCACAAGAGGTGCAGTGTGTTTTAATTTTGTTTACCCCATATGTGATTCGACACCTCTCGTCCTCCGTCTTTTATCCTTTCTAAAGTTTTGGCTCAGGACATCATTTTCTAAGTCATCATAAGGGCTCGAATATTACTGGCTGTTAATTGCGTCTATTGATTCCAGAATCTTAGCCATGTGTGGTGGGGATTTATTATTTTTGTCCCTTCGAATAAGTATGTACAAGTTGGCCTGATTTTTTTATAGTTCGGCATCAGAACCTTCCTTTGTCCTATTCGACCATTCCTCATTCAAATCTTCATACGATTTAGAGCTCAATTTATGGACATCCATTTTTTGCATGTTTGTTTATTTTTCTACCTCTGGGCTAGCTTCTTGTCCTTTGCCTCACTTACCAAAATATCATTCCTGAGAATGTTTCAATGTCAATTAAATGTTTAATTCGCAAATTTCCAAATTTTACACTTATTTAACTAGATGTGAATTTTTTATCTAAATTAATTAAACGCTAAAACATGAATCTAGGTGAATAAATCAATCATGCCCACATAAACACTCACAAATTGTTGGATACAATAATTTTAAAAAAAAATACTCCGGAAGGGTAAAAAAAATTATTTCAATAAATGTTTGCAAATTGCAACATACAATACACTTACAGAAATCTGCAATGAATCTACCGCAACAAACTCACATAGACCAGAGCCTAAATTGTCAATTGACTCCCGCAAAGTCCCACAAGAACCATAGCTCTGAATCGAGCAACGAAGACACTCGGGACATTGCAAGTGATCTCAATCATCAACAAAAAACTTCCTCAAGAGCTACCAATCCAGTAGTAGAGAGGTCATTCCATACGAGTAAACTTCAGCAATAAGTGATTTAGGTTGCACAAAAGATTCACATAATAATTGGGATGATTTGGTGAATCAAAACTATTTTTTACTAAAAAAATTAAACACTTAACATTCTACCAAAATGAAAATTTCGTGGATCAAAAGTCTTAATGAAATGGTCTTCAAAACATGGGTTTATAAATGATCAAAAAAACTTAGGTGGTGCATTTGTTAGAAGTCTCCCGAAGATATGTTTATGTCGTTACAAACGACCTGTAAAAAAATAATACAGTTCCTTTGAAGAAAATTCGAACGACCCTTGAAACGACAATACATGTCGTTAGAAGCTATCTTTTGAATAACTTGTCAATGTCATTTGAACGACATCGCTATGTCGTTTGAACGACATGAGTGAGCAAATATTATTATAAAAAGCTCGGCTATAGTTCTTCAAAAATTATTATGAAATAGAAAAAATAACCTCATTTTGTTTTTATAAAGTTTCAAAATTAATTATGAAACATAAACTATCAATGAAAGTTAAAGAATTTAAAAAAATTTCAATGAAAGAAAATTTAGAAACACCACACACACCATGAATTTACACTAAGATAACCAATTCATGGAAACGAAATCAATGGGTATGAACATATTCAATAGGTAAATCAAATCAAATTGTCATAAAAAATGTTCACGATGAATATGGATACTCCTAATCAATGAACTTCACAATCATCCTTAGGTGTAAAAATTATTAAATTCAAATGATAAAAACTCCAGATAATCAGCAAATGAAAGTCTAAAGTGATTCCCACACCAGTAACGTCTAAAACTATTTAATGCTTTTTCAAGACATTGTTAGGACGTGCAAAACCGTCGATATATTTCGAACCAAACTCCATCTAATATAAGAGAATAATCATGTTTTTATATTCATTTATTTTATTTTGAATGATCATATCAAACTAAGATAATTTGGCCTTGGCTACTTTTGTCAATGCCACACTTTTTTCGCTCTTTTAAAACTATTTGGACTGTGGCCACCTTTTACAATGCCATGATATTTTAGGTCGGATTTAAACATTGTCTTACTTTCAAAGGAAATTTTTACCTTTCATAGATCTTCCCCGTGTTCACTCATCATTTTTTTAACAAATTTCTCACGGGCAACGGTTCTTTCATGCACTACTTTCATTGTAAAGTTGTATCGTATTTGGTTTATTTTAAAGATAGGATTGAGTTGAAAACACTTTGACCAACTTGGGATATGCAAGTAAAATAATCATATAAATCTATGCAAGTGTGCATTAAAGGAAATCATGAGTCAAACCTATAGAAACTAATCTCAACTCTCATATTAATGGCTCCCTACATTATAAAGAACATGGATGAAATGATGTATCGTCTCAAGACACTATCAAATAGTCACATGATATGGAATGGTGTTCTGACTTGGTCATCCTAAATGTCCATCCATAAATGGTGTAAAACTAAATTCAAAAATCTTTTGGTTTTTTTCCAAAAAATTCATTAAAATAAAATCTTTTTGGCATTTTCAATTTTTTTCTTCAAAAAAAAGAAAATCTTTTGGTATTTTCCAGAAATTTTTCCCAATATTTTTTTTTTGATTTTTCAAAAAATATATCAAAATCAAAAGATAAATACAAAAGTGGTACACACTAGAAATAGACATAAAATATCATGATGAAAATCATCCTTATTCTAGCAAACAAGTCTAAACCTCAACCAACAAGTGTGGATAAATTTGTCGAACGTGGTGATGTCCTATGAATAACATCCATGAAATCATGTGATGTTTTGACTAAAAACTTAACATGCTATAGAATACGTAGAAACTCTCTCATATGCAGTACAACATCATGAAAAGTATCAAGTGTGGATCCGTGTGTGGGAACATGTGGCAAAAATCTATGTGACACATGACCCAACATAAAACAAAATTCCCTAGGGTGTCCTTTCTTCTAACAGTGGGTGAAGACATACACGGACCTAGGGACTCATCTCTTAAAACATCTACGACTCACTCTCCTATCGGGTAACAGAATCCTAGGAGGATTGGGTTAAGAGTCATATTCATATATCATAAACGCGGGAACCATCTCTCATGCAACATGGTAAGTAGATGCACATTAATGACCTATTCCTAATCTCTTAAGATTGTCTAAAGAGGGATCGAGAAGAATCTTTCCTACGTTCTTATACGTATCGTATATTGTAACCATGATCTCCCGGGAATATTCAAGATCTCACTCGAGTTGGAACATGTGACACCCCGCCTAATTAATTACCTGGTGACCAATCCTTAATTAATTAATTTCAGAATATCAAGTTCGTTTAGATAATGTATCACTAACTAAAGACTCAAATTTTAATTTAATAAAAACTAACCACCTAATATTTAAAAAAGTTGGTGTCAAAATTTTATATTGTTATTAACCATCATCATTAAAGGATAATATTTAATCATTAACATACATCATAATAGTATAATGTAAGAACTAACTGAATTTAAATAAAGAACATGAATAAACACATCCATTCAAAAATCCATACAATAATCCAATAACGTGAAATCAAAGTCTGATAATGAAATAAAACAATTCTAAATCTTTGAATGTGAAATAGGAGGGACAACATGTCCTAATGAAATAAAGGACTGATAGATGAGGCGAAATAGACTCAGAAGCATCTACTAGCAATATCCCGTAGCATCCACAACAACTACAACTTGACAAATGAATGGAATCTCCTAAATCTGGTGTCCCTGTGGCTGAGCACCTAAAATAATAGAACAAGAAAAGAGATTTAAAGAAAAATGGGTCAGAGCCCGATTACAAAACATTTTAAATATAGCAAGTCATTAAATTGGTTAATTAGTTCAAATATTATTCACATTAACTTAGCATACTCACTTGAGATGCTCACCTCTCATCTAATGTGCACACCTAGCGAGCCTAACTACCCAAACTTGTATCAAAACTCTGATGATTATATGTAGTACAACCCTATGCCGGATAAGATCTCTAAATAACCCAAAGATAATATATCTCTATTATATAGGAATAGATTTAACGATGCTTTAACTCATTCTCATAGCAGTCTTAATTATCAACTGTGACCCATCTATATAATACTACAAAATGCTATACAAGAGAGTTAATGTTCGTTTTTTATTAGGGTATCCACCTGTTATTGCACTTTAATTAATATTGCATCTCTCTCTCATGTATGAACTCTTTGTATTCCTCTTTCTTTTCTATTTCATGTTCATGTTCTCAGCATTAAATTCACAACAACTATTGATATTTCATATTTCAATAACAATCCATCCATTTCATTTCCTCTTCCTACCTTCATCATTTTTCTTTGTATGGTTACACCATTGAAACCCGAACATCACATCTCCATGGTCTGAAGCTACTCTCCCAAAGGGATAAAGAAAATCTCCACGAAGGCAATTCTAAAATATGACACCAAGCATAGCCCATAATCAGCTCTCAAACAAATCGTCCTCTTAGTATCCATGTTAGATGCTTTCTCTACATTAATAATAATGGAGAATATTGTTTGAACAGGCAACATATTTGCATTCAACAATGATGGTTGAGGTATATTTACTTACTGCCTTCTTCGTTTCTTCACTTCAAGAGCAAGGCTTTACCTTCTTTGGTTCCATATTAATTCTGGGTTCCAATTAGTGATTTCCATTAAACATGTAATGTCGTGTAGGTATAGACTATTCAAATGCCATATAATAAAAAATAATGGATGTGGTTTAGTTTTTTGGAAAAAGGTATGGACTGGGCAGGAGGTTTTACAACTGGGTGTTGGGTTCGTGGCTGGTAGGTCGATTGCTAGGTTATGGCAGTTGGGCCGCGGTTCTAGAAGGGGTAGATGGGTTTTGGAGGTCCGAATAGTTCAGGTTAGAGCTAGTCTTTAGCTTCAGATTGAGATATTGGGCAGGTTTAGGTTGGTATCTTGCCGATGAGGGTAGCAGGGTGCATGGGTTTCGTAGATATTAGTTAATATGTTTAAAAAGGTAATAAAATATAAATATACACATATAAAATGTTTCATATATTCTTTCACTTTAATACACCGTTATATTGCTTTTCGGTTTGTTTGAATTTTTTATTTGGATATCATCTTTGTGCAAGAATGGATATAAAGTTTATATATTTGTATGTGTGTATTTGGGCTTTACCTTTTTTTTTTTTAATTCTATACTAGATAAAAAAAAATACACAATTTACAATATGGTCTTTTGAAACACTACACTAAGGTCTTAGGTGTTGTTTGCTTTTTTCACTTCACTCTATGACCTCAAACTATAAAAGTATTGAATCTTCATAAACGTGATTTGAAGATTTAAAAAATGGGGAGGTCATATTAGAGCTTTTAAAACATATATATGTTCTTACTAATTTGATCAAGCTATAGTGATTTGAAATTAAATTCTTGTATTGATATAATAAAACTAAATAAACATTGTAATGCAAGTTATATTATCCAAAATTAGGTATTAATATCAATATATATATATATATATATATATATATATATATATATATATATATATATATATATATATATATATATATATATGTATGTATGCATATATATATGTGTGTATATATATATAGAGAGAGAGAGCGGCTATCATACATACAATGTATATATACTTGCTGGCGCAAACCAATTTTTTTAAAATATTAAAAAATATATTTTTGAGTTGAGTTTCTTATGTGGTATTTAAACATTCCAAGGTACCCATATTAAAAAATCAACTCAAAATAACCATTTTAGCTAATTTAAAAAAAAATGTCAAACTTTTGCAGTTTGTGCATTAGATACACCTTTTGTACAACGCATGTGCATCGCATGAATTGTAGTTGTGGAGGCGAAAAATATGCCTACATAATAGCATGACACGTGGTGAGCACCCAGGTCAATATGGAGAGCAACAGATGCTCCAACAAGATAGGGACGACTAGAGTCCTTGATAAATGATAAAACCGAGGAGTAGTATCTGATTGGAATCAAACTCCACGAAGATAGGACTCATTTATATTTGTTACTCATCAATATTTGTAACCCTAATGTCACCCCTAACTCTATATAAAGGGGACCCCCACCCCCAATTGTGAAAGGGGGCTTAGAAGCTAGAGAAACACTATCATGTAAAACTCTCTCATCTTTCTAATGGAACACAACAGCAACTCTGTGGACGTAGGCCATACATGGTCGAACCACGTAAATCTTTGTCTCTCTCGTATTTATTATTATGCATACATCGTGGTACATGGGCACCACCCATATCCCAGATTTTTTGACGCCACAATTGGCGCCGTCTATGGGAATCGACACAAAAAGGTTTTCCTTCCTGTTTATGAGATGGAGACTTATGTTGCGACCTCATGGCGTACACGCACGATAATCGGAAGCTAAGTTTACCTTTTTTTTTATCTCTGTATGAATGATTATATATTTTGTATAAACATCATTTTATTTATGCACGAGTGTTTGCATATTTGTATTCATGCATTCTGTGTATTCAATTTTTATGCATCTACAAATCTGCATAACAACTCTGATTCTAGACAATTTTCATTGTTTGTTTTAGACGAAATTCACTATCGGAGATGTCTACGAAGAGTCTCCAAATATTTAAACTCTTTTGAGATCTTTATGGATATACACGTTATTAACTGGGCTACATCGTATCTGGATTCCCATATCCCAAATTATATGGGAGAAGATAAGGTAGCCTCAGCTACGTTACAGGTCGCACATGGTGGACAACGACCACGTTGGTAGTAAAAAAGCGAAACACAGAACAAAGTTTCTTTGGGGAAGGATTTTATTAGACACATGATGTTTTTTCTAGATGATCGATAGCCACAACAGGAACAACCATCATCAGATAGCCCCTTTTTAATCCTTTTTCTTTTTGTGAAAAACAAAATTCAGCGTGGATCAGTAAATGAGATTTTCTTATAGGACATGCACGTTTACTGTGCATTATTCATCCATCTGGGCTATCGCAACCAAACTTTTGTTCTAATCCTCTCTGATTTATATTCGACATGTGACTAGATCCGACGCCTGTTGGTCGGCCTTCGTATGCCACTAATAAAGAACCACGACGGAACAATAATCACACAACGATCATTTCAGAGGAGCTGATTGGATGTCAAGATTGTCGGACCGTTACCTCTGATCAGCAGCTGTGAAAACCTGATTGAATTAGTCAAAATCACGGATATGGAGTCCAAATAGGTTCCTACCTATTGGTGACCAACATAGGTGAAGTTCGAGAAGTTTGCGACATCTTCAGGCGCCCGGACTATATGGGGTTTTTCCACATATCAACAGCATCCTCCGAACACCATCTGATCTCGGTGAACAGCGCCCCACTATTTTTTTCGATCTCCCTTTTGGCCGCTGCGTCCTTAGACTCTTTTCTAACCAGATCAGCAACGTCTTCGGAGCAGGGCGACCCTGTACAACAAACCACGAGTCATAATTTCTGACCTTCTGTAAGGTTTTAACCCGCGACCTCCAGTACGCTATCCAGTCATTTGCGACATGCTGCAAATAAGTCCGACCTAGTTGGTCGATCCTCGACAAATAGAGTACACCGATAGCAGCCCTGAACCACCATTCGGGGTCGCCAGACCACCATTCAAGAATGAGAACACCTTCAACAGGTCAGAAAATGGTACGAGCAACGGTGAGCAAGGATGATCACGGCGTCAACTGTTCGGCGAAAGGGAAGAACAACAACGAGCAAGGATGAGCGCGATCCTATCTATTCGGTGGGAGTGACAAGCACGGCTGGCTTCTCTTCTGGCTGGTCGGCAGTTCCCTCGAGCATCCATCAGCTCACACGACTTTATGTGTTTCCATAAGCACATTTAAAAACTGTTTGGGGCACGAATTCATCTTCTGCTTTAAAGCCCTTTGGAAATTGTTAAAATTAACATTTTTTTTAATTCACATCTACATGTGAAAATAATTTTTTGAAACCAAACTTGTATTTGAATATTCACTTTGGACTTCAAATAATTTTGCAAAAATTCTGGATTAATATACTTGTCTTACACTTTTGACTAATTTTTTCATTGCTCGGTTCTGTCTAAAAATAAAATTATTTTAAGGGGCCATGTAATTTTGTTACAACGATAATAGTTGGCACTATTTATGAGACCTTATTACAAATTATTTTGATCACATAAATATTGGGAGGCACTTATAGAGCACTCATGTCATTTATTCTATCATTTAATTTTCAATATTGTCGTCTTCTATTTGATTTAGCCTCGACAAATGGTCGAGCAACGTATTAACTTCCACATATACAAGATTCAGTCCCGACGAATGCTCGACAATAATCTTAAGTCCTTGGAAATCTCATCGATGTTTTGACAGATGCATGAGGACGAGTTCATCGCTATATCTACTCGGTATTCTACAACTTGGCCTCGACAGACTATTTAGGCATCATTCATTTTCTTAATGCTCCGATCGAAGAGTCGAGCACACTACAGCACTTTATACCCAAAGAAATTCTTCGGCAAAATTATTGTTACTCTGACTGAAGCTCGGATTCTATGATTCTTAACCTAAAGGACGGTCAGGCACATTCAAGATTCATATTGACAGATAATCGATATAATATTTCGATAAATTTAGTTCCGAAGATATCCGCAACGCATGTTGCACATTATCCCCAACGAATGGTACAAGATTCAATCCCGAAGAATGCTCGGCCACAATCTTAAGCTCTTGGAAATCTTATTATAATGCACCGATAGATGCTTGAGCACGGATCTCTCTTTATATCTACTCGGACCTATACAACTTCGCCCCGGCAGACCAGACTGGTACCATTTATTTTTTTAATGATCCGACGGATGGTCGAGCACGTTACACCACTTTGGACCCAACAAATGCTTGGGCGATATTATTTATAAACGACGGATGCTCTGATGTTGATATTTCTTCAATTTCAGAAGGGATTATCTGGCTCTATGATTCTTGACCAGTAGGATGATCAGGCATATTCAAGGCTCATCTCAGCAAATGATCGACAAAATATTTCTATATATTTAGTACCGAAGATATTTGCCACATGTGTCTCATTTTATCCCTAGCAAATGGTTGGTCAGGATAATTATTATATTCAGTCCCGAAAAATTATTGGCACAGTCGATTAATGATCGACGTTACATTTATTCTAAAGTTAGATTTCACTAACACTGCATGATCATTTTGTAATATCTGCTTGTTCCTTTTTTTACCTCGACGGATGCTCGAGCATGGATCAATCGCAATATCTACTAGATCCTTTATAATTTTTCCTCGACGGACCCTCAACTTCGATAGATAGTCGACATTATATTATCACGTCTCAAAATCCAATGGACTGTTGGGCAGTACAATTCTTATTTAATTCAACCGTGGTGAATGAGAAGTTGGGCGATCTGTATAACAAAGATCCAATGAAACATAAAGTAGCATGAGGAGAAACGATCAGCTATATTTACCAAACAAGGATGAATCCAACATGTAAGAAGTCACATATCCAGCAAGATCATAGTCAACGAGCAGAATATGTTGATAACAACACCTAGACCCCCTGAATGTATCAGTAAAATTGTCGGACAACCCATTCGATTGTTGACGTCGAAAGGGAGTCATCAGCACCAAGATATCCACTCCAGAGGAATGACATTTCTTAAATGCCATATCAAATTAACGCATTTTTTCACGAAGATTCTTGGAACTCCTATCAATTTATTCAGATATACGTGTTATATGGAGTTTTCTGCAGCATCCAGGAACCACCATACATGGTTAGCAAACAAGTGTTCCCCGAGGAATGATACATTATATGGAACTATATGAGCAAGATAATCCTTAATTAAATCTAGCTCGACGAACGATCAAAGTGACACTCTTCAACACAACAAAGCCCTTAAGAACGATCAGGCACGCTTATCATTTGGGTTGTATAGATCAAATAACTCGATGGATGGTTAGGAAGTCATCTCTTCACAGCCCGGTTAGGGGCTCCATGGAAACGTTGAGACGTGAGTAGACTCACCGCAACATTTAAAGCAAAATATAGGAGGTCAACTCAGGATGAATGCCAACATGGTTAACACTCGAATTAGTCTTTCAAATGACGATAAAGACTAATCTTGATTTAATTACAACATCCTTATTGCTTGTTCCTATTAAATTAAGTAAGTCCATAGGACTTTGTTGTCTCCAAACATAAATGGCCTCACGAGTTTCCCCGGCAACAATAAAAGCCCTACGGGGGATCCCTAGGGAAAAATCCAACTCAGGTTGGTCGCCAATTGTGTTGGTCGGTTAAAATCCAGAATGTGTGGATAGCCCTTAAACCAGGTGAATTTTTCCCATCGTCTTTTAGGCCTAAGGAAGTGTGACGGCACAACCTAAAAGATAAAATAGACGGATATTTACATGCGAGGCATTAGAAAATGAAAAAATGCGAACAAAATTGGTATTACATTGACTTGCGAGAAAGGCCTAAGTACAATAGGTTTTTGGTCGGCCTCTCCAGTTGGACCATATGAAAAACCTAATGCAAGGTCTTACCCATACTAGGTACATGCTCGAGTAAGGCTCGACGCATAGGTTTTTTGGTCGGCCTCTCCAATTGGACCATATGAAAAACCTAATTCAGGGTCTTACCCCAACTAGGTACATGCTCGATCAAGGCTCGACACACAGGCTTCTGGTTGGCCCCTCCAATTGGACCATATGAAAAACCTAATGCATGGTCTTACCCTACTAGGTATATGCTCGAGCAAGGCTCGACGCATAGGCTTTTGGTCGGCCTCTCCAAATTGGACCATATGAAAAACCTAATGCAGGGTCTTACCCCTACTAGGTACATGCTCGAGCAAGGCTTGGAGCATAGGCTTTCGGTCGGCCTCTCCAATTGGACCATGAAAAACCTAATGCAAGGTCTTGCCCCTACTAGGTACATGCTCGAGCAAGGCTCGACGCATAGGCTCCTGGTCGGCCTCACCAATTGGACCACATGAAAAAACTAATGCAGGGTCTTAACCCTTCTAGGTATCTTATTGAGCAAGGCTCGACGCATAGGCTTCTGGTCGGCCTCTCTAATTGGACCATATGAAAAACCTAATGGAAGGTCTTACCCCTATTAGGTACATGCTCGATCAAGGCTCGACGGATAGGCTTTTGGTCGGCCTTCCCAATTGGATAATATGAAAATCCTAATGCAGGGTCTTGTCCCAACTAGGTACGTGCTCGAGAAGGGCTCGACACATAGGCCTGTGGTTGGCCTTAACAAATGGACCATACAAGATCAAAATACAGGGAGATTCCCTAAACTTGATACATGCTCAAGAAATCCTCAGCAAACGAATTCTAAATAGGCCTGTGGTCAGCCTTACGAATTGGGCCATGCAATAAAATAGAATAATGAAATACGTTCGACCTGCTCCCATGAGGGTATGTAGGCAGCTTGATATTCTCGAGTTCGATTTCCATATCAACTGAACGTCTCTCAACTCAAGACAAGCATTCATCTAAAAAACTTATAAAGAATATTAACAAAAAAAGGATAAAAGTTGAATGACAACTCAAAGAACGCCAGTCCAGTTCACATCAACAACTGCATACGTTTAAAGAGATTACGGACCAGCTCCTAGCTCATCTATGAATGAAACTAGCTGAACTGCAACATGTGGGGATATTGTGGGGGAAAAATATGCCTACATAATAGCATGACACATGGCGAGCACCCTGATCAAGATGGCGAGCAACAGACGCTCCAACAAGATAGGGACGAAGAGAGTTCTTGATAAACGAGAAGACCAGGGGAGCTGTATCTGATTGGAATCAAACTCCACGAAGATAGGAATCATCCATATTTGTTACTCATCCATATTTGTAACCCCTAACTCTATATAAAGGGAACACCCACCATTGTGAAAGAGGTCTTAGAAGCTAGAGAAACACTCTCATGTAAAACTCTCTCATCATTCTAATGGAACACAACAGCAACTCCATGAACATAGGCCATTCATGGTCGAACCACGTAAATCTTTGTCTCTCTCGTATTTATTATAGCGCATACATCATGGTACATGGGCACCCCCATATCCCAGAATTTATGACACCACAGTAGTAATCATTGGTGAAAGAGAAATCCCATTCAACGTAAGACAAGAAAGCCCGAGACCCTCAATTTTCATTTTGGTTAATGTTTCTATGCATAATTTTCGATACATAAAAAAGAAAATTAATCGAAATATATTTTTTCTCAAATTACTTTAATTTATGTTTTATTATAGATAGAAAAATGCTAATCTATCATAATATAAGATTTTACTTTGGACCAACTAAAAAAAATATTAACGGTACGAGGGTGTTTGAAAGTATCTTTTCCTATGCATAATATTTTATAAATTTAGACATTGATTTCTTTAAGTCATCTTAGGATTTTTATCATATAAATCAAAAGACTTAAATGTTTTTAGCATTATTTTTTTATATCATGTGTTTTGTTTGGAAAATAAAATTTATACCAATAAATTATTTTCAATGGAAAATTGAATTGTATAAATTCAATTTGCGTATATCATATCACACCCGTGCATCGCACAGGTTTACAACTAGTTAAGTATATAATTTAATAAGGTAGCCCACATGAAACACAAAATAGGAACCCAATATACATATATAAAATCTCACTATGTATACATACAAATATATCAATACTCCACCCATGGTTAAGAAACCCCTAGTTCTAGGCATACTCAGCTATCTAGTCCCATTGTAATGCTCGTGCATAAAGGACAACAGGTTCAATCTCTCAAGAACCAATAAAATATATACACATATTGGAGGCGAACATAGTCCCAAGTCGATGGGTTACGCACATACCTACGCACCCATACGACCGTCATCATTATCATTTTCAAAGAAATCCCGTACCTAGGTTGCATGCTCTAGTGGTACAACTCAAAATCCCCCGAAGGCACACAAGATATTTTCGTCCACGACACTTTAACCCCCATTTGATAACTAGTATCTTGGTATGTCATACACATGATATTCCATGTAATAAGCATACACACAACCTATATACATTAATACGTATTCACCCAACCCAAATACTATAATTCGTAAGTAATATTGACGCTATTACTCTCCACGATATCTGTATATATATATCCTCTCTAGGACTAACATTCTCTCTTAGGTTTCACACAAATTCAATACCATGAGAACCATTACTCCCTTAATTCCCTAAAAATTTGGAATTTAAGACACCCGTTACTCACGTAGGTTAATACACTTGCTTGGATAACCTATGATGGTTTTTAACTCGAACAGACCCTAAAAACCCATTTTGGAATCTCGTTAGAATTTCCAGGATTCTCGTTCAAATGAAGTCGTTCGAACGAAGTTCCCACTTTGAACGAACTCAACAACTCATTAGAAAGGTCGTTGGAAATCTGATTAGAAGGTTCGTTCGAACGACCGGGGCAGGTCTTTCAAATTTTGATTTTTCTCAACATTCCAAACATCAAACTCAATCAAAATTTCGTTCAACATCATTTTAAATGTTTCTAAACTAACCTTAATCATTATGGGGCAATTTCTAACATAGATTAGTATTTAAATCTTTATGTTTTCAAAAGGGAAAACAACAATTTCTAAAATCTCTAAGAATCCTCATATAATGAACCAAACACTTTAGTTATTTCAAATCCTTAAATTCAATTCGTGATTTGTATATAAAATATCCAGATTTATTAGTCTACAAATGGCGTAAATCCTCTACATGCAACCTAT
Organism: Sambucus nigra; assembly: GCA_949130495.1. NCBI lineage: Eukaryota > Viridiplantae > Streptophyta > Magnoliopsida > Dipsacales > Adoxaceae > Sambucus > Sambucus nigra. The sequence continues at coordinate 74,397,343 of OX422222.1, forward strand.
CACCAAAATCTAGTGTTCTTCTATGATTAAACCTAATGAAATCGAAATTTCCATCATATGATGTCTAAATCATCAACAGAGTTTAACAAGAACAATATATGCTAAATAAACTATCAAGATAAACACTTGCCTTGGAATGAACTTTTGATTCTTGGACTAAAACTGGTATGTGGTTGATCCTCTCTTCACGATTTACACTTTGGCATAACTTTTGTTTGGAGTCTCTTCAGTTTGCCCCTTCTTGTCCTATTATTCTCCTTCCTCTTTGTTTCTCACTCTCTTTTTCTCTCTTCCCCACGTAAGTTGAAACCGACAGACCACTAACCCTCAATGATTTACAATTAAACCTAAATTTCATCCATTTAATTATCCAAAAATCTCAAAAGACCAAAATAACCTTTCGTGGTGTCCTTTTGGGCTAAAATAACTCGATTTCTAAATAAAATACCCCATTAGTGTTTTCTAACTATTTCGACCCTTTCGGACACTTTTGCACACTCAAAATAGTCATTCAAGTTATATAAAAATAATTTACCTTTTTAACCCCCCAAATACATACTAGTGACGTGACTCATACGCGCGTCCTAAATAGTTATATCATAACAGCCGTGTATCTCATCCCGGACATAATATTATTTTCGATAACTACTAACTCTCATCATGCTAGTAATTATTACCATTATCGAATTGATTACAAATCAAATTTTCTCCCTTTAAATTAATTAGTCCCCATTTTCTATAATTTCGTAATAAAATAAATATGTGTTCAAATACGGGGTACACCTAGCAACAGAATTTCATCCCGAATAACTGAATTAATTTGGTCCCAAAACTTGGAAATGAATATATACCAGCCAAGAATAACTCTGGATAAATTCACACATGTCATCCTCACGCTCCCAGGTTGATTCTTGAACATTATGGTGCTGCCATTGAACACAGACTAGTGGTACAATCTTCGACCTCAACTTCCTCTCTCTATAATCTAGGATAGCAATCGGCCCCTCCCCTTAGGAGCTATCAGGTTGTAAGTTGATCTCATCCAATGCAATGTGAGTATAGGAAAAATCATCCCGAAGAAATATCCTTAGCAAAGAGATATGGAACACGTCCTGGACCCTATTCAAGTCCTCTAGTAATACGAGTCAATAAGTAACTGGCCCTATCCTCTCGATAAGGGTGAATGGCCCTACATAACTAGGCACCAACTTTCCCTTCTTCCCAAAATACATAAATCCCTTCATAGAAGAGACCCGAAGTAACACCTGATCCCTAATGTTGAACTCTCAAAAATACCATTTGGCGTTAGCGTAGCTCTTCTATCGATCCGGAGCAACTCGAATACCGCTCCGTATGAACTCTATCCTCGCCGAAGGATCTTGAATCACCTCTGGAACAAGTATCTTGTTGCCCCCCACGTCTGACCAACATGATGGGGACTAACAAGGTCTACCGTATAGTGCCTCAAATGGATCTATACCGATAGTAAACTCGTAGGAATTGTTATAGGCAAACTCCACTAGCGGGAAGTCTCCGCCAAAATCAATGATGAACATACGCAACATATCCTCTAACATATGATTTTTTCACTCAGTCTGACCATCCATTTGTGGGTTATAAGCTATGCCTAGTCACAACTCCATACCCATCGCCTCCTAAAAACTCTCCCAAAATCGAGACACAAAAACCTTATCTCTGTGAGACAGGATATTGAGAGGCATTCCGTGGAGTCTCACTATCTCTACTATGAATATCTGGGCATACTGTCCCGTGGTGTAATCTGTCCTAGCAGAAAGAAAGTGGGGTACCTTGGTCAGCCGATCCACTATAACCCATATCAAATCGTGACCCCTCTATGATGTAGGTAATCCCGTCATGAAGTCCATGGACATGATCTCCCATTTCCACACAGGAACCTCTAATGGATGTAGAAGTCTCGTCGGTCTCTTATGGTCCGCCTTTACCAATTGACATGTGGCACATTTTGAGACAAAATAGGCAATATCCTTCTTCGTCCCTCTCCACCAATACTATTTACGCATATCCTGGTACATCTTATCCCCATCGGGATGTACTGCAAATCATGAATTATGAGACTCTGTCATCACCTCGTGGGATCATTCTTCTCCCTTAGGAACAACCAACCTTCCGTTAAAATGCAAACCCCCATCTGAACCAATGGTATCAGACTCAGCCCCCTCTGCTAGAAGTTCAACTATCTGACTCTCGCCGAAAGGATCAGTTGCCTAAGCCTATACTACTCTCATAATCATATGGGTCGTAACTGTCATCACATACATGAACGATCATGCCACCGCATCCTAGTTTCCTAAATCCTTCCATTTCATTTTCCACACCTTGGCCACCTCACTTACTAGACTTTGGCTCAACGCGTCTGCTACCACATTAGCCTTCCTCGGGTGGTATTGGATATCAAATTGATAATCCTTCACAAACTCAAGCCACCGATGTTGACGCATATTTTACTCCTTCATGAAGAGGTACTATAGTGACTAATGGTTCATGAATAAGCAAAATTTCTCCCTTAGGAGCTGATGTCTCCAAATTAGAAGTGCAAATATGATCGCTGCTAGCTCTAGGTAGTGGGTGGGGTAATTCCTCTCATGAGGCTTCAGATTATGGGAGGCATAAGTTATATCCTGATTCTCGTGCGGAAGCACACCTCCAAGTCCTAATAAGGCTCATTAGTGTAGACTAGATACTCCACTCCCGGCCTGGGGAATGCTAACACTAGTGCCGAGGTTAACTTATCTTTCAACTCATCAAAGGCTAATTTATAGACGGCACCCCTTTGCGAGTCAGGTGTGTTAATGAACCCATTATCTTTAAAAAAACCTAGAATGAACCTCCTATTGTATCCGGCTACTCCCAAGAAACTACGTATCTCAGTCGGTGTCATGGGCTATCCCCACTCCCTTACTGCTGAAACCTTCCCCATATCCATGGATATCCCTCTATAAGAGATGATATGCCCCAAAACTAGACCTCATTTAGCTAAAACCCACATTTCTCATATTTGGCGTACAACTCATGCTGGCGCAGTGTCTGCAAAACTTGTCTCAAGTGCTCGGCAAGTTCTTCCCCGGTATATGAGTAAACTAGAATGTCATATATGAATACGATAATGAAGTGGTCTAGGAACTATATGAACACCCTATTCATCATGTCCATAAACACGGCTGGGGCATTTGTTAGCTCGAAAGGAATAACCCTGAACTCGTATGAACCATATCTTGTCAAGAAGGTTGTCTTCGATATGTCCGACTCCGTGATGCGCAACTAATTGTATCATGTTATCAAGTTAATATTCGATAAGAAGGCATCTCCTCTCAACTGATCGAATAAGTCATTGATTCGAGGCAACGGATATTTGTTCCATATCGTGACTTTATTAAACTCTCCATAATCGACACATAACTTCAATGATCCATCCCTCTTCTTAATGAAGAGTATGGGAGCACCCCATGACAATGTACTCCTACGGATAAACCCCTACCCAACAACTGCTCAATATGGCCATGTAGCTCCCTTCTCTCTATTGGATCCATATGGTAAGGTGCGCGGGCTATCGGTCGAGTGACCGACACTAAACTAATGAAGAAATATATCTCTCTCCTCAGTGGTAACCCCGGAATCTCCTTAAACATATCATCAAACACTCGAACAACCAAAATCGAGTCAAGTGGTACTAGCACCTCCCTAGAAGTCTCCTCCTCTATATAATATAACTTTGTGGACGATCCACTCTCAGAGTGAGGCATCGCCACCAGTAACATCTCATGATCGGGTATGGCAAAAACTAAACTCTTAATAAAATAATCAATCTTGGCCCTATACCTGATAAGCCAATCTATACCTACAATTAATTCACACTCGGACATATTCAATATGAGCATGTCAGTGGGTAAGATAAACCTCCCAATCTCTATTCCCACTCCCCGACAAATAGAAGAAGTAACAGAACCTCTAATCAACGAAGAATCCACACAAGTGTACTCTCAGTACTATCAAATAATCTCGTAGTATGTACAAACCGGATGGAAATAAAATAGTGTGTGGCCCCCATGTCAAATAAAATATGCCCCAAAGTCCCCTGGTTGGAAAACATACCCTCAATCGCGTGTGGGTCCTGCGGGATTGCGGCCTGGTGAAGATTATAGACTCGTCCATACTGAATCTTCCCCAGTTGGAATGGGATGGATGGAATATGTGGTAGTGCTGGCATCTGTGGGGGTGCTGGGATAGCTGCGGGAAGTAACGGTCGTTGGGGCTCCTGACAAGCTCCCTTATCCTGCTCCTGTTGGTCTCTACCCTTCTAAGGGCAATCCCGACATTTGTGGTCAGTCTTTCCAAAAATGAAACATCTCCCTAGGAAGGTTCCTCCCCTCTATCCCTACTTTCCCCACTATCCCTAGCCCTGAAGGACGTTTGTACCCCTCCCTAATCCATTCTGGCCCTGTTGAACCTGCTGTTGGCCCTGTTGGCCATGTTGGCCCTGCTGGCCATGTTGAAATCCTCCTTGCCCATGTCTAAAATCTCCTGACCTGATCCTCTTAAGATCCCCCTTTTGGGAACCTTGATCACTGTGTCTATGTTGACCCTGAACTGCCTGTGCCCGATTGGAACCATTTCCTTATGTCCGGCCCTACTGGCTGGACTCTCCTACTCGCTTAACCTCAGTCTGATGAAAATTGTGGTCCATATAGTGGAATAGTGCTGCATTAACCATGTTTGAATAGGTGGCCAAAGAGATATACCTATCAAATGCTGGTAGTTCCTCCATGTCAACCCATCCATAAAATGTTGAATCTTCTTCTCCTCAGTTGGGATCATATTCGGTACAATGTTCAGAAGGTTTATAAACTCTGCCCATATTCTGCCACGGTTTTTCCCTCCTATTTCAAGTTCACCAATTTTTGTCTCATCTCTGTCTGGACGGCCGAGGGGAAATATTTATGATCGAACTGTACCCAAAAGTCTCGAATAGTGAGTGTGTCACTCTCCTTAGTGATAGTAATAGACTACCACCAATGCGGTGCTGCTCACACTAACTTGAATGTGGCCATTATTTTAATCTTCACCTCCATGCACTCGTGCATCCTCAAATGCCTCTCCATATCCTTATTCCATTGAATCGCTACCACAACATCGACCTCCCTGTAAAATCCGAAGGATGAGCCGTTTGGAAGTCATTCCTAACACGTTCCCAAGAAGAAGGGAAGTCCTGGACCTGAACTCAAGCCACCACCAGTGCCTAAGGGGGGGGGGCCTGCAACACAACTATCAATGTCGTATTTACCGCCTGAGCCACAATGGTGGTAACGTTTGTGGCACTCATCACACCCTGAGTTCTTACAGATTGAGACTCGGGATAGGCATCTCTGGGAACTCTCTATGCACGTCGAGGAGGCATCAAAAAGGAGAGGAAAGTTTCATAAGTCTACAATTATTATCTCAAAATAGCTGAAGGACGAAAAGTTCATAAAGAGTACAACAATACTAAAATATAGGGCTCTATATCAAAGGACACTACACGAAAACATAATAAGCCGTACATGTCCTAAAGACACTAGAACCTGATTCTCTGATACCACCTGTGACACCCCGCCTAACTAATTACCTGGTGATCAATCCTTAATTAATTAATTTCAGAATATCAAGTTGGTTCAGATAATGCATCACTGACGAAAGACTCAAATTTTAATTTAATAAAAACTAACCACCTAATATTTAAAAAAGTTGGTGTCAAAAGTTTATATTGTTATTAACCCTCATCATTAAAGGGTAATATCTAATCATCACCATAAATCACAATAGTATAAGGTAAGAACCAACTGAATTTAAATAAAGAACTGGAACAAACACATACAGAAAAAATTCCATACAATAATCCAATAACATGAAATTAATGTTTGATAATGAAATAAAACAACTCTAAATCTCTGGATATGAAATAGGTGGGATAAAATGTCCAACTGAAATAAAAGACTAATAGATAAGGAGAAATAGACACAGAATCATCTACTAGGAATATCTCGTAGCTTCCACAGTAGCTATAGCTCGACAAATGAATGGAATCTCCTAAGGGGTCCTTGTGTCTGAGCACCTAAAATAATAGAACAAGAAAAGACATTTAAAGAAAAATGGGTCAGAGCCCGAGTAGAAAACAATTTAAATATAGCAAGTGACTAAATTGGTTAATTAGAACAAATATTATTCATGTTAACTTAGCATACTCACTTAAGATGCTCACATCTCATCTAATGTGCACACCTAACAAGCCCAACTACCCAAACTAGTCTCAATACTATGCCTGACTATATGTAGTATAACCCTATGTTGGATAAAATCTCTAAATAACCCGAAGACAATATATCTCTATTATATAGGAATAGATTTAAAGATGCTTTAATTAATTCTCATATCATTCTTAATTCGCAATTGTGACCAATTAAGTATATAATTAATACATATATGTACACTTTAATTTAATAAAGTATACATATATTCTCAACTGTGGCCAATTAATCCAACAAGAAACACAGAATAGGAAGTCAGTATACATGTATAAAATGTCGCCATGTATACATACATATATATCAATACTGCACCCATGGTTAAGAAACCCCCGATGCTAGGCATACTCGACTATCTATTCCCATTGCAACGCTCACGCATAAAGGATAACATGTTAAATTTCTCAGGAATCATTAAAATATATACACATATTAGAGGTTAACATAGTCCCAGTCCGATGGGCTACGCACATACCTACGCACCCATATGATTGTCATCACTATCATTCTCACAGATAGCCCGTACCTAGGTTCCATACTCTACTTGTACGACTCAAAATCCCCAGAGGCACACAAGATATGGTCATCCACAACGCGTTGACCCCCGTTCAATAACCAGTATCTAGGTATGTCATACACATGATATTCCATGTAATAAGCATGAACACAAATTATATACATTGATAGGTATTCACCTATTTCAAATACTATAACCGTAAGTAATATTAATGCCATTACTCTCCACATTATCCGTATATATATATAGTCTCTCTAGGAATTACATTCTCTCCTAGGTTTCACATATATTCAATACCCCTAGGACCATTACACCCTTAATTCCCTAAAACTTTGGAATTTAAGCCACCCGTTACTCATGTAGGTTTATACACTTGATTAGATAACCATAAGATTTTTAACTCGAACGAACCCTAAAAACCCATTCTGGAATCTCATTAGGTGTTCCAGGATTCTTGTTCAAATGAGGTCGTTCAAACGAACTTCCCACTTCAACGAACTCAGTAACTCGATTGAAAGGTCATTGGAAATCTCGTTAGAATGTTCGTTCAAAAGAGGTCATTCGAACGACCTGGGCAGGTCTTAGAATGAGAATTACGAACAGTTCTTTTGAATTTTGACTTTTCTCAACATTCAAAACCTCAAACTCAATTCAAATTTTGTCCAACATGAGTTTAAATGTTTGTAAACTAACCCTAATCATTACGAGGAAATTTTTAACACAAATTGGTATTCAAATCTTTACGTTTTCAAAAGGGAAAACGATAATTTCTAAAATCTCTAAGAATCCTCATATAATGAACGCCGAAATTTAGTTATTTCAAATCCTTCAATTCAATTCTTGATTTATACATAAAATTTCCAGATTGAATAGTCTACAAATGGGGAAAATCCTCTGCATGCAACCCATCCCCAAAATCTAATGTTCTTTTACGATTAAACCAAATGAAACCCAAATTTCCATCATATGATGTCTAAATCATTAAGAGAGTTTAACAAGAACAATGTATGCTAAATAAACTAGCAAGATAAACACTTACCTCGGAATGAACTTCTGATTATTGGACTGAAATGGGTATGTGGTTGATCCTCTCGTCATGATCTACACTTTGGCGTAACTTTTGTTTGGAATCTCTTGAGTTTGCCCCTTATTCTCCTATGGTTCTCCTTCTTCTTTGTTTCTCCCTCTCTTTTACTCTCTTCCTCGCGTAAGTTGAAACTGACAGATCACTAACCCTCAATGCTATTAATTAAACCTAATTTTTGTCCATTTAATTATCCAAAAATACCAAAAAACCAAAATACCACTTCAGGGTGTTGTTTTGTGCTAGAATGCCCCGGAGTCTAAATAAAATACCCAAGTAGTATTTTCTCACTATTTCGACCGATCCAGAAACTTTAGCGCACTCAAAATAGTCATTCGAGTTATATTAAAATAATTTACCTTTTTAACCCCCCAAATACATACTAGTTATGCGACTCATACGCGCGTCCCAAATAGTTATATCATAACTGTTGCGTATCTCATCCCGACCATAATATTATTTTTGATAACTAATAACTCTCGTTACGCTAGTAATTATTACCATTATCAAATTAATTAAAAATTAATTTTTCTCCTTTTAAATTAATTAATACCCATTTTCCATAATTTCATAATAAAATAAATATGTGTAAAAATACAGGGTAATACAGATCACACGGGATTCAAGTTCAATCTTTTCCTAACCTACGACGATCAATTGCTCACTCAAATAAACCTTCACCTTATTTAGTTGACTCACCGATGCGTGAAATCCTTTCAAAAATTCTATTTCTTTCTAAAAATATAACACCGTAATACCTAACTCCTTTTCCAATTTCTTCCTCTTCACGCTCTTGGCGTATAAATCTCTGATTTCTTTTTCGAGATCGCTTTCACCCTCACTTTTAACCTCACTCTTACACTCACTCAAAATACTCAAATCATCAACAGGGCTCTGATTTACAAACTAGGTGTGTTTACATGGCTTTCTACAAAGGCGACACACATACTATTTGATGAATCATGCCCAAAATCATTCACCTCGTTGTCATTATTGCTAAGAGTGGATGGCATAGAAACTTTCTTCCCATTTCTTTTTAGGATTATGGGACATTCAAATTCTTTTCTCCCTTTATTGTCGCACTAAAAACATATATCCTATTCATCTTTCTCTTTCACACCACTTTCATTTGACACTTATTTCTTTTCATTTGTCTTTAAAATATTTTTATTAGAAGAATTTACTTTAAAAAATTTGGGATACTCTGTAACGTTTTTAGCGAACATGTCCACACCATTAAAATCAAACTCTCCTTTAGACTCGGACTCACAAACTCTCCCTTTCTTCTTCTTCTTCTCATGATTCTTAGACATTTACTCACCTTTTCTAGATTGTGCCTTACGTGCAATCCCTTTATCCTTAGGATTAACGATTTGGTGAAACATATCGATGTCCTAAGTTTGAAGATATCCTATGAGTTTGTTTATCCCGAGTGTATCTAATATCCCTAAAGAATTGAAAACAGTGACCTCATGAATAAAACGGTCTGGGAGTGACCTCAACATCTTTTTAATAACCCTCGTCTTGTCAATTTTTCCACCCTAATTAAAACTTGCGTTAACAATGTCTAACAACATAGCATAAAACTCATCAAAACACTCGGTCTCTGACACTGTGATTGTATCAAAGTAGGTGGTCAAAAATTTTCAACTTAGATGACTTAACCGCAGTGGTACCATCATGTGTCCATTGGAGGATATCTCATGCCTCTTTAGACATGGTGCATGTCATAATATGACAACACTCGTCAAGGGTGATGGCTCTAGAAATGGGGCTCAGGCCACGGGAATTATAGGTACTACATATAAATTCTTCCTTAGTCCAGTATGACATAGTATTGAGATTGGAGACATAATTAACAGTGATGGTGGGAGGACTCCACCCTCTTTCACAAATAGTCCAGACACATTCATCAATTGCTTTTAAATGATAATTCATGTTGCCTTTCCAATAGGAATAATTTGTGCCATCAAAGATGGGAGGTTGATTATATAAGTTCTCCATCGGAGAAAAAATGAGATTTTTTCAAAATCATAGTTTAAAAAAAAATCTAAATCACAAAAAAAATTCAGAAAAATAATCACTCGGTAAATTAGAGTAACCTGCTCTAAAACCAATTTTAGAATGTTGCGACATTGATTAAATGCTTCACTCGCAAATTTACAAACATTAAAATTATTTAACTAAAAGTCAACTTTTGATGCAAAATAATTAAACCCAAAAATATTCATCTAGGCGAATAAATAAATCATGACATCATAAACATTTACAAATTGCTAGACACATTGATTTTAGGGCAAATCCACGAAGAGGAAAAACCTTTATTACTATAAGTGTTTGCAAATCACAACGTATAATACACTTACAGAAATCTACAATGAATCTACCGCAATAAACTCACATAGATTGCATCCTGAATCGGCAATGGATTCCGGAAAGAACCTACAAAAACTACAGCTCTATCTCTAGGAAGGAACACCCTCGAGTCTTCCTAAGTGATCATAATCGTCTGGAAGAAACTCCCTCAAGATCTACCAATCCAGAAGTAGATATGGAACTCCATAAGAACAAACATCAACAGGATATGATTTGGTTTCCACAAAAGATTCATATAAGAATTGGGATGATTTTGTGAATCAAAACTAGGCTTTTCACCAAAAAGTTGAAGACTTACCGTTCATCCAAATAGAATCTTCGTCTATCAAATGTCTTAATAATAAAAGGTCATCAAAACATGTATTAATAGTATGTAAAAAAACTTGAGGTAGTGCATGTCATTAGAAGTCGTTCGAATGGCATGTCTATGTCACTTTAACGACATCTCATGTCATTACTAACGACCTTTAAAAAAAAGAGTAGTACGATTTAGTTTGAAGGAAAACAAGAAATGATCCTTCGAACGACACTTCAAATGACATTGCATGTCATTAGAAGCTATCATTTGCATGACCGGTCAATAACCATGAACGACATTGCTATGTCGTTTGAATGACAGGAACAAGAAAATATTATTTTAAAAAATATCACCTATTGGTCTTGAAAAATTATTTTGAAATAGAAAAAATTTCCTCATTTTGTATAAAAATGGTTTCGAAAAGTAATTATAGAACTTAAATACATTCTATATGAAATTGTACCACATGTTGAGCAAATATGGACGATACTTGAAATTCAGATCCGTTTTCATGAATGTACGATCTTGAGCTTCCCTTGATGGTTGTCGTGATATACGACATATTCTATGTAAACTACGGACAACGGAAATTATGTACTTACAAATCTCCCCATATGTTTTTGCTACAACAAAATAAAATATCCGAATTATCAAAACAAAAATTCTATACAAATGTAACTCCCTCCCATCCAACCCAAAATCTAAAATGGACTGAAAATGCAAATCTTCAAATTCTTCAAAAATCTACAACATTGAAATTTCTTCAAACCACATATCTTTTCTTTCCTTGCGATTCTTTTGTATCCTTTCCAAATGACCACCAAAGTCCTAGACACAATAAACAAAGCAAATGTCATTGTGACGTATCGAGTTTGAAATGAAATAGCATAAATCAAGTATCAAATCCAATCAAATCAAATCTCAAATCTCCCCTGCAGTTCAAACTCTCACTCCATCATAATTCATAATTCATAATTCATTGTACCCCTTTTTATTTGTTCGAAATATACAAGAAAAAGATTAAAAAAACAATAAGCTCAGAGTGTCATGACAAGCATAGAAAATAGTAAAACAGTTACGCTCGTGCAAGGATAAACTCAAAAGGATTCTATAAAGTCATTTTGATTTTTTCAAAACTTTTCACTTAAACAAAATTTACAAACACAACACACCATGAATTTACACTAAGATAACCAAATCGTGGAAAAGAAATTAATGTTAGTGAACATATTCAATAGGTAAATGACCTAAATCAGTTATAACAAATTTGCACGATGAATATGGATACTCCTAACAAATGAACTTCACAATCATCCTTAGGTGTAAAAACTATTGAATTCAAATCACAACAACTCAATATAATCAACAAATGAAAGTCTAAAATGATAACCACACCAATAACGTCTAAAACTATTAATGATTTTTCAAGACATTGTTAGGATGTGCAAAGCTATTGATATATTTTCAACCAAACTCCGTCAAATATAAGATAATTATCATATTTTTATATTCAATTCGTTTCTTTTGAATGATCATATCAAACAAAACTAATTTGGCCTTGTCTACTTTTTTCAGTGCCGCCCTTTTTTGGCTCTTTTAAAACTTGTTGGACCGTGGCAAATTTTTACTATGCCACACTAGTTTAGGTCCGATTTAAATGGTGTATTAATCACAAAGGACATGTGTACCTTTCATAGCCCTTCCTCGTGTTCACTCATCATTTTTATATTTAAACACAACCCTCACGGGAAACTGATCTTACATGCAATACTTTCATTGTCAAGTTTTATCGCATTTAGCTCATTTTAAACATAGGATTGAGATGAAAACACTTTGACCAACATGTGATAGGCAAGTAAAATAATCACATAAATTTGTGCAAGTGTGCAATAAAGGATATCATGAGTCAAACATGTAGAAACTAAACTGAAATCTGATCTTAATGAGTCCAAACATTATAAAGCACATGGTTGAAATGATGTATTATGTCAAAACACTATCGAATAGTCACATGGATATGGAATGATGTGTGACACCCCGCCTAATTAAATACCGGGTGATCACTCCATTATTAAATTAAAATCAAGGTGAACAGTTGGTTCATTCTTAGCATCACTGTCGCAAATGAAAATTTTCAAATTTAAACACCCTGATTAATTAAGTTAAGTGTCAAAACCATTTAAAACCTTATTTCCATTTTATTAAATCCAATTATAAAACCTTCAACCATTAATATTTTAAGAGTCACACATTAAGTAGAATAAAAATGAACATTTAAGAGTTTAACCATAAATATCAAGTCCCAACTTTAAAGCACTAAAGGAAAACATCCTGACAGTCATAAATCCCGAAATAAAGATGTTGAAGGTAAAAGAATTTCAATATCTGACAATACCAACTAAATAATGGAAAAGGGCGACACATGCCCCCCCCCCCCCCCCCCCCACTGGATAAAACTGAACTAGAAGTAGAGTCAACAATGAGGTAGTCTAAGCAATGGCCTACAACTCCCACAAAAGCTACAGTGCGTTCCATTCAAAGAATCCTAAGCATGACGCCCCTGTGCACTACACCAAAACTGGCGATTGGTCACGGCCAAAATCCCTGACCAAAACTGTGGGTCGCGGACTTTGGCCGTGACCAATTCTGGCGTGACCATTTTCGTGGGTCGCGGCCCAAGTCCGTGACTAAAAAATGGTCACGGCCAAGAGAGGTCACGGCAAATGGTCGCGGACTTTGGCCGTGACCCATGCCATGACGGGTCGCGGCTCTAATCCATGACCCATAACTGTGACAAATTGGTCGCGGCCAAAGTCCGCGACCCATGTGCGTGACAAAAAAAAATTAAAAAAATCGGTCGCGGCCCTTGTCCATGACCCACAACCGTGACAAATTGGTCGCGGCCAAAGTCCGCGACCCATGTGCGTGACAAAAAAAAATTAAAAAAATTGGTCGCGGACTTTGGCCGCGACCCATGTGCGTGACAAAAAAAAATAAAAAAAATTGGTCGCAGCCCTAGTCCGCGCCCCATTACCGTGACAAAAAATAAAAAAAAAATGGTCGCGGACTTTGACCGCGACCATTTTTAAGCGCGACAAAAAAAAATAAAAATGGTCATGGACAAAGTCCATGACCAAATTTATCTGTAATTTAAAAAAAATGTATTTTTTTTGTCCAATCCTAAAATTGGGATTCCTGTGAGTGCATCATCGGTTGCTACGAGGTGTTACAAATATTTATTATAGGCAAAACAATAAAAAAAAAATCACAAATTGCGAATTGAGAATGTTGTTAATAAACAAATATATATACAAACTTAAAAATATTACACGTCTTAATAATTCACAGACCAAAAAAAAATTGGGCAGAGTTTCCTCTATTTTCTTGACATTCCAAAACCTGTAAATGAAAAACCTGCTTATTATAAAGCCCGCACGGCTATAAAATTCAACAATCAAATTATAAAAACCCGCACGGCCATAAAACTAAACAATAAAAGCCTGCACGGCTATAACACATAAAAAACATTATCCTGAATGTCCACAACATATAAATAATCATCATATTGTAAACCATTGCCTCCTTCATTTGATCCACGTGCAAAAATCCTACAAATGATAGGATACAAAAAACAAAAGTATCAGTAACCAAGTAGTTTTACAAAAAAATTAATCAAGCTGAAAAATTGCATATATGAGTTAAAATTATCAGTAACCAAGTAGAAATATAAAAATTAAGTGTGGAAATAAGCAAATTACTGCCGTACTCTCAAACCGGGAGACCCGAGACTGCGGGGTCAGTTCCTACGAGTTACGTTGGTCCCGTGGGAGGTGTTGGTGCCACCCACAAGGTCGTTCGGGGGCTGTTTCGAGTTCTCACCCTCTAACGCCATGTTTTTAAGCCTAAGTGTGGAAATAAGCAAATTACCGCCGTACTCTCAAACCGGGAGACCCGCGGCTGTGGGATCAGTTCCTACGAGTTACGTTCGTCCCGTGGGAGGTGTTGGTGCCACCCACGGGGCCGTTCAGGGGCTGTTTCGTGTTCTCACCCTCTAACGCCATGTTTTTAAGCCTAAGTGTGGAAATAAGCAAATTACCGTCGTACTCTCAAACCGGGAGACCCGCGGCTGCGGGGTCAGTTCCTACGAGTTACGTTGGTCCCGTGGGAGGTGTTGGTGCCACCCACGGGGCCGTTCGGGGGCTGTTTCGAGTTCTCACCCTCTAACGCCATGTTTTTAAGCCTAAGTGTGGAAATAAGTAAATTACCGCCGTACTCTCAAACCGGGAGACCCGCGGCTGTGGGGTCAGTTCCTACGAGTTACGTTGGTCCCGTGGGAGGTGTTGGTGCCACCCACGGGGTCGTTCGGGGGTTGTTTCGAGTTCTCACCCTCTAACGCCAAGTTTTTAAGCCTAAGTGTGGAAATAAGCAAATTACCGTCGTACTCTCAAACCGGGAGACCCGCGGCTGCGGGGTCAGTTCCTACGAGTTACGTTGGTCCCGTGGGAGGTGTTGGTGCCACCCACGGGGCCGTTCGGGGGCTGTTTCGAGTTCTCACCCTCTAACGCCATGTTTTTAATCCTAAGTGTGGAAATAAGCAAATTACCGTCGTACTCTCAAACCGCGAGGCCCGCGGCTGCGAGGTCAGTTCCTACGAGTTACGTTGGTCCCGTGGGAGGTGTTGGTGCAACCCACGGGGCCGTTCGGGGGCTGTTTCGAGTTCTCACCCTCTAACGACATGTTTTTAAGCCTAAGTGTGGAAATAAGCAAATTACCGTCGTACTCTCAAACCGGGAGACCCGCGGCTGCGGGGTCAGTTCCTACGAGTTACGTTGGTCCCGTGGGAGGTGTTGGTGCCACCCACGGGGCCGTTCGGGGGCTGTTTCGAGTTCTCACCCTCTAACGCCATGTTTTTAATCCTAAGTGTAGAAATAAGCAAATTACCGTCGTACTCTCAAACCGCGAGGCCCGCGGCTGCGAGGTCAGTTCCTACGAGTTACGTTGGTCCCGTGGGAGGTGTTGGTGCAACCCACGAGGCCGTTCGGGGGCTGTTTCGAGTTCTCACCCTCTAACGACATGTTTTTAAGCCTAAGTGTGAAAATAAGCAAATTACCGTCGTACTCTCCAACCGGGAGACCCGCGGCTGCGGGGTCAGCTCCTACGAGTTACGTTGGTCCCGTGGGAGGAGTTGGTGCCACCCACGAGGCCGTTCGGGGGCTGTTTCGAGTTTTCACCCTCTAACGCCATGTTTTTAACCCTAAGTGTGGAAATAAGAAAATTACCGTCGTACTCTCAAACCGGGAGGCCCGCGGCTGCGAGGTCAGTTCCTACGAGTTACGTTGGTCCCGTGGGAGGTGTTGGTGCCTCTCACGGGACCGTACGGGGGTTGTTTCATGTTTTTACCTTCTAGCGCCTTGTTTTTAAGCCTGAGTCCTCAAATTTTCTAATTATCATCGTATTCTCAAACCGGGAGTCCCGTGGCTGCGCCTCCTACGAGTTACATTGGTCCCGTGCGAGGTGTTGGTGCCTCTCAAGGGGTCGTTTGGCGGGTGGGGGGTGTTTCGGGTTTTTACCCCCTAACGCCTTTTTTAAGTCTAAGTCTAGAAATATTCAAATTATCGTCGTATTCTATAATCGGGAGTCCCGTGATCGCGCGATCAGTTCCTACGAGTTACATTGGTCCCTTGTGAGGTGTTGGTGCCTCTCACGGGACCGTACGGGGGTTGTTTCATGTTTTTACCCTCTAATGCCTTGTTTTTAAGCTTAAGTCCTCATATTTTCAAATTATCGTCGTATTCTCAAACCGGGAGTCCCGTGATCGCGCGATCGGTTCCTACGAGTTACATTGATCCCGTGCGAGGTATTGGTGCCTCTCACGGGACCGTACGGGGGCTGTTTCTAGTTTTTGCACTCTAAACCCAATTTTTAAGCCTAAGTCCTTATATATGCAAATTATCCTCGTACGATAATAGTTTTTATATGATCCACACAAGTAAAAGATACAGATTTGCAATGGAGCTCGTTTAAGTCCACACAACGATAATAATGTTGATATTGAATACAATACCTGAGATAGCGAGAAACGAGGTTGATGAATCCAGATTTCCCATTTTCACTGCAAAATAAAGAATTAGCCAAACGTTCACATTCAGTAGCTAGATCCATGATTCAATGCTAAACAAAATAAAATAACAAACAAAGTGGCAAATATATCACAAGTGAAATGAAATGAAATGAAAATGAGAATGGAGACCTGATCTGATTGAGGCCAGCAACAGCAGAGCGTTGTTTATTAAGTTTGTCGGTATCAACAGAGCTCAAAGTGGCCATTGTAAACTAATACAAAGAGTGAAATCCGAAATGTAAAATGAGGCGTAGAGAGAGAATGTATTGCCAAATATGAAACTAGAAGAAAGCCGCAACCTTATATAACAACAGTTATATAACTGTTATGTAACGACAGTTACGACAGTTATATAACTGTTGTTATAACAGTTATATAACTGGTATAACAACAATTATATAACTGTTATAACAACAGTTATATAACTGTTGTTATACGACAGTTATATAACTGGTGTTATAACAGTTATATAACTGTTATAACAACAGTTATATAACTGTTATAACAACAGTTATATAACTGTTATTATAACAGTATAACTGTTATAATAACATTAGAGGCCTTGATATAGCTAGCATGTTCCCAAATAAGGCCCAAATATAGCTAGCAATAGGACCTGTTACGAACAAGTGTTCAATATGCTCTTCTGATCTATAGCGGCATAAACATTTGGAGGTAATAGGAATACCTAACTTTTTCACATTTAGATCAATGGGGAGAGCATTGTTCAAAATTCTCCATGAGAAGGTGGATAAGTTTGGAGGGATATTAGGACCCCTCATAAAAGATTGAGAGATAGAGATAAGCTTTGGAGATCTGACTATTTCATATGCAGACTTGAAAGAGAAATTCCCTAAAGCAGTTGGCTTCCATATATGGATGCCATTAAGAATCGTAGTATTTTCCTCACAAAAAGACCAAGCTTAAGAAGTTCTTCTAGCAGCCATTGAACCTGGAAAAATAGGCATGGAGGTGTACTTGTGATTCATGAAAGTAGACCACAAGGAACTACCTGATTTGAAAGACCATGCCAACTTAAGATTAGAGGCCTTGATAAGGCTGCTTAAATTCCTAATACCCAAACCACCTTCATTCTTTGGAGCACAAATGTGAATTTTGAAGTTTATAGCTTGCACCAAACCATAAAATAACACTGCCTTCTTCCTACCTTTGAAAAGAGAACATCCCAAGTATTTTGAATTTTGGATTGCCTATGATTTCTAAATGTTACAAACCAATTGGTAGAAAGAATCAGCTGAGGTCCAAAAGTTTAGGAATTTAAAAGGTTTCTTGATAAAGTCTATAGAACTAGGAATAGAAATAAGAAGAGAACTATGGTCAGAGCAGGATCTATGAAGGTGTTTAAGATTAGAATTGAGGGAAAGAATAAGACCAAGACTCATTAATTAGACCTCTGTCTAGTCTCTGAATAACCAAAGAACCATTTGAAAGTCTTTACCAAGTGAATTTAGAGCTTGAAAATCCAAAATCCATAAGATTACTGGCTTAGATGCAATTATTAAAATCTGAAGATGCATCTAAGCAAATAGGCAATCCACTTGCCTTTTCTTTTGAAGAAGACACAATACTGAAATCCCCCACAACCAAAAGAGGAATATTAGCACAAATCATTGAAATGTCCAATATAAGATCCCACAAAGGCAGTCTTTCCATTCTAGTGCACTTAGAATAGACAATGTTAAGCCTAATTCTTTTAGAACTCGTTGGATGATACACTTAAAAAAGAATACTTTGAGAGGAATCATTTAAAACCTTGGCATCTATGCCATGTCTCCAAAAGCACCAAATTTTATTTGAAGAGTTATGAAAAAATCCATTAAACTGAATAAAAGATTTAAAGTTTTTTATCTTGTTCTCACCTATCAAAGGTTCTAAGATAGCTAAAAAGGATAAATTGTGCGACTTACAAAGCTTTTTGGTTCTCCTTCTAGTGGGCTTTTACCCACCCCTAGCATTCTATATGAGGGAATTAATCATTAGAAACTTGGTAAGGGACTATAGAGGAAGCTTGGGCAGTGGCTCTAGTGTTTCTTCTAGATGGCCTAGTGAGAGAAAATTTTCTGTTCAGATATCAGAAAAGATTTTACAGTTTGAGGAAATATGGGACAACCAATCTGAGGAAACTCTTGGTCATATATTTGAGAATGGGGACGTTGCTTCTAAAGTGTGGGATAAAATGAATCAAGAGTATGGAATCAAGAGGGCTACTGGAGGTATTAGAAGTCAACTTTTCCAATGGTGGATACATGGCCCAAGACAGATCCAGTTACAAACAAGCTTATCCCATCTATAGTGTGTTGGAGTTTGTGGATGCACAGAAATAAAAGCAAGTATGAGGATTATTCAGCTAACGTTTGTTCAGTTTTGTATCAGGTTCACCAATTGAAGAAAATTCAGACTTTCAATCAATGCAATCACCCCCAAATCAATAGGCTGCAAATTAAATGGATGAATCCTCTCACGGGACCGTACGGGGGCTGTTTCGTGTTTTCCCCCTTTAACGCCTAATTTTTAAGCTTAAGTCCTCATCTTTTCAAATTATCATCGTATTCTCAAACCGGGAGTCCCGTGATCGTGCGGTCAGTTTCTACGAGTTACATTGGTCCTATGAGAAGTGTTAGTTCCTCTCATGGGACCGTACGGGGGCTGTTTCGAGTTTTCACCCTCTAACGCCTTGTTTTCAAGCTTAAGTTCTCATATTTTCAAATTATCGCCGTATTCTCAAACCGGGAGTCCCGTGATTGAGCGGTCAGTTCCTACTTGTTACATTGGTCCCACGAGAGGTGTTGGTGCCTCTCACGGGACCGTACGGGGGCTGTTTCGAGTTTTACCCTCTAACACCTTATTTTCTAGCTTAAGTCCTCATATTTTCAAATTATTGTCGTATTCTCAAATCGGGAGTCCCGTTATCGCGCGGTCAGTTCCTACGTGTTATATTGGTCCCGTGAGAGGTGTTGGTTCCTCTCACGGGACCGTACGGGGGCTGTTTCGTGTTTTCCCCCTCTAACGCCTTATTTTTAAGCTTAAATCCTCATATTTTCAAATTATTGTCGTATTCTCAAATCGGGAGTCCCGTGATCGTGCGGTCAGTTTCTACGAGTTACATTGGTCCCGTGAGAAGTGTTAGTGCCTCTCATGGGACCGTACGGGGGCTGTTTTGAGTTTTCACCCTCTAACGCCTTGTTTTCAAACTTAAGTTCTCATATTTTCAAATTATTGCCGTATTCTCAAACCGGGAGTCCCGTGACTGCGCGGTCAGTTCCTACGTGTTACATTGGTCCCACGAGAGGTGTGAGTGCCTCTCATGGGACTGTACGGGGGCTGTTTCGAGTTTTCACCCTCTAACGCCTTGTTTTCAAGCTTAAGTCCTCGTATTTTCAAATTATCATCGTATTCTCAAACCGGGATTCCCGTTATCGCGCGGTCAGTTCCTACGTGTTATATTGATCCCGTGAGAGGTGTTGGTTCCTCTCACGGGACCGTACGGGGGCTGTTTTGTGTTTTCCCCCTCTAACGCCTTATTTTTAAGCTTAAGTCTTCATCTTTTCAAATTATCGTCGTATTCTCAAACCGGGAGTCCCGTGATCGTGCGGTCAGTTTTTAAGAGTTACATTGGTCCCGTGAGAAGTGTTAGTGCCTCTCATGGGACCGTACGGGGGCTGTTTTGAGTTTTCACCCTCTAACGCCTTGTTTTCAAACTTAAGTTCTCATATTTTCAAATTATCGCCGTATTCTCAAACCGGGAGTCCCGTGACTGCGCGGTCAGTTCCTACGTGTTACATTGGTCCCACGAGAGGTGTGAGTGCCTCTCATGGGACCGTACGGGGGCTGTTTCGAGTTTTCACCCTCTAACGCCTTGTTTTCAAGCTTAAGTCCTCGTATTTTCAAATTATCATCGTATTCTCAAACCGGGAGTCCCGTTATCGCGCGGTCAGTTCCTATGTGTTATATTGATCCCATGAGAGGTGTTGGTTCCTCTCACGGGACCGTACGGGGGCTGTTTCGTGTTTTCCCCCTCTAACGCCTTATTTTTAAGCTTAAGTCTTCATCTTTTCAAATTATCATCGTATTCTCAAACCGGGAGTCCCATGATCGTGCGGTCAGTTTCTATGAGTTACATTGGTCCCGTGAGAAGTGTTAGTGCCTCTCATGGGACCGTACGGGGGCTGTTTCGAGTTTTCACCCTCTAACGCCTTGTTTTCAAGCTTAAGTTCTCATATTTTCAAATTATCGTCGTATTCTCAAACCGGGAGTCCCGTGACTGCGCGGTCAGTTCCTACGTGTTACATTGGTCCCACGAGAGGTGTGAGTGCCTCTCATGGGACCGTACGGGGGCTGTTTCGAGTTTTCACCCTCTAACGCCTTGTTTTCAAGCTTAAGTCCTCGTATTTTCAAATTATCATCGTATTCTCAAACCGGGAGACCCGTTATCGCGCGGTCAGTTCCTACGTGTTATATTGATCCCGTGAGAGGTGTTGGTTCCTCTCACGGGACCGTACGGGGGTTGTTCGTGTTTTCCCCCTCTAACGCCTTATTTTTAAGCTTAAGTCTTCATCTTTTCAAATTATCGTCGTATTCTCAAACCGGGAGTCCCGTGATCGTGCGGTCAGTTTTTACGAGTTACATTGGTCCCGTGAGAAGTGTTAGTGCCTCTCATGGGACCGTACGGGGGCTGTTTTGAGTTTTCACCCTCTAACGCCTTGTTTTCAAATTAAGTTCTCATATTTTCAAATTATCGCCGTATTCTCAAACCGGGAGTCCCGTGACTGCGCGGTCAGTTCCTACGTGTTACATTGGTCCCACGAGAGGTGTGAGTGCCTCTCATGGGACCGTACGGGGGCTGTTTCGAGTTTTCACCCTCTAACGCCTTGTTTTCAAGCTTAAGTCCTCGTATTTTCAAATTATCATCGTATTCTCAAACCGGGAGTCCCGTTATCGCGCGGTCAGTTCCTATGTGTTATATTGATCCCATGAGAGGTGTTGGTTCCTCTCACGGGACCGTACGGGGGCTGTTTCGTGTTTTCCCCCTCTAACGCCTTATTTTTAAGCTTAAGTCTTCATCTTTTCAAATTATCATCGTATTCTCAAACCGGGAGTCCCATGATCGTGCGGTCAGTTTCTATGAGTTACATTGGTCCCGTGAGAAGTGTTAGTGCCTCTCATGGGACCGTACGGGGGCTGTTTCGAGTTTTCACCCTCTAACGCCTTGTTTTCAAGCTTAAGTTCTCATATTTTCAAATTATCGTCGTATTCTCAAACCGGGAGTCCCGTGACTGCGCGGTCAGTTCCTACGTGTTACATTGGTCCCACGAGAGGTGTGAGTGCCTCTCATGGGACCGTACGGGGGCTGTTTCGAGTTTTCACCCTCTAACGCCTTGTTTTCAAGCTTAAGTCCTCGTATTTTCAAATTATCATCGTATTCTCAAACCGGGAGACCCGTTATCGCGCGGTCAGTTCCTACGTGTTATATTGATCCCGTGAGAGGTGTTGGTTCCTCTCACGGGACCGTACGGGGGTTGTTCGTGTTTTCCCCCTCTAACGCCTTATTTTTAAGCTTAAGTCTTCATCTTTTCAAATTATCGTCGTATTCTCAAACCGGGAGTCCCGTGATCGTGCGGTCAGTTTTTACGAGTTACATTGGTCCCGTGAGAAGTGTTAGTGCCTCTCATGGGACCGTACGGGGGCTGTTTTGAGTTTTCACCCTCTAACGCCTTGTTTTCAAATTAAGTTCTCATATTTTCAAATTATCGCCGTATTCTCAAACCGGGAGTCCCGTGACTGCGCGGTCAGTTCCTACGTGTTACATTGGTCCCACGAGAGGTGTGAGTGCCTCTCATGGGACCGTACGGGGGCTGTTTCGAGTTTTCACCCTCTAACGCCTTGTTTTCAAGCTTAAGTCCTCGTATTTTCAAATTATCATCGTATTCTCAAACCGGGAGTCCCGTTATCGCGCGGTCAGTTCCTATGTGTTATATTGATCCCATGAGAGGTGTTGGTTCCTCTCACGGGACCGTACGGGGGCTGTTTCGTGTTTTCCCCCTCTAACGCCTTATTTTTAAGCTTAAGTCTTCATCTTTTCAAATTATCATCGTATTCTCAAACCGGGAGTCCCGTGATCGTGCGGTCAGTTTCTATGAGTTACATTGGTCCCGTGAGAAGTGTTAGTGCCTCTCATGGGACCGTACGGGGGCTGTTTCGAGTTTTCACCCTCTAACGCCTTGTTTTCAAGCTTAAGTTCTCATATTTTCAAATTATCGTCGTATTCTCAAACCGGGAGTCCCGTGACTGCGCGGTCAGTTCCTACGTGTTACATTGGTCCCACGAGAGGTGTGAGTGCCTCTCATGGGACCGTACGGGGGCTGTTTCGAGTTTTCACCCTCTAACGCCTTGTTTTCAAGCTTAAGTCCTCGTATTTTCAAATTATCATCGTATTCTCAAACCGGGAGACCCGTTATCGCGCGGTCAGTTCCTACGTGTTATATTGATCCCGTGAGAGGTGTTGGTTCCTCTCACGGGACCGTACGGGGGTTGTTCGTGTTTTCCCCCTCTAACGCCTTATTTTTAAGCTTAAGTCTTCATCTTTTCAAATTATCGTCGTATTCTCAAACCGGGAGTCCCGTGATCGTGCGGTCAGTTTCTACGAGTTACATTGGTCCCGTGAGAAGTGTTAGTGCCTCTCATGGGACCGTATGGGGGCTGTTTCGTGTTTTCACCCTCTAACGCATTGTTTTCAAGCTTAAGTTCTCATATTTTCAAATTATCGTCGTATTCTCAAACTGGGAGTCCCGTGATCGCTTGATCAGTTCCTAAGTGTTACATTGGTCCCTACGTGTTACATCAGTTCCTACGTCTAGACATTAGCAAGTTATCGTCGTATTCTGAAACCGGGAGTCTAAAATATTTTCAACATATTATCCAACAATCAAACCAATAATTATGTCGTATTCCTTTTAATTATCCCATACTCATTCTAACATACTATCCAACAACAAGCCAACAACCAATAATTATCCAACAACCAAACCAAACAAAACCAATAATTATCCCGTACTCCTTCTATCATCTAAAAGATTTAATAGATAATGTATATCAATTATATAACTACTTTAGTTAAAGTAAAGAGTACCTGGTGTGTAATGAAGAACTGGTATGTAATGAAGAACTGGTATCTAATTGGTTAGATCTGCAATACGTAAACAATGTGTTATGAAGAACGGGTATGTAAAATTAAAGAAAGTACCTCACAAAACCACTGAAGAATTAGATCTGTTGCCTATAATATGTCGTAGATTTACATATGACGTAGATTTATTCCCCCATTTTAACACCGTAATTCGAACGAACGTGAGCAACCTGCTGCCTATAATATGTAAAGAAAAAGTGCACAAAGGCAAAGGAGAACAAAAATCTATAATATCAACCCGATGCCTATAATATCAATGTAGTTGTGATTATTACGCCGCCATTTTAAGGTTTTAAAATACATATTCAATCAAGTTGATCACAACAAATCTCAAACTAAAACAGAACTGTATGAAATCAACAGAATTATGGCATACATGTCAAGTTAAAATATGAATGAACGGAATCAAGTTATATTTGTTCCATGTCAAGTTGTAGCCTCCTAATATCTTGACGTAAACGTCAAAAAATGCACATTAATCGAAAGATATGTGATATACTTTTTCATAGGCAAATCAAGAGCACACCCAACAAATTTAATAACATGTACATTTATCGACACTAGTATCAATTCAATAAATTCAACATAGTATCCAACAACCAAGCCAACAATATCTCACTATAGTAATGTGCACACGTGTTTGCGACTCGTATGTTATAAAAAATCATTTAATTATATTTTGTCAAAAAAAAAAACAAGACAAGCATATTTTGTCAAAAAAAATACACACATATACAATCTAGGGTTTATTGACATAATCTATACATACACACACATACAATCTAGGGTTTACTTAAACCCTAATATTTTTTTGACATAAATCTATGCATACATATAACCCACAACAAGGCGGTTATAATTTTTTTTACTTATTATAAATCCCTTTAATTATATTTTGTCAAAAAAATACACACATACAATCTAGGATTTATTGACATAATCTATACATACACACACATACACACACACATACACACACATAATGTCTAGCGTTTTGAATACTATTTTGTAAAAAAAAAATACACACACATACAATCTAGGGTTTATTGTCGTAATCTATACATACACACACACACACACATACACACACATATACACACAAATATACACACAAATAGCTGCCACACAAACACACAAATATACATACACACACACACACATACGCACATAGCTGCCACAAATCAAAACAAATCGAAATGCACACACATATACACATACCTTTCACGAATCTTAGATGAAATCAACAAAAAACCCCAATAGCCGAAATCCCAAATCGCCCAAATCGTCCAAAGCTAAATCGCGAATGGCAGAAACAAAAGTAAGCTAAATCGCGAATGGTTCCCAAATCGTTATTTAATATGTTGACCTGGTCACGGCCTAGAGCCGTGACCCAACCTCCGCGACCAATAAGTTATCCCCCATGACCACTGGTCACGGATATAGGCCGTGACCCACCATGCGCGACCAACAGCAGTCCCACCATGCGCGACCAACAGCCCTTCGAATGAGGTATGGTCATGGCCCCAAGCCGTGACCCACTTCAAAATTTGGTTTCGACCCCCAGCCGTGACCCCATTTGCGCGGCCATTTTTTTTTTCTGGAAGTGGTCACGGTCCAAGTCCGTGACCCATCCGCGACCAAGCTTGGAGGGAATTTTGGCGCGAATTTGGCGCGAATTTGGTCACGCCCTGGTCAGGGACTTGGGCCGTGACCCACAGTGGTCAGGGACTTGGGCCGTGACCACTTCCAGAGCATCCATAACTCTGTGTGGTAATTAATATGGTCACGCCAAAAAATGATATGGTCACGGCCCAAGTCCGCGACCAGCTGGTCGCGGACTTGGGCCGTGACCATCTGGGCGTGACCATTCGCAGGATTTGGTGTAGTGGTGGCTGGGCACCGGTAATACATATATATATATATATATATATATATATATATATATATATATATATATATATATATATACACACACACAAGAGAGCAGAGGTAATAGCAAACGGGTCAGAGCCCGAATCTAAAACAGTTTTGAAAATAGTTTAGCAAGTATTTAAAATGCTTACCGGCTAATGCAACAGTCATATTAGTTAGCGACACTCTCTTGAGAATTATCACCTCTCATCTAGTGTTCACGTCTAACGTACTATTGAATCCCATATACCTATCTAACTTATTCTCCACAAGACTTAGCACGTGAAATTAAGGTTATGATATTCACTTTAGAAAAATCTATCTCATCAAGATTTCTTACGTTATTTAGAATAATTCTGTACTGTTATAACGTTTTCGAATACTTATATTAAAGTTGATGGATTTCATACTTTACTTAACTACTATTTTACTCAGTACAAAGTTCTCATATAGATACACATATATATATTAATTAATCGTATGATATATATACAAACAGCACCCCACATAAAATCTATGGTGCTAGGCTTCCATATATAAGTATATATATACCAATCACTCATAAATTATATATATACTAACGGCACCCCACATAAAAACTATGGTGCTGGCATTCTCTGCTATCAAGTCCCTGTATCACACATACTAAGAGAAATTCTAGTTCTGAATCACTCTCAAACTGCATTAACACAAACACAAAAAAATGGAGGCGGAGCATAGTTCCAGGCCCTAAGAGGTCAGCACATACTCACGCGTCTCTTAGTACCATCTGAACTATCAATATGATAGCCTGTACCTAGGAATCTTATGGTCTCGGGTACAAGTCAATATCCCCCATAAAGGCTCATCGAGATAAGACTGTCCCAGCGCAGAAACCCCCTCGTGATAGAAAGTATCTCGGGTACGATTTTTACACAGAAATAATATATGCACAATCATATAGTCATATATATACAACACTTATTCACATTTCTCAATTTGGTGTACCCATAACCTATAATTATAACTTCTTATTCTAAAGACATTTTACTCACTTATCTCGTATAACGGACTCATATCATTTATTACGGTTATCTCCCTCTCATGATCTTTAAAGTAAACTCATCGTCCCAAATACTTAAAACGTCGCTCCTACACAACCCCAAAAATTTTGTACTAATCTTAATTCCTCGAATACTGGTTTTCCTAACTCAAATTAACCGATTTCTAAAATAGGGGTAAACATAGGAATTTACATAAAAATTGAAATTCTCGCTCGAACCAGAATGGTTCTCGCTCGAACTACTTCGTGCAACATCAGACGAACTGCACTGTTTCGTCTTCAACCTTTGGCAGATTCATTTTTCACCATTTTTAAGCCTAAAAACGTCCATAGTTTAATCCCAAACGTCTCCTCTTCAATCCCAATCAATAGTATCATGGTTATATTACATTAATAACTTCCTAGAATCATTAATTCATTAAAATCATTTAGATTACATGAAATCCCCAAATTAATTCGTAAGAACCCTAATTCCCAAATTTTCAATTAAAGAACCTAATAAACATCAATTTGTTCATCCATACTAATTCCAAATTTCGTAATACAACCTCTACATATGATCAAGGTTCAAGCTACACAGATTCTCCTTACTACACATGCTATTTCTTCTTCCAAAACTTATAATTTTTCAATCAAAATACGAATTTTTTTATTCCTAGACTAACATGAGAGGAACATTAACTAGAATTCAGCAAGATAAATACTTTCCTGTAGATTTCAGGGTTCTAATTTGTAGACGAATTTGGTGTGGTTGCATTACCCGTCGCGCGATCTACGCGTTGGTGGTGGTGGCGGTGCAACCGGATGAATTTGTGGCCTTGGATTGCTTGGAAAGCTTTCTACCTTCCTCTCTAATGGCCGTTCTAAGGTTTTGAGTCTGCTAACCCTAAAATACCATTCCAAATGGCTAATATAACCTAATAAATTTCGTGGGTTTAATTACCCAAAAATGCAAAATGTCCAAAATCCCCTCCCGGGGTGCTAAATAGGCCTAAAACCCCCCCGAGACCCAAACTAAACCCCCGGATACACTTTTTTGACTATCTCAACCCTTCCAGACACTTTGGCGAACTCAATATTACCATACGAGAAACTTCAAATTTATTCACTTTATATAATAATAATTGAGTCCCGACACGACACAGGCGCGTCCCGACTTAATTTCCATTATTGCCATTTTATTCACACGTGAAAATTTAATAGCACCAATATTATATTACTTTATTCATTAGTAATATTCAACAAGTTTCCAATGATTACTAACTCTCGTCACATTAGTAATTAAAAATATTTAATTTCCGAATTTATATTAAATTAATAACTCACATTAAATTTAATAAATCCCCAAATTTAGAAAGCATAAAAATACGGGGTATTACATACTTCCCCCCTAATAACGGAATTTCATCCCGAAATTCAGAAAATAATGCTTACCTGGTAGAAAATTCTGGATATCCTTTCAGTACGCAAATTATCTACATAGTAAAGCGTTTAAGCACTATAGCCCCTTCCTCACAGCAAGCTTGATTAACACTCTCATTGGAGACACCTCACATGGTGCTCTCAACTGACAACATTCGCATAGGTCACACCTATACATTATAAATTTCCATTATCTCACTATCATTGGGAGGCCGTACCTCAGTATATGACAACTTATCGGATTTATTTATATACAATACTCCCATTCTGTGAAAAATCATACGAACATTTGGCCACTCTTGTTCGCCTAAAACAGTCGTGGAATTCCACCATAGTTATCGAATTATTCTCGACCGATCCAAAAATTCTAATTATCTACTCACCTCTAAATATATGAAAGGAGTATAGTCGAGGTTCTTCAACACCAAAACTTTAATAAGTACCTCGTACGCGACAAACATGTACGAGTGCTTCTACTGACTACTTTGAAATCACCGTATCAAGATTCTGAAATTTCCTTCACGTGGCTGCTTTAATTCTTTAATCACCGTGCGCCTATTCCCTGGATAAGGGTGATACATCCTACTCGAAACGAAACCTTTTCTTCGCTGGTTCCTGAAATCCCATATCAAAGGTGGGATTCACAAATCTCATCCCGATTCAGAAATTAATATTATGTCGTACCTTGTACTGGAGCGATCCTTCCTTTCAAGGGAAGTCTGTGGCATACTAGTTAATATTGTAAACTATCCCAAAGGAATATCAATTACTTCCTTCTCGGGGGACTTAAATCACATGTTCGAATGAACCCTTGATTGTCTTTTGAGGATGGCAACCCATCCAAGGACTTTATCGACTTTACCGACCTCTTCCAATTTCAGGAATTGTCAATAAACACAAAATTCTCTTGTTGATTCTCCTCTTCCAACCGAACCTTATCTATGGGCGGTGCATGTAGAGACTAGTCACTATGTCCCACTAAACATAGATTTTTCCCTGAAATGTCCCATATTAAGTGACACGTAATACTCCCCTTCCTTCCTTGGTGTATACCGAAAGTTCCGACCCATGCTCTTTCCTCCACGATGCCCACTTCTGGGTCTTTTATACCATACTATCATCATCACTCTTTGCATGTGCAAGTTACCTCTCACACTTGACTAATAACAACTCCTCTCCGAGTGTGCTTTATAATAATTAAATTCTACTTTATTCAAGAAATACCCCTTCTTAAATGGCTTCCCACAGCCTTCCAATCAAAATAGGGTGTGCTATTCTAATTGCACACTTACGTATGGATTATCTCCCCTCATGTGACGTTTAATCCACTCTATCACTTCCACTTCGTTATTCTAGTCCCACAAACATATATTCCACACTTCCATTTCCCACGTCCCTTCAACTCGGATGATTCGATTATCAGATAACCAAGATGCCCACAATTTTGCAACACCCCGACCGCCCTGGGAGAGTGAACGGTGTGCTACTCATCTGTAGAACTAACTAAGTCCAACAAGATATTAGGAATAGGGCATTGAAATCCCATGATAATAACCGAGGAACAATAAATCTCAAACTTCTTCAGATAAGTACAACAATTTTCCCAAATAAGTACGACAACCATAATAAATCACTAACGCTCTATTCATCAAAATAAATACAAGTCATCTCTTTTGTATAATAAAATTATTTCCAGATAATCCACGCTAAAAATCATTCCAACTCTTTATTTACCTTGTGTTCTGAATGCGGTTATAACACTTGGGTACTCTCAATCACCTTAGAAAATGAAATTTTTATATCATTTTTATCATCGTCCCACCCCTCTACTCGTGGGGATAAAACAAAACTTTCAATGGTTTCTTACCACACATCCGACTCCACTGGCCTTAAATTAACATTCGACTTCCAACTTACAGATATAATTACTTGGTCCCATTTCTACCGGGGTACCGAACTCATGGAATAATGACCAAACGTTTCCCTATTTCCAACCTTACGCTAAGTTTCATGCGTGGGATGTCTCACAATGCAAAATCCAAATAAGAAACCCCCCCGATACACTACTACCTAGCATTGTCGGTTATCGAAATCCGTTAGGTCCTCCGTCCATAGCAAGTACCCCTTTATTTCATCTCTTGACGGAAAAGTTACAATTCCACCCAAAATTACGTTTAACAAAGAACGTTTTACCAATTTCACTATCGTTCAGTATTGGTTGATGGTAATTGCATTCTATAAACCTCGAATACATACTATCAGAATTCTCAAAATTCCTTTCCCTAATAATAGGGGTATAACTCTTAACTCCCACCTCTTTAGAGGATAGAAATAACAATGCACTCTTCCTATTACCAAGTCCTGAGTGCTCAACATAATATTGAATTAAACCTTTTCGCTCAATGGTAAACCCGATACATATTAAATCATAACGATAAAGTGTATACATACATTGGCATCGAATATCTCAAGCCCATTATTCCCTCTGAAGTCTCTAGGATAGATAATATAAGTGAGAGTCCGACCTTCTTTCAGGTGAAGCCTCGCCAGAACAAAAATAAAACATGCTTCACTAATACAACCACTCTGATAACCTTGCAATAAATCCCCACTATCATACTAACCATTTCTATAACGTTTTATCAAAGATAATATCATACTCGCATATCGCATCACTACAACGAGTAACCTCAATAAAGTACAAAACACTGTTAATATACTCATTCATCCTCCGTGGTTAGCACTAAAGAAAAATCTCGTTACACTAGGGAAAATATTCACATAATAATAAAGTTTATAATTATATGCATTAAACTCGTCTCACATGCTAATCTAGCAATGAACAAAATATAGTGACTCGCTCGTGTCACATAAACACGCCTCATCCTCAGAGGATGCAACCTATACTTCCACCTTGACAATCGTCTTGACTGCACAAATGGTTTTCGGACGTGACACGTCTACTCAAACCAAACAAAATTACTTTAATCGTTGTCTTTTACTAGGAACCACATTCCTATCCTTTTACTCACTTCAGAATATATTATCGCGATAGATCTCACTCCGCACAAAATATCTCAACACATAATTCACTTATTACCTGTCCTACTAACCAGGTTAGGATTGTCCTTCTCTCGGACTTTAGTAGACTCGATTCCTGTTGGCCACCCCAGTTATTCCCTTAGCCTTTTAGGCCCTAAAGAACATGTAACTGTCTATAATAGTCCTTACTGAATTTACTATCACTTGGTAAGAATTCAACTATCCAAATCATTTAAATGGGTCCCCTGATGTGTATCCACACCCCTTTGTGGTGCTACACCACCACCGTTGTATTCAGTATTATTCTTGACTAAATTCTTTGATTCTTTTAGCTTCTCCCACAAATAAGTGTTATCATCTATATTGACAAAATACGACATTGTCAACCTCTGAATCGGCCGTCCATCAGAATTTCCACTTTGAGTGTTATCAACTATTATTACGAGTCGGTCTCCCACTTGGAGTCGATTCCTCCACTTGTATCTACATATTCCGATACAAAATTCGCTAACGGTTAGGATTCCTATTTGCAAATGGACCCCTATCACGCCCTCCCTCGATGAGTTCAGGACAACGTTCGCTTCTAATCCTAAACAGCTGAGGAAGGAACATACGGTTAACACTGCACCTAAGGTTCTCCTATAAACATAGCATTCCATTTCTAAATTGGTGGTTGACTCCCATCATTATAACTTCTTTCCAACAAGCAAGAAAATTTTTTCTCTAAATTTTCACTTTCAGTTAGCCACACTCCGTCCTATATCTAAACCTTTGGATACATTACCTCTTTTGGTAAACAGACACAATTCCTGCATTTTCTAGAATTTCACACTAACAGTTCTCTACACGTTTTGTAATACGTTGGGTGAGTTTACTCTCGCACCTCATTTGACTATAGCATCATTTGGAAATTATGGTTGTGCCTTAGTCACCTTTCTAGTCTTGGCTTCCCGTGCCCTAATGGAGGTGACCTCAACTATGATCATCATCCTCGAATATATTTTGCCACCTCAACTGAGCCCTGCCTCCTCATGTCCGCTTAACGGTCCTCTTCTGACATCTGCCATCGCTCGGCACACTCACACATCCGAACAAAATCCGAATTCACTAAGATACACCTGTTATAACAGGAGAACGGAATCTCATAAAAACAAATCGACAATCCTAAACATAGGGCTCTATATCAAACAAAGCAACGCTGGAAGCATAATAAGCCGCACAGATCCTAAAGGACACTAGAACTTGATGCTCTGATACCACCTGTGAAACCCCGCCTAATTAAATAATGGGTGATCACTCCTTTATTAAATTAAAATTAAGGTGAACAGTTGGTTCATTCTTAGCATCACTGTCGCAAATGAAAATTTTCAAATTTAAACACCCTAATTAATTAAGCTAAGTGTCAAAACCATTTAAAACCTTATTTCCATTTTATTAAATCCAATTATAAAACCTTCATCCATTAATATTTTAAGAGTCACACATTAAGTAGAATAAAAATGAACATTCAAGAGTTTAACCATAAATAACAAGTCCCAACTTTAAAGAACTAAAGGAAAACATCCTGACAGTCATAAATCCCGAAATAAAGATACTGAAAATGAAAGAATTTCAATCTTTGATAATATCAACTAAATAATGGAAAAGGGTGACTGGATAAAACTAAACTAGAAGTAGAGTCAACAATGAGGTCGTCTAATCAATGGCATGCAACTCCCACAAAAGCTACAGCGCGTTCCATCAAAAGAATCCTAAGCACGACACCCTTGTGTCTGGGCACCTGTAATACATATATATATATATATATATATATATATACACGAGAGAGCAGAGGTAATAGAAAACGGATCAGAGCCCGAATGTAAAACAGTTTTAAAAATAGTTTAGCAAGTATTTAAAATGCTTAACAGTTAATGCAACAGTCATATTAGTATGCGACACTCTCTTGATAATTCTCACATCTCATCTAGTGTGCATGTCTAACGTACTAATGAATCCCATATACCTCTATAACTTATTCTCCATAAGACTTAGCACGTGAAATTAAGGTTATGATATTCACTTTAGAAAAATCTATCTCTTCAAGATTTCTTACATTATTTAGAATAATTCTGTACTGTTATAACGTTTCCGAATACTTATACTGAAGTTGATGAATTTCATACTTTACTTAACTACTATTTACCTCAGTAGAAAGTTCTCATATAGATACACGTATATATATTAATTACTCGTATGATATATATATAAACAGCACCCCACATAAAATCTATGGTGCTAGGCTTCCATATATAAGTATATATATATACCAATCACTCATGAATTATATATATACTAACGGCACCCCACATAAAAACTATGGTGCTGGCATACTCTGCTATCAAGTCCCTGTATCACACATACTAAGGGAAATGCTAGTTTGGAATCACTCTCAAACTGCATTAATACAAACACATACAAATAGAGGCGGAGCATAGTTCCAGGCCCTAAGAGGTCGGCACATACCCACGTGTCTCTTAGTACCATCTGAACTATCAATCAGATGGCCTGTACCTAGGAATATTATGCTCTCGGGTACAAGTCAATATCCCCTATAAAGGCTCATGGAGATAAGACTGTCCCAGCGCGAAAACCCCCTCGTGATAGCAAGTAGTCCGAGTACAATTTTTACACAGAAATAATATGCACAATCATATAGTCATATATATACAACACTTATTCACATTTCTCAATTTGGTGTACCCACAACCTATAATTATAACTTCTTGTTCTGAAGACATTTTACTCACTTATCCCGTATAACAGACTCATATCGTTTATTACGGTTATCTCCCTCTCGTGATCTTTAAAGTAACCTCGTCGTCCCAAATACTTAAACCGTCGCTCCTACACAACCTCAAAAATTTTGTATTAATCTGAATTCCTCAAATACTGGTTTTCCTCACTCAAATTAACCGATTTCTAAAATAGGGGTAAAAATAGGAATTTCCCTAAAAATTGAAAATCTCGCTCGAACCATAATGGTTCTCACTCGAACGACTTCCACGTGTCGCTCGAACTACTTCGAGCGACTTGTCCATATCGCTCGAACGACTTCGCGCGACATTGACATCTCGGTCGAACCACTTCGCGCGACATCGCGCGAACTGCAATGTTTCGTCTTCAACCTTTGGCAGATTCGTTTTTCACCATTTTTAAGCCTAAAAACCTCCATAGTTAAATCCCAAATGTCTCCTCCTCGATCCCAATCAATAGTATCATGATTATATAACATTAATAACTTCTTAGAATCATTAATTCATCAAAAATTATTTAGATTACATCAAATCCCTAAATTAATTCGTAAGAATCCTAATTCCCAAATTTTCAATTAAAGAACCTAATCAACATCAATTCGTTCATCCATATTAATTCCAAATTTCGTAATACAACCTCTACATATGATCAAGGTTCAAGCTACACATATTCTCCTTACTACACATGCAAGTTCTTCTTCCAAAACATATAATTTTTCAATCAAAATACAAAAGTTTTATTCCTAGACTAACATGAGAGGAACATTAACTAGAATTCAGCAATATAAATACTTGCCTGTAGATTTTAAGGTTCTGATTTGTGGACTAATTTGGTGTGTTTGTGTTCCCCGTCGGGCGATCTACGCTTTGGTGGTGGTGGCGGTGCAACCGGATGAGTTTTTGGCCTTGGATTGCTTGGAAAGCTTTATACCTTCCTCTCTAATGGTCGTTATAAGGTTGTGAGTCTGCTAACCCTAAAATACCATTCCAAATGGCTGATATAACATAATAAGTTTCGTGGGTTTAATTACCCAAAAATCCAAAATGCCCAAAATGCCCTCCCAAGGTGCTAAATAGGCCTAAAAACGCCCCGAGACCCAAACTAAACCCCCGGGTACACTTTTTTGACTATCTCGACCCTTCTGGACAATTTGACGCACTCAAAACGACCATACGAGCAACTTAAAATTTATTCACTTTATATAATAATAATTTAGTCCCGACACGACACAGGCGCGTCTCGACTTAATTTCCATAATTGCCATTTTATTCACACGTGACAATTTAATAGAACCAATATTATATTACTTTATTCATTACTAATATTCAACAAGTTTTCAATGATTAATAACTCTCGTCACGTTAGTAATTAAAAATATTTAATTTCCGGATTTATATTAAATTAATAACTCACATTAAATTTAATAAATCCCCAAATTTAGAATTCATAAAAATACGGGGTATTACATGATGTTGTAACTTGTTCATTCAAAATGTCCATCAACAAACGTTGTAATACAAAATACAAAAATATTATGGTCTTTTTCCAAATATTTTATCAAAATAATTTTTTTTTAAGCTATTTCAATTTTTTTCTTAAAAAAATAAAATCTTTTTGTATTTTTGCAAAACAAAAACCTTGTTAGGTTTTTCAAAGAATATATCAAAATGAATAAGTCACTAGAAATAGGCTTATGACGTCATGATAAAAATCATCCTTATGCTAGAAAACAATTCTAAACCTCAACCATTTGGTGAGGAGGAGTAGTCTAGAAGTGGTAACATCCGACCAAAAAATATCAATAAAATCATGTGATGTTTTGACTAAAAACTTAACATGCTCTCTAATACTTGAAAACTATCTCATGTCATGTGAAAGATCATGTAAAGTATCAAGTGTGGGTGAGTTCGTAGGAACATGTGGCAAAAATCTATTGGACACACTAACCAACTTAAAACAATATTCCCAAAGGTGTCATTTGTTCTTGTAATGGGTGCAAACATATATAGGCGTAGGAACACCTCTCTTAAAATGTCTAGCAGGCACTCTCCTATCGGGTAACAGACGCTTAGGGTGGTTGGGTTGAGATCCATATGAATATATCATAAACTCGAGAAATTGGTCGGGTGAAACGTGGGTAGTAGATGCACCGTCATGACCTATTCTTAATATCTCAATATTACTTAAAGCGGGATCGAGGAACATCTTTTCTACCTTCTTAGATGTATCCTCTATAGTAACCTTGACCTCTCGGGAACATTCAAGATCTCTCTCGATTTGGGACATATGGAATACAAGTTAACTATATTCCCAACCTGCAACGATCAATTGTTCACTCACTCAAAGAAATCTTTACCTTCTTGAGTGGACTCGTCGACGCCTCAAATCCTCTCAAAACTTCTATTTATTTATCCAAATCTAACATCGTAAGATCTAACTCGTTATTCAACTTCTTTGTCTCGGTGTATAAATCTATGATGCTTTTGGAGATCGTTTTTGCCCTCATTTTCAACCTCAGTCCCGCACTCACTCCAAATACTCAAATCACCATTGGGGCTCTCAAGTACACAAGTTTCCTCATCATCATGGGACAAATGAGGTACACTCATGTGACATTTCATAAAGGGGACATACATGCCATGTGATGACTCATCCCCAAAATCATTCACTTCTTCGTCATTATCGCTAAGAGTGACTTGCGTAGAAACTTTCTTCCCATTTCTCTTTAGAATTTTGGGACATTCAAATGCTTTGTGACATTTTTCATCACACTCAAAAAATATCTCCTCTTCCTCTTTCTCTTTCTCTCTTATTTGATTGGACCATTCTTTTTTTTTTCATTTCTCTCAAAGATCTTTTTATTTTAAGAATTTCCTTTGGAAAATTAGGAAACTTTAAAAAAGTAACTAGCAAACATGGCAACACCATTAAAATCAAACTCTCCCTCAGACTCAGACTCACAAACTCTCTCTTTCTTCTTCTTCTCATTCTTCCTAGACATTTACTAACCTATTTTAGATTGTTCCTTAAGTGAAATCCCTCTATCCTAAGGCTTAACGGCTTTGGGAAACATATTGATGTCATAAGTTTGATTATCTCCTACGAGTTCTTCTATCTTATTTTTATGGAATATCCCCAAAGAATTTAAAACAATGAACTTATGAATAAAATAGGATGGGAGTTACCTCAAAATATTTTTAACAACCCTCATCTCATCAATTTTCTCACCTAAATCAAAACTCGTGTTAACAATGTCTAATAACCTAGCATAAAACTCGTCAAAATGCTTGGATTCTAACACGGTGATTGTCTCAATATCGGTGGTCAAAATTTTTCTACTTAGATGCCTTAACTTCATTGGTACAATCATGTGTCAATTGGAGGGTATCTCATGATTCTTTATACATTGTTGACATCATAATACGGCAAAACTTGTAACAACCCTCGATTCTGGGAGGCTCATTTTATACTAATTTTACTGCATAAGGTAATTATATAAAATGTGGGGACTGGAGTAAATATTAATTTAATGAATTGAAAGTTAATATTTACTAGATTGATGCATATTTACTGCATGTGAAAGTAAATAACATCAGGTTGCATGTCTGTAGTGTCATGTATTTTAAATGGCCTTTTAGTTTAAATGATTTTGGAACTCGAAATAATTTATAAAATTTCCGGATGCCAGTTTAGAGGGTGTAGTTAGTCTCGGAAGGTGTGAGACAGTCAAAATAAGTGCCATATTGTATTTTTGTGTTCCGGGCACTTTTACCTGGTTTTAGCTTATATGCGTATTTGCGAGTCATTTTAATGTGGTGTTAACCCTTTAAGTTGGGAGAATTATGTTAAGCCACGATTTTTGGTCTTGCCTCTTATTTCATTCCCTCATTTTATGTCTTAAAACATAGAGAGTAAAGGAG
Organism: Sambucus nigra; assembly: GCA_949130495.1. Classification (NCBI taxonomy): domain Eukaryota; kingdom Viridiplantae; phylum Streptophyta; class Magnoliopsida; order Dipsacales; family Adoxaceae; genus Sambucus; species Sambucus nigra. Next base: position 74,435,393 of record OX422222.1, read on the forward strand.
AGAAAGAGAAAGAATGGAGAAAGAAGACAAAATGAAGATTGAAGAGGGATTGATGCTCTTACTCAAAGAAATCTGATATTCCCTACATCAATGCAAGTTTTCTACTTGCTAATATGTGATTTAAGATGCATAAATTGTATGATAGTTGTGTATTTACATTTATGGCTAAAATATAGAATTTGTGGGATTTAAACCCTAGTCTTGATTTATGTTGAAGAAATTGTGGGTTTTGATGGTTAATAATCATGTAGATTAGTTTAGGGTAGATTTTTGTTGTTGGATGTGTATGAAAAGTAAGAGATTTGAAGTTTGGAGGATTTAGGGTTCTTAACCCTTCGTAGCCATTTTTGGCAGATTTGCAGGTCCGAATCGATTCGGCCCTTAGGGCGAATCGATTCGCTAAGGGATATTGGCTGGTCTGCATAACCCGAATCGATTCGGGTTAAGGCCGAATCGATTCGGTCAATTGCAGAAAGTTGGTTTAGTAGTCCGAACCGATTCGCTGTTTGGGCGAATCGATTCGTTTTCCTGCTGTTTTTGAGTTAATTTTATAACTCAATTTCAATTCTTTTCTTTAAATATATGGATTAGGAACCTTCTTGAATGAAGTAAACTTAGAGTCCTAGAGTGTGAGATGAGTTAGTTGTCTACCCTACATTAGGAATGGTTTATGTGGGGACTTTTCCGGGGTTAGGCCTATTAAAGATAGGGCATTCTTTTCTTCTAGTTAATTATTATAAAACTAGGAGATGTAGTGTTATGTTCGGGAGACCTTAGAAGCTTAATTAAGCTATACGAGTTTTGATGGTTTATATTACCACCCCAAAAGAATGTTGGGAGATTTTAAAAGTTCGATTGAACTATGTTAACCTTGGTGGTTCATAATAACGCCATAAAGGTGAGTTTGGAGAATAAATTGAAAGTTATTTAATTCCTTCGAAAGATGATAACCTTGGGGTTTTAAAATAACATCCTAAAATGCTTGGAGATGATGAAGAGTTTATTTACTCCTCTGAGGTTGTAGTATTGATATAATTTATTGTATGGCTCCGGGTAATAAGTTCTATCTGTTACTAGAAGTAAATAATAACGGTTTCGAATAAAATGGAACATATACGTGGAATGGAAATGAAATGGAAATGGTATTGATATTAGTAAATGATAATTTACTTAATCCTGAAATCGGTAAATAATGGTTTACTTGATTTTCGATATGATAAATAAAATGGATTAAACACACCTCTCTAAATGACATCATAAGGGAAGTCTGCACGCGAGGTGAACCCCCCTAGCTAATGAATGCAGGGTGGATATAGTCCTAGGCCATGGGAGCGCTTATTGTTGTATATGTTTCTGCGATGCGTAGGAGATTTCGGGTGTGGTCTTGACTACCCCGCGGGCTCATGGCCGCTTCCCGACGTCTTGCGATATAGGTGCCCAGGTTGTCTAATGATAGGCCCTGGAAGATGATGTTCATTTAGGGGCGCGCACAGTGGGGAAACCCGGACGGGCGGTCTTAGAATTCGTTATATTTATATAATTATAACAGTTCATAATCAAGTGGGACTTGATGTATTTGATATGCCATAAGAGCATGATGGAGTGCCACAAAGAGCACATGTAAATTCCACAAAGAGCATTTGAAAATGATTATTTTCCTGATAAGGAAAGGATTTTTACAAAAGGAAAAATTGAGATAAAATTTCCTTAAAGAGCAAAGGATTGTGATTATAAATATATACTTCTTGCTAAGGAAAAGTTATATGAAATAATTGGCACCTTTGGTGAAGTTTTTAGTTTAATGCTTCTTATTTTTGTTCCTGCTTAGCTTATGTTTTAAATTGTATAGGTTGCTTCTTATTTCTCTTTCTTCACGATTTATTATACATAACTGTCATACTCTTTATTCATCTGGTAATCATATAGAACCGGGCCCTGACCTGGTTACATTTCTTGTTGCATATTCATCTTGTCTCTGCTCAGGTACTCCGCCGCAAGGATGCCTGATTTGAATTCCTATTCCGATGTTTTCGACGAGTCGTGATGCATTGCGGGTATTACGGGATACACTTGGTATAGACGTTTTCATTTTTATTCTAGTTAAGATCAAGTCTTTTATTCAGGCGAGAGGCAGAAGCTTTTGTATATGTTTAATGAAACGTAATAAGTAACTTATTGTACTTGTGTATTATTGGTGTATCAGTTTAGTGACAGGTTACCTATTCGGTCTTTTTATCGTATTCTTGTTGTATTATTTATATATGTCTTGGGGTTTCACTTATCTTTCAGGAATTGGGTTGTTTGTTTTCATTTATTTACTTTCAAATCAAAATTTTTGGCAACCCGTTTTCTGAAATATTGGGTGGTTATCCTGGATACTTTATATTTTTGTTATGATGCTGAGAATGATTCCATCCATGATTCCGTTATATTGGAGTATTGGGCTGGCCACCCCTTATTTTTGTGAGCGGGTTGTCACAAAACTCACCAATGGTGACCACTCATAAGTAGTGCTCAGGTCTTTGGGAATTATAGGTACTACATTGAAACTCTTCCTCAGTCTAGTTTAAAATGGTTTTGAGATTGGTGACATTATTGACGGTGAAAGTGGGAGGAGTCAAGCCTCTTTCACAAATAATCCAGACACACTCATCAATACCTTGTAAACTAGATTTCATGCAGGTTTTCTAGTGGGCAGAATTTATGTCACCGAAGACGGGAAGCCGATTATATAAGTTCTCTATCAAAAAAATTGCAATTTTTTTCAAATTTAGTGTATTTTTAAAAAAATCGATGTCACAAAATTTTTGGATAAAAAGAGTCACTCAGTAAATTAGAGTAACTTGCTTTGAAACCAATTTTATAATGTTGTGATATCGATTAAATGTTTAATTCGCAAATTTTCAAACATTGAACTTATTTAACTAGAAGTCAATTTTTTATCCGAAATAATTAAACCCTAAAACATGCATCAAGGAGAATAAATGAATCAGGACATCATAAATTGCTAGACACATTAATTTCAGGAAAAATTTCCAAAAAGGAAAAACAGTTATTTCTATAAATGTCTGCAAATAGAAATGTACAATACACTTATAGAAATCTGCAATGAATGTACTGCAAAAAAATCATATAGATTGTTGCTCAAATCAGTAATAAACTCCCATATGAACCCAAAATAACCACAACTTTGTCTCCCACAAAGAACACCCTCGATTCATACCACGTGATCACAATCGTTAGTAATCAACTCCCTCAAGAGCTACCAATCCAGTAGTAGAGATGGAACTCCATAAGAGCAAACTTCAATAAGAAGTTATTGGGGTTACATAAAAGAATTGGGATGATTTGGTGAATCAACTAGGTTTTTCACCCAAAAGTTAAAGATTTAAAGTTCTGCCAAAAAGTGGTTTTCGTGTATCAAAAGCCTTAATGAAAAAGGTCTTCAAAACTTGTATTTATAGATGATCAAGAAACTTTAGGCAGTGCATGTCGTTAGAAGTCGTTCAGATGACATGTCTATGTAATTTGAATGACATCTCATGTCTTTACTAATGACCTTACAAACGACCTTTGAAAATACAATACAGTATCGGTTCGATTGAAGTAAATAAGAAACTACCCTTCGAATGTCCTTCCAGATGACATTAAATGTCGTTAGATGCTGCCGTATGAATGACTTCCCATTGTCATTTGACTTAGGAAAAATGCCTTATTTTGACTTAGGTCTTGTAAAGTTATCCTATAGGTCTTGTAAAATAATTTTGACTTAGGAAAAATGCGTTATTTTTTTAAAAGTAGTTTTGAAAAGTATCCAAAATTCATGTAAAGAAATTACAAAACTTAAACACAAACTATATGAAATTGTACCTCATGTTGTGCAAATGTTACGATACTTGAAATTTGGATCAACTTCATGTATGTATGATCTTGAAATTCTATGTAAACTTTGGACATTAGAAATCATGTCCCTACAATTCCACTGATCAATCGAGATTTTAACATTTAGAGGCACTCATTCTCTTAGTGCCAAATGTCGTCGCTCGATACCCCTTTGGGAAATGTCCCTGTTGAATGTTTCTCTGAAATGTTCTCAGTTGTTTAGAAACTCGGGAAGGAACCTTTTGCTTTAAATGATCGAGAAGTGATAACCACTCACGGAGTTGGTCATATATGTCATCTTTGATGGATTGATCAACTAGGTTCCTTTTTTCTACTCCCTTGTCTCCCACATTCATTTTCCTAAGCAATGAATATTGCTATTTAAATATATAGAGGTGTTTTTTCTCACTGGTGGGGTTATTTTAGAGAAGGGAGAACCCGTTGGGATTTTTGTCATCTGACGAGGAGGTGTCCGAAGCATTAGGTGGGGCGTTGGAACAACGGGGGTTTATTTCCCGCAATGGGTTAGTGGACTGAACCAATGGTGGAGTTGAGAATTTCTCAACAATTAGTGATGAGAATTTTCTTTGCTGTGTACGCGACGAGGATCCTCATTGGGAGTCACCTTTTCACTTTGTACATTTTATCCATTGTCACCGGACATTATCTATAAAAATAAAAATTAATGAGTGACTAAATAAATATAGTAATATGAAATTCTAACTAACTAATCAAGTTTACAATTATATATATATATATATATATATATATATATATTTATATATATACACTAATGTATGTCCGTGCCTGAAGGCACACCGAAAATTTTCAAAGTATGTAATCGTAAAACGGTCAAAATTTCATTCCCAACAAAATTAATTGTAATTTAAAAAAAAATCGGCCATAATCTCCTTTGTTTATAGGATTATTCACCCTGTATATAAAATAAAAAATACTCTCACAACAAAAATCCTAATAGTCCATATGCAAATGTCACTTGTCATTAACAAATTAATGAATTAATGGGGTACATAATTCCATATGAGATTTTTTTCAGGAAAACAATTCACATGTTCTGCATTAATGTTCTATTTAAATCAATTTAAATATAACACTATAATCACAATAAACTATAAAATAAGAAGAAACTGCGTTAACCAATTCAGAGGGGTAAATGTAATATGCCAATACACGACAATCACAATGGTTGCTTCCAAGTAGATAAGTTTCAGTCTCATCAGATCAGCTCTTGGAGTTGTATGAGGCCTCGTCTGATGATGAGCTCTCTCGTTTAATGCGTTTCAACTCATCATATGCCCAAAAGTTGATTGCCCACCCCACAACTCTTCCTACATCAATCGTGTGATCATATAAACAAACATTATTAATCTCATCTAAATCACCTCAGAATAAAGTGAAAGAATTCAACATGTATTATCACAAAACCAACAATAAAGCTGCACTGGATATGGTTGAAGTGTCCTGTGTTGTATTCTTTCTTTGTTGTGTCTTTTATATTAAATTGATATGGGCATACTGATCTCAATAAATGATAATATATGAAAGCTCCACTGGATACATACATAATAATCTATTTATCTTGCTTTATCTATTGATCAATTCAAACTCCATCAAGATCCCTTTTCATCATCATAATACGTGAAAGCTGCACACGAAATTCACAAAAATAAAATCATTACAAATAATAGTAGAGATAATAATAATAATAAATGTTTTTGCACATGAAGCTCACAAAGTATATCACTGTTATATCTTTCATACTAAATTACAACAAACGTATGCTATGTGCCGAATCGTTCAGCTGATGATATATTCTATTTCCTATACTAAACTGAAATAATAAAGCACATAGGGTTGTAGAAGTACCAGTTGGCGGGTTTCAGCTGTTGCATTTCCTACAGCTGCTGCTACTGCATTTCCTACCTAAAATGTGATTGCAAATTAAATTTGTTTCATGTTGCCATAAATAAAGGGACCAAGTAAAAGTGTTAGTCCATAAATTAGTCTGATATAGCATAGTTTGTGCTTATTAGTAAAATAAATCTCGAGGCCTCAAGTGGATAAAATATGAAACAACTGAGTATATATACAAATTATACATACATACATACATAAATCTATCAGACCTCGGTTTTAAATGGTAGTAGCGACCGAAAAGAAGATATCAGATCTGAAAATGGATATTTAGATCTGTTAGATTCCAGAAAAAATAAGATTCGTTTTGAGATATTGAAGAGTAAATTGACAGAATAAATCAAAACAAAATATAGAGAAGCTGAATTCAGAATATAAAAATATTCAGCGACTGAAAAAAATGATGAAATGAATGTAGGTGAACAGATAAAACATTTTAATTTGATTTCTCTAACGATCATGATTCGGTGGTCTTGGAGTCCTTGTTGTACCGGATTACTATATATAGGGTACCGATTAAGCTCCTGTTCACCTGGACAATGCCTTTGTGGGTCGACACTCGCCCACTTTGGCTATCATATAATGGCACTATTGGCTTCTCTCATCCGATTGAAGAATACATTGATTTCCCTACCCAAATCAACAAATGCCATTTTAAACTTTCACAATGATTACTTAGTTTTAATATACCCTGCTATGAAGTTCAAATTCTGAATACATTTCATAGTTTTAATATATTATGAATCATTTATACAAATACAATAAATGACTAACTCCACTCTAACAAATTCTAGATTTATAACTGTAACCAACTCTACTCTACTCTACTCTACTCTACTCTAACATATTATAACTAATTCTGAATAAACATATCGAAAACATGTTTACATATAATATTATAACATGTTATAACTGGAAACAAACAGTGACAACATGTTACAACTGGTTGACTACCGAGGGAGAGCACCCCATGGTGCTCGAAGTGATTGGGTAATGCATGAATACAGGTTGGAGGAGAGAGAATGTGAAACTGCCTCAGGCTTGCAGGTGCAACATTAACTCTGACTTATTATTCTTTTCTTTTCATAGATTTTTACCAATTGTGCATTTATATACGTTGAAGTTACCCCTAAAATAAAAAAGAAATAAATAAAAATATCAGTTAAAGCAAAACTCATTTGGTGATTGATTGATTAACATGCTATCTTTGAACAAAATAAAGTTGTTGGATGATTATGCAACGTGCCGCATTTTCAAGAAGAGTTTGAATGGCACAAAGATTGTAGATCAAAATAATTACGGGACCACAACTTCAGTTAGTGATCATTCATTCTGATGGGACAAAGATTGTCGATCAAGAAGAGTTTGAATGGCACAAATATTGTAGATCAAGAAGAGATTTACCTATAGTATGGACCTTTATTCTGAGGGGAGAAGTGAAGATATGGAAAGCTCTGATTATATCCAATGCCATCAGCATCAACTTCTTCATCCAATATCAATACTTCCACTTTTCGGAAGACTTATTTAGCTTTAGAAATCCATCACTTCCAAATAAAACATATAAAAAATTATGCTCAATTTTTAATTTTAAAACTTCAGATTCCAAAGTGGATAAAATACAAATGCAATGTAGAGGTAATTTGTTATTAGTGGCTCCATCTAAATATAATAATCAAATAATTTATCTCCTCTTCCACGTAAAAAGACAACTGTTGGTGTTGTATTTGAGGTTGGCTTTGAAGGGCTGGTTTAGAATTGTTACCTCATCAGTTGATTAGGTTACCGTACTTTAAGATGTCTTTGTAGATAGCAAATAGAGGCAATTCCTTGATGCGAAGGGCACTAGGAGTGGTCTTTCTCCATTTAAATAGGATGACACACGAACTGCTCGATCAAGTGTGTTCTTAAAGAGCTCAATCAGACCTGCTAGATCCAGAAATAAATAGATCAAATATGTGTAAGTTCATAATAGACCTACTCCAAGCAAAAAAAAAGGGAAACACTGTTGCTGGCATTTCAGAACTGCTATATCTCGAATAAAGAAGATTTTGTATAAAACAACAATAAAAATCTTGAACATTGTCTTTACCCTTATATAAGAATAGGAAACCCTAGTCTCAACCCAAAACTAACTGAACATATAAAACTCGACTTAACAAATTTCAAATGGCACCTTATAGCTTATGTTTAATGCTGATTACATCTTCGTCGACCACAACCTAATAGTGGAGAATTGATAAAATAACACGGGATTATTTTATCCCCTGCCTATCATGAGGAATTTATATTATTAAAAGTGGTTCAAATAACATAGTAAATCACCGGACAAATGTGGTGCTTATAACACGGGGGATTATCTGATCCCCTACCTATCACTAGCTTTTTATTGCTTCAGTGGTTCTCGGTAAAAGATCAAGCAAAGTAGTCGCACAAATTTTAACAAAATAAATAACTAATTTCCAGTGTTTCAATAAATAAAAACTAAGAGTGAGCATATTGTAATACCCCATAATTTTATCGATATTTATTTAAGGGATTAATTAAATTAAATCTGAATTAATTGAAAATTAATCCGGATATAAATACTTACGAGATGTGATTTGGTATTTGATTATGATGTGTATATATGGCAATATATGAATATTGAAAATATTAAAATTATCGCGAGACTGAAATACGATAATTTGGGAAATTTAGTTGGGACGCGCGTGTCAGTCGCGTCAGGAATGTAATTATTTGAATTAAAAAGTGAATTTTATTTTTTATCAACCGAATGGTCATTTTGAGTGCACCAACGAGTCCGGAAGGGTCAAAATAGTCAGAAAACACTAGCCGGGGGTTTAGTTTGGGTCCCAGGGCATTTTTGGGCCATACCGGCAACTTAAAAGGGTATTTTGGTAATTTTGAAATTTTGGGGATTAAAACCTACGAATTTTAGGAATTAATTATATATTATTTAGGAACCCACTAAGCCCATTATCTAAATTAGGTGAGTAGGGGGCTACGGGAGTTATAGGAGAGTTTGAAGAAGTTCTAAAAAGAAACCTCCAACCACCATCTTCAACCTTGGGAGAAAATACGTAGAGAAAGGAGAGAATCCACCTTCATTCACCAACATCAATTCTGAAGAACAATCTAGGCAAGTGATTTAATATTTTTAGTGCATTGAATATGTCTTCCATGTTTAGTGTAGGAATTTTCTTATATTGAAACTTTTGAAGAAAACCCACGAAATTGTTGGAGAAACTTTGAATTTGGGTTAGGATTTGCATGTAGAATGATAATGGACTGATTTAATATTTGAAGAGTTATATATGATGAATTAAAATCAGATTTATGATGAGTAATTGGGCATAAGAAAATTATGAGTTCATGTTCATAGGGTTTGGGAAATATTTGGAGGTTTATATAAATTTCTTGATGATTTGTAAGATTTGACCCCTAAAATATGTTAAGGGATGATCTAGGATGAATAGAAATGGCTTAAAAACGTTAGAACATAAATTGGATGGTCTTAGGGTGAATTTAGAGAATAGAATAATTGATAAAAATGGACTTGGGAATTTCTCGGCTGAAACTGCCATCTCGTTAGAAGATCTGCCCAGGTCGTTCGAACGACCTCGTTCGAACGAACTTCTAATGAGATGCTAGTATGACTTCTAACGAGTTGGTATTTCATTCTAAGCCCTTCGTTCGAATGACCTCGTTCGAATGAGACATCTAACGAGTTGACAGAATTGACTTTTTGGCCTGATTTGATTTCTAGTATCCCGTAGACTTATTTAAATGGTGAGATAGCCTTCCCTTATTAACTAGTGGGTATAGTTGGGAGATTGGGGTACATTGAGGAGTAAAACTTAGAATAGTGTCTTAAACCGGATGACATTTGTGGATTGGGAAGCGAGTAACTAATCACGAAGTGAGAATAATTGATAATTTAAATACATATAAATCGGGGACTTGTGATTTGTATAACACTAATTGTTGGTATAAGAACGGGAAGTATACCACTAATGAAATATTGTGATATCTAAGATGTGTGAATGCTTAGTATATGTAATTATTTGTGTATAAAATACCTACCGTACTTGCTATCATGGGAGGTCGGCGTTCGTTCAGGGCCATCAAATCTTTGTGTGCCTAGGGGGGGATTTAGATTGGTACCTCGAGGACATAGGTCAGAGAAGGGCTTTTTGAGAAGTTAATAAGTCTGCTGATCATGGGAGCGTAGGTATGTGCCTGACCCATGTGATGTGAACTATGTTCGCCTCCATTATTTGTGATTGTTGTTAATGAAACGTTTCCTGAGAGATTCGGAATACGTGATCCTCATGTACGTGATGTACCAGGATTTGATAGCAGAGTGTGTGAGCACCGCAGCTTAGTCTCGGGGTGCTAGTATTGTGTATTTATGATGAGAATAATATACTGTTAATTGAAATGAATTATCGCATATAAATGTGAGGATAAATAATAGCAACAGTTTGTAAAGTGAAAATGGAAGATCTCTAGAAATTAGTAGTACTAACATGGGAAAACTGTGTAGCAAGTTATAACACACTGTTAAATAAAAGTTGTTGGAAAAATTGAATTGGATATCGTTTAAACATGTTGGAATTCAGTATCGGTCTAGTTAGATATGGGAACAACTAGAATGGGTACGGGTACAATAGGAGTGCACAATTAGTTGAGAGGTGAGGAACTCATGTGAGTGCACACACTATCATGTACTTTATATTCACTGTTTAATGATATTAAACACTTGAAAAAAATTTAGACTATTTTCACAATTGGGCTCTGACCCGTTTTCTTTCAAATCTATTTTTTTTTTGTAAAACCTTTTAGGTGCCCAGCCACAAGGACACCATGCATAGGAGTTCTATTCAGGTGACGTGCTGTAGCTGCTGTGGAAGTTACAGGACCTTGACAGTAGACGCCTCCATCTTCGATCTTGATTCCATTATCAGATTGTCTTATTTTGTTGGGCATGTCGCCCCATTCCTTTAGAGACATATTACATTTCAGTTATATAAGACTTTGGGTTGTAATTAATGTAGTGATGCAGACTTAGTATTTATTTATTTCAGTATTTGGATTGCTGTGAGGAGTATTCCTCCAGACTTATTATTAGTTGATGGTTATTCTATTGTGACTATATTATGGTGGTTATGTTAGCATTTCATAATTCACGTATTGTATGTTTACCGAATTAAATTAAAATTGACAACTCACTTTTTAAATACTAGGTGGTTAGTAATTATTAAAATGTTTTCGACAGTGATGCTATGAACCGAACCAACTTGGAATTTTGTATTAATTTAATAAAGGAGTAGCTACCCGGTATTTAATTACTCGGGGTGTCACACATATATCTAAAAAAGAATGAATCTGTGTAATCATAATCAATGTTTAATAACAAAGAACTAATCAAACTAATGGCAAAAGTTTGGCTCTAATTGATATCTAACAAAATTAGAAGTCTGGGATATGAGCTCATAAATATAGAACTAATCAAACTAATGGAAAAGGTTTAGTTCTAATGATAAGAACTAAAAAATATATACTAATGATACACAATTTTTCCGTCTGAGATGAGAATTATATCATCGAATAAGTCATATGTTTTGGGTGCAGGACGGAGGAGTGATATCACAGCTATCCCTTTAAGAAAGTTACAACAAGCGGCCAAGTAAATGTTTGCAACCATTAAGAAAGTTACACCAAGCGGAGAAAAACATCATTTCACCTCAAGGCGAAGACACTCCCCCGATGTCACGGTAAACAAAATTGTCACTCACAATTATCACACAATTTTTAGAAAATTCCCAACAATACAGATGCTTGGAAAAGGCAATAACAAACTGTGATACTATAAATAGAGAAACCTATTGGATTTATAAAACAAATTATAATACCATAAATAAAATGAGTTAATAGACAACAAAACAAACAAATAAGCCACAACAGGGAATGTGGCATCTCCCAAAACATACCTTGTATACCGAATGTCCTCCTTAAGAGATGTCATTTCTTTTCGAATGTGCTTCACTCTTCAGCAAAAGATTTTATCCATTTGTCAGGTCGGAATTGCATTACATGCTTACGGATACCATTGGTGTAATAGTATTTCATCTGAAAATAAAGACACGTGTCAACACATAATCAAAGAATCATCATACTCGCGCTCATGTTTCAACTAAGTAATGAAGTCATAAATTTATTGGAACCCAATATAAGAAACACAAAGCCCTGTTTATATGCGTTGATACATTGATGCCTTCAAACAGAAAAACTATAAAGATAATGGAAAGGCAACTCAACAATATATATATAGTAAAACATCCCCAATATCTAATTGATTAACCGAATAAGTGAATAAATGGAAAAACAAAGAATTTCACAAACATGTAACTCACAACTTTAAAATCGGGATTGAGTCTCCGATTAAATTTAATAAAAAATGAAATAATGATAAAATCAAACAAACTAAATAAGCATTGACGCATCATCCTTCCAAATTATGCTCAAAGACCCCTCTGACCCCTAGACTTTCTTCATGAGAAAGGCCTTAATATTTCGTGCAACATCTTGTGTTCAAATCTTGCACTGCCCTCCAATACATATATTAATTCCCACGAAAAGGGAAAAAATGAGAGTAGAAGAAAAATAAACAAATCCAAAAATAATAAATGGAATATAGTGTCCTTGTGAAGTATATTAGTTGGGGGTCCTTGTGAAGTATATTAGTTGTTAGTCCCAAAACCAAACACTGATATAAAGTAATTTGCACCCTGAAACCAAACTTATTTTCCCCAAACTAATTCTCACCCTAAACTAATTTGCACCCTAAAACCAAACCAAACAATTTTTATTCGAGTTATAAAAATGAAGTTAGAAATCGTAAATCAAACCTCAGAAGTAAAAAAAATAGTGTTAATACCGTAGAATTATAATCTATGAAGTCTAGAGGTCTCCATTCTGCATAAGATAAAATGCAAAAAATCCACATGTTAAATTCCCATCTTTGTATGCATATTCACAAATTAATGTTGAACCCGCATTGATATATACATAAAAGAAACAAAGAAATTTTGAAACAAATATAAAGACCCTTTGAATCCTAAATCGAAACCACACATATATATTCATAAATGCAGACAAAGCTTTAATACATATCTTACCAATAAAAAAGCCCTAATTTTGAAACAAATCAAAAGACCCTTTGAATCCTAAATCGAAACCACACACATTAATATTAATAAATGCAGAACATGTACAAAAAACCCTAAAAAAGAAATCAACATTAGAAAACTTCAAAATCAAAACCATATATTAGATCCAATATTGAGAATGTAGTCATAAATGCAGAGCATGTACAAAAAACCCTAAAAAAATCAACATTCGAAAACTTCTAAATCAAAACCATATATTAGATCCAATTTGCACCAAAAAATCTACAATATTGAGAATGAGATGCCATATTAGATTCGAAGTACCCAAAGTTAGATCTGCAAACAAAAAATAGAGAGAGAATGACCTGTAGTAGTAAATTCAGATGAAATCGAATTCTTTAGTTAAAAATGAAGCATGTCCAAAAAGATGAGAGCAATTTGTGATAAAATATATGTCCCAAGCACACCCGATTGACAATTTTTTATAAAATATTCCTGCAAAAAAGAATTCAAAACAATATTTAACTAATGGTGATAACCAACAAACTAATGGAGATAACCAACAAACTAAGTATATGTGCGAAAATATTTAGATAAGGTCAAAAGTTTGAGCCCAAATAAAAAGTGTTTTCAATATTTAAAGAATTCCCATTCCATAACCCTCAAAAATCTTAACAGATACCAAAAACCAAACAAATAGAAAAAACATGTAAAACTAAAAAAAATGTCAAGAAACCTCGATTGAGTTTGATTACAACTCATACAACCCTAGATCTAAATGTAAGAAACACGTACCTTTGGTTGTGGCTCATGTTCACACTTCAAAATCGCAAATCAATTTTGTATTACCCAAAAACATCAAATCTACAAACAAAACAAAACCCCATATCTACAAACATCAAATCTATAATGAAAACCACAGATATGTGTGTGCGTGTCTATGGCGGTGGAGGCGGTGGAAGCGGTGGCGTCCCCAGATCTGTGTGTGCATGTGTATGTGTGCGTGTGTATGTGTAGAGAGATTACCTGAAGATAGTAAAGCTGGAAGAGTGCGGCGATGATGGAAGCGGCCGGAGTGGAAGCGTCGACAGATATCGTTAGGGGGATGGGTAGAGAATGAGGGGAGGGGAGAGAATGAAGGATAAGGGGAGAGACGAAATTAGAGAGACGGGGGTAGGTTTTGGGATACGCGTGTGTTGTGAGGGGGTGTCTTGTGAGAGCCATTTTGGTTTCCTAACAACCATTAGATTGTACACGTGGCAAAATATATACCCTTTGATTACTTTGATAAACATAAACATAAGATGAATAGTAAAACACCATTGTCCCATATTATATATAGATATATATATATATATATATATATATATATATATATATAGAGAGAGAGAGAGAGAGAGAGAGAGAGAGGGGAGAGAGAGAGGCAGGCTCTTGTGCACACTAAGTTTGCACAGTGCTGGCGCATACAAATTTTTTCAAAGCATTAAAAAATATATTTTTTAGTTGAATTTTTTATGTGTTATTTAAATATTTCAACGGACCCATGTAAAAAAAACATCTGAAAATAATTTATTTTTGCTATTTTTAAAAAATCGGTCAAACTTTTGCAGCTTTTAAAGTGCTTAAAAGCAGCAAAAGTTTGACCGACTTTTTAAAAATAGCAAAAAAAAATTAGCCGATTTTTTTAAATGGGTCCATTGAAATGTTTAAATATCACACAAAAAAATCAAGTCAAAAATATTTTTTTACTATTTTAAAAATAAATGGTGTTCACATGAGCCTGACTCTCTCTCTCTCTCTCTCTCTCTATATATATATATATATATATATATATACATAATCCCCATCCATTCATTATTAGTTTTTAAATATCAAAGGGTTTTTGCACGTGGCTATCTAGGAGGAAGCGTATCCATGATTAATGTATAGATGTCTGTGACCTTAATTCGGAATCCCATATTCTTCTACTTGTTGACAAGATTAATTTCAAAGTGCATATGTCCCGAGACATCATAGTCTATGGCAATGCCCTCTGCACATCGTTGTATCCATAAGAAGTGAATTTTTTTCTACTTTCTCTAATAGCATAAGAAAGGTCATGGCTACATTGGGATTATGTACGCATAATATATTCTCTATAGCATCATCCTACATTTTTGGCATGAAAAATAGAATATGATCGAATAGGTGCTCTTGCTATAGATTAACACCACAATTTTCATGGTAGTTAAATTAATATATCTTCTTATTCCCATACCTATAAATAAGATTACCCTATAAATTTTATGCATTAATACCAGATATATGTAATAACCCTTATTATTGAGTAATTATTTTTATATTAATATGACATGTGGGGTAATTATATAAAATAATGGAAGTTGGGGTAAATATTATTTTATGTGATTTAATAGATAATATTTACGGAGTTTTGCACATTTCCCGTTAAGAGAAGGTAAATAGCATCATATTGTGTTTTATTACGTCGTTGTGCTTTAAGCGACGGTTATGTCATATATTACAATTGGATCATTAGTAAAGAATTAATATGACGTTGGAACATGAAAAATTGTTTGATATTTCGGATGCCAATTTTGAAGGAACGGTTAGTCCGAAAATGGTTGTGATAGTCAAAACAAGTGCCATGTTGTATTTTTGGGTTTCGGGCACTTTTGACCGGTTATGACTTAATTACGTTCTTACGAGTCATCGTAATTGTGCAGTAACATTTAAATGATAGACATAATATAATTTGGGGTATTTATTTGAGATCATTTCATGCTTTAAACTTAGAGAGAGTTAGAGAGAAGAGAGAGCTTGGGTGAAAATGGATAGAAAAGAGAAAATTGGAGATTTGGATCTTGGAAACGTTGCTACGGGAAGATAATTCAAGACTAAAAACTTGAGGCAAGTTTCTAACTTGCAAATGTAAGATTTAGTGTGGATAATTTTCATATATGGTTGTGTTTTTAAGAATTAACCATTAATGGATTTTTGATGATTTTAGTGTTTAAACCCTTAATCTTTGATTTAAACCTGATTTGAGTTGGAAATATTAGTTAGTTATTGTGTAGGAATGAAGTGGGTAAATTGTTTATTTATGAGGTTGAGATTAGATGGAAGAATTGAAATTTGGTAATGTAGGGTTTATATCTACCCGTAGACCAATCTGGGCAATTTGACCAGGGAGAATCTATTCGCCTCCCTCAGCGAATCGATTTGCTAATAATGAGGGCTATATGTCTGAGGAGCCGAATCGATTCGGGTTAAGGACGAATCAATTTGGGATGAGACAGGAAGTTGGTTTTTCTTAGCCGAATCGATTCGCGTTTTGGGCGAATCGATTCGCGTTTTGGGCGAATCGATTCACTACCAGGGGTGAATCGGTTCGGCCCTAGGCGAATCGATTCGAAAACCCTATTGTTTTATAGTGTTTTTCCAACTTGGTTTCTAGTTCTTTTCTTTTAGTTTTAAGGCTTAGGAACCTTCTCTTGGGAAGTAATAAATAGGATTAGGGGTTCATATTAGGAGGATTAATACTCTAGATTAATATGGGGGTAAATTCGGCATAGTTCGGGGGTTATTCAATAGAGGTTAGTGTCATTTACTCTAGTGAGCTAGCTTCGGACTAAGGGAGAGTTGGGTGATACAGTTTAGGACTTTTGGGAGACTAGCATTGAGGAAAATTTTCCCTTAGTGGCCTATGGTATTACTTTGAACTCTTGGAGACTAGTATGAGGATAATTGTACTTTGTAGCCTATATCATTAATAAATCATGACTTCGTGAATAAGAAATGCATATTTTAAATTGGCACATATTGCTAAGCATAAATGATTTTGATAATGTAAAAAGTGAATGTTTTAAATGGGCATAACTTGTAAATGATAATTTACATATACACACCTCTCTAAATGCTATCATAGGGGAAGTTACGCGCATGAGGTGAAGCCCCCTGGCTAGTGAATGCAGGGTGAATAAAGTCTTTAGCCATAGGACCGATTATTGTATATTGTGTGATTATTATTCGAAGTGAGGTAATTCTGGGTGTGGTTATGACTCACTGTCGAAGGTATATGGCCGCGTCCCAACGTCATGTGGTGTAGGATGCCCAGATTGTCAGGGTGATAGGCCCTGGTAGATGATAGCTATTTAGGGGTGCATCCAGTGTGGTGACTCCCGGAAGGATGGTCTTAGAATCATTATATGATGTGATTATAACTATTCTTATTAAAGTGGGAATATTATTGATAGGAAAGCATTGTGTGAGATAAATTTCTTTGAATATGTTTTCTAAGGAGAAAACGAATTGTAAAGTTAAGTTGTGTAAAACTGAAATAAAATCTCATTAAGTGAAACTTAGATATTTTCTCATGCGTAAATGAACATTGATCATCGTCATTGATTTTGCGCTAGGTTGTGCTTTTAGATTGAGAGGTGAAAATTCTTATCATTATTTGTGAGAGTGAGATAAGCTTATGATGATGGTAAAATATTCATAACTATCATGCATTTTATTCACGTGGTGTTCATATCAAACCGGGCCCTGACCCGTTTATATCTCTTTGTTCTGGCTGAATTATATATTCGCCTAGGTGCTCCACCATAAGGACGCTCGTATTGACCCCTCCAAACCTGTGTTTGGGAGATATAACATTTTGTCATTGTTGTAGGATATTCGTTATAGACACTTCTATATTTTTGTATTCTAGCTATGATCATTCTAAATATTCGGGTGTGTTTCCCATGTTTTGTACTTGTTTAATATAATGTGATATTTATTGTAATACTCGGTGTAATCTTCTTGTAATGGTCTGTTAACCGGTAACTTATTCGGTTATTACATTATGTATGATTGTTATACAGTTACTCGTTTGTTTTTATATCCACCTTCTTTTCAAATTGTATTGTCTAAATGATTTTTCTTTAAACTCATAAATTAAAATTGGCATCCGTTTTTTAAAATAATTGATGGTTATTTCGTATTATTATTTTAACGATAGTGATGCTACGAATGGACCATCTATGATTTCTGTATTTATTGGAGTATTGGTCTGGCCACCTCTTATTTTAATAAGCAGGGTGTCATAAGATATAAAGGCAGAACAATTGTAAGTGTTAAGACATAGTTGTGACACCCCACCTAATTAAAGCGTTGGTTTATATGGCTCATTCTCTACATCAAGGTCAGAAACATTTTAAAGTTACTAACCACCTATTAAATTAAATAGACCGGTGCCAAATTTTATCTTGCAAAAATTAACAGAATGAGGAAATAATTAATAATCAAACTGGTAACTGAGTCCAACACATATGAATAATATGAATAAAAATGATCGAATCACCATCGTTTCAACAATAAAATAAAACAGTAAATTGAAATAATAACCTGGACACACTAAATCTGAGGGCGACATGCCCAATTGAGTACTGAAATAAAGTCCCTACACTAAGAATTAATGAAGGAAGCATCAATAGCAAAGTCCTTAAACTTCCACACGAGCTCCATCTATGCATCCCCGGATGAAATCCTTAATTTAGGCGTACCTATGGAAGGACACCTAAAAGGTTTTGGAAAAGATTTTTACACAGTTTAGAGTCTAAATAAAATATTTTAAAAATATTTAGCAAGAAGTTAAATTGCAATATTTAAATATGCATGCACACCCTTCATAATTAAGGTAATGTCGCACTCTCTTTAGGTATAACTCACCCCTCATCAAATGTGCAAACTTAACGCTTGCCTTCTAACCTTCCTAGTTATGCTACCTCACCTACTAGCCACATAAGACCTCTTTTTACGGCACTAATCTAACCCGAGTATTCTCACTTCGATTATTAAGTTATCTTCACATTAACTTATTAATCTGTATAACTACATAAAATCATATAACGTTTACACTAGTTATATAGGAAACCTCTTTTCAAATCATATAACTTTCACACTGGTTATATAATAAATACATTCACACTTATGTATTAATCACATAGATAATTATCTACTCATATTATATACATATTAATATAATACAACATTCACACACATGTCAAGTATAACAACCATCCATTTCTGAGTAATAACTCACCAGATGCTCTCTATAAAATACTATCATGTTCCAGCTATGCCCACTCTAACTTGGCAACCTCAAGTTGAACTCACTCTCGATCTTGTGTAAAAATAATAATAATAATAATAATAATAATAATAATAATAATAATAATAATAATAATAATAATAATAATAATAATAATATTAATAATAACAATAACAATAATAATAATAATAATAATAATAATAATAATAATAATAATAATAATAATAATAATAATAATAATAATAATAATAATAATAATAATAATAAGCATTGTGGAGGCGACCATAGTTCTCCGAGTGTGAGACAAAATCATACTTGTGACGTCTCAGCCTGAAAAAAATCACAACATATAAATACTAACTGTTATTACCTGGGTATTACTCTATCCGTGCTTCTCAAGCCACGGGATTCCCTCACATCGTGCAACCTACTATGATAGCACTAGAGGGGTAGGTATTTCTATAAATATCATTCACACCAATATCTATATTGCACATAATATATATATATATATATATATATATATATATATATATATATATATATATATATATATGTGTGTGTGTGTGTGTGTGTGTGTGTGTGTGTGTGTATTTACTATCACACTAACTATATACATATATTTAATAAAAGTCCGGCTTACATGTGCTTATGACCTGACTTGTAATTTAATTAATCACACATTAATTATTTTTTTACTCAAGTAGTGTCACCCAAATACAGTACCCCGACTCACTCATTCGGTCCGTATTTTCACCCTTTAGAAAGTTCTACAAGAGTCAAGCATGGGGTATCCTATTTAATTTATTATAGATATATAATTAATTACTGAATTTAACGAGGGTTGTTAAACTTAATAATGGAATTTTGTCCAGAGAAATATCTTACTCAAATTCTCAACCTTTAATTTAATTAATTTCACCTCAATTAATTTTATCCAACTGGTGTTACTCCAGCAATAATGCCCACACTCACTTACTTGGTCCATTATTTTACCCTTTGAATTAATTTAACCCAATTTCTAATATTTAGATTAGTACACTATCTAAATAAATTGTATCTTAAAATCCACCTCCCAAGGCCCTAAGTATTTTCTCCCTTTAATTTTCTTCACACTAAATAGAGCCTTAAAAATATCCCAAACTATAACGACGGCAAAATTGGCATTCCAAAAAAAAATCCTTACAGTCAGTCAAATGACGTCAAATGTAGTTCGAATGACATTCCAGCATCGGTGGAACAACTTCATGGGTCATTCGAACGACCCTCTATATTTTCGGCATTCGCCTTCCTCCCGAAATTGGTCCTAGTTTTCTACCATTGTTAGGACCTTAAGATTTTCCTCTTAGAATGAATAATTCAAACCATTTTCCTGTCACATAATTACTTTTAATAATACGCTTCAATCATCATATTAATCTTCAAGATCATTAAATTTCTAACTTTCCCCAATATCTCCCTATTTGGGTTTGTAACATTTTATCCCGGTCTTAACCTAGATACAATTCTATGGATCTAAATATTATTTGGTTTCGAGTAAACATCATATTCTAACAATCCTATTTCACAATCCATCATCAATTTCTTATTTAATTTACACAATATTCTCAAATCACCAAAAACCATTTCATATGATAGACCACTCCCCAAAATGATTTTTTCTCACACCCATTGTGATAGACCACTCCCCAAAATGATTTTTTTGTCACACCCACTATGATATGAATTGAAATACTGCGATTATTTCATGGGTAAATTCGTAGGGTTTGATTCCCTTTAATGTAGACGAAGATTTAATGAAAAACACACCTCCCTTGTTGATTTGGCTCCCCAAAGCACTCTCAATTACTCCCTCTTTTATCCTATGCAAAGCTAGGGTTTTCTTATTGAGTTATGTCTGCCAAAAACTCCTTAATATAGGTTTTATATTACTAATCCCAAAATTAATTCTATGGTCCCATCCCAACTGACCCGAACACCCCGGTGTGAGCTCGGTTATTCCTAAAAAAGCCCTGAGCCCCAATTACTACCTCGTGAGTACTCTTTTTTTACTATCTCGATCTATTCGGAATCAACTATGCACTCAAAAGCATCATCCGAGTTATTTTACTAAAATCTCACACCTCATCCTCAAATTATGACACATGTGAATTTTAAAAATAACCCGAATTAATAAATTCTTAATTCCCTAATTTAATTAAATCCCTTAGATTAATTAAATCCTATATCACCAAATTATATTATATATCATCTGAAATATGGGGTGTTACAAGAGTTTGAAATTCTTTGTATTATCAATCGAAGCAATCCAACATTACTATCCAATAGCAAACTGACAACCAATAATTATCTCGTACTCTTATAATGTATATGATAAAACACATACCAATAATAAAAATATCTCATAGTAAATCTCATCAATTTGGTGCATAAATTAGGGTTTAGTAAATAGCATTTAGAGTAGTTTCTCACTAAATTAGGGTTTAGTAAATAGGGTTTAGGGTGCTTTCTCACTAAGTTAGGGTTGTTTCTCAAAAAATTAAGGCTTAGGGTACTTTCTCACTAAATTAAGGTTTAGTATAGAGGGTATTTTTCCACTAATCTAGTTTTTTAAACAAATGGAAAAATTTTCCAATACTTAGGGTTTACGAATTGAAAATTTTTAAAAACGGTTTGAGGCAAATTATAAATTGAAAATTCGGTTGGTTTTTTACTAACTCAGGGTTTAGGGCAAATTAAAATGAATGTTGAAATAATCACACATAGACATGTACACATATACGCCCATAAAATACACACACATTGCATATATAGACACATATACACATATATACATTTGAATACACACACACACACATGCGCGAATACACATATATAGACATAGTACACACACACACAAGCAGACATATACATGATTTATATATACACACATATATAAAAAAAATATACATAAATACACATACACACATAAATACACATGTAAAGATATACACACACACAAATATATATATATATATATATATATATATATAGGGGGAGAGAGAGAGATAATGAGATAATGAGTGCATGTGAAATGGCTAAAAGGTTTAAGGTTTGTGAATAAAAATAATTGTCACATCTCAGAGGCATGACCACCTGTCGTGACCCCATTTTTTTAACATCGTCATTCGTGACTATATAAACATAATTGGACTGGTCACGGACCGTGACCATGACCCACTGTCGTGAAAAATTCAAGATGGTCACGACCCAAATCCATGACCACGTTGGTTGGAATTTTGATCATGGTCAGTAACATGGTCATCACCAATGACCAAGACCATATTTGGAGGAGCGATTGCTCTGCCATCATGGTCACAACCACAGATACAACTCAAACTAGTCATAGACCTAGTCTCTAACAACAACCGTGACCTAAACTGGTAATGGAATAGCTCACGTGTGGTTCCACGATGGTCATAACTTTGTGCCATGACTCCCTAGCCATGGACCAAGCTTGTGATCAGATTTTGGTAACCATCCACCTAATTTTGGGGTAGTGGTGGTTGTTCCTATCTTTTTTTATAATCGGTAGACAAGTAACCTCATCATTTTATGTGTGTTGATGAAGATAAGCATAACCTTTTAATTTTTCATTACTAAATCTTGTAGTATATTTTTTTTTTCTTTGAGCAGAGGTAATTGTTGTAGTGGTAGGTAAAGAATTCAGTAGTTGTCATTCACATGTTATCTAACCCCAAGATAGGAGTTTTATAATTTAGGGTATGTGTCATTGCGATGACAAGTAAGTTCAACACAAATTAAAAAGAAAAGGAAATCACCAAAGCAAATAAAGAATGTAAAGAATGCCAATCACATGACACAACATTTACGTGGTTCAGCAAGAATGCCTACGTCCACGGTGGTGCTCTCGATATTATTTCTCTATACTCCGGGGAGTGTTTTACAGGAAAAATAATACATGCCTTTTTCCCCCCAGGCTTAGGGTTTGTTATATACATGTTTATTCTCGAGGAGTGGGGGTGTTAGACTCCCCCACGTCAGTCCATAACCCCTATAATATATGCATCTGAGATTTTAGGAACTTTATTGAGTTGTAACTGAATTGATTGGGATGCGAGGCTCCCAGAGTTTGCGCCATTTTTATTGGACTACTTGTCTTGGGCCAAAATGAGAAATCGAGGTACCCATAATTTCCCCTAAAGTTGTTGGGCCACAATTCTGGCTCAATATTTTTAAATGATTTTTCATAATGGCATTTTTGCAAATTATGCAACACTTTCTAAGATTAAAACTCCTCTTCTGAACTGATTTAGGCGGCAGCCCGCTTCGTTTCCCTTGCGCTATGATTAGAAATGTTTAAAAATCCTTCGGAGAAGTGTTTTCCATACTTCTAACCCTCTCCAAGCTCACGCTTTTGCGCTTTCATTCTCAAGTCTTCGTCTTCCAATTTCTCTATTCTTCATCATCTTTGCTTGTGATTTTACATTATCCCAAGCTAATTTCTCACTTAGTAAGTTCCCCTTGCTCTTTCTCTTTGCTTTTTCTGCTGTCATTTCTTTGTATCTGTAATTAGGGTTTGTGAATGGAGAAAATAGGCAATAGAGCAGTACCCGAATTTAGGAAGTTTTATAGCATCCTAGATTGGGTAGATATTGAATATGCCCCGGTCCCTCGTAATGTTAGAGAGATTATGGATGCTCACTGGATTCATGTTGTCCTATTGTCCCTAGGGGGTCTTACTTCCCCCCCCCCCCCCCCCCCCCAAGAAATTTGTTTTTGCATTTCTTTGGTTATTTCAATATTGTCCCTCCATAGTGTTTGCCAAACATCTGTAAGATTGTTAATGGTGTACATAGAATAAATAAACTATATGGCACCAATCTAGGGCTTGCTGAGATCTGTTTTTGTTACTCTTTCTCACGAACAAGTTTTGGTCTTATTTACCTCAAGGCCAGGAGTCCTGATAGGGTATTGGTTGTAAATCTACCTGATTCCCACAAGGATTATAGCAAGAGGGTTTTCTTGATAGAAATTGGCAGTTTCCTCCCCATACTGAGAGGTCGAGGTTTGACAGGTTCATGGTCCCCATTTATAGGGAGGATTTCATAAGTAGGATTAGTTTTTTCTATGCTCATCGATCCTCTTATTAATGTATGATTTCTCAGATATTCTTATTTCTTTCTTTTCAGCGAGAACAAAGAACTTAGAACCTGCTCTCAGTGATGTTTGAGCTACTAAGTTGGTCAAAGTCTGGAATATAAAGCAACTCTTGGCTGACGGTGAACACCCTCGATCAACAAATTTTCTCTTGGATTATAAGAACGTTGGGTCCAGCTTTATCGCGCGACCTGTGGACAGCATCCCTGAGCTAGATATTTCTGAAGTGGTTGCTGTCGACCCCATCCAATTGGACGAGGAAGGAAGTAGCTCTGGTGAAGGGAGCGAGGGTGCTAAGGTTGGTTCTCGTGAGGATAGCTATAATGGTGAGGAATCTTCTAGCTCGAAAGAAGTTTTAAAGGCTCAAGCTTCTTCGAGCGAATTAAGTAATTCAAATAAGGAAGCTCCTCCCAAGAAGAATATGATTCTTGATGATGATGATGTGCTTCTCACTCGTTGTTAGAAGAAGCATAAATCTGGTGTCGGAGAGATTGCAACTGGTTCTTAGTCTGCTGCTCGTGAGAAGGATAAGAAGAAGAGAGAGGAAGAGCAGTTAAGAAAGAGGGAGAGAAAGAAGGTAGAGGAGAGAAAGCAGGATGAGAGGGTAAATAAGGAGATAGAAGAGGAGAGAAGGGAAGAGGAGATGAGAATGAAGGCGGGTCAAGCACTGGTGCCTATGTCCACTTTGCCCGAGGGGGCCTCTGTCGCCATCTCTCCTCAGTTGTCTCCTGCATTGCTCGAGAGAGCAATTTTTCCTTCTGATCGTGAGAAGGTAATTAGGACTGACCAGATAGCTCTGAAGGTGAGTTAGAGGCTAGCCTTGGTAAGTCTGTCTTTACCTTTCTATGCTTGTAATATTCTACTCAATGATTTTCTTTATTAATGTTATATATTTTTTCCAGTTCGTGACTGACTTCACCATCCTCTATCGCACTCGCAATGAGCTGGTGAAGAGGAATGTTTATTTGGATAAGTAGAATGCTGAGCTGAAAGGGAAGAGTGTCAAGCTGGAAGAAAATTTGAAGACTGTTAATGATGCTCAGTGATCTTTCGATCTCACCCTCACCGAAGACAATCGGGTGAAGTAGGCGGCGGTCAAAGAGATCAGTGAGCTGCGGTAATCCTACAACTTGGTCTACACGAGTAAATTAGTTGTGGTCGAGGAGAATAGGGTGCTGGTACAAAAGGTGAAGAAGGTGGAGGAGAGCTCATACAATGTCGAGTGAGCTACTGCGTACGAGGATACTGAGGTTCAGATAGGCTACATCAGTCAACTGAACTTCAAGAAGGGCTAAAAAAAGACTCTTTTGGATCCTAGAATGGACATCGATTCTCCACTATTTGATGAGCATGATCCAGGCCCAGAGCCTTTTGTGAATGAGGCTCCTGCCCTGGCCATCGACGGTGGTGTCTCTGCTTCTCAAACCGTTCTTGTTGGTGCTCCTTCTACCCAAGTAATCGTAGTTATTCCATCTGAAGGAGGTGTTCCTGCTGTTGTAAATAAGGAAAGGAAACTAACGACCTTAAAGTCAACTGAGGTTGCTAGCTAGCATGTCCTAAGGACTTCTTTTGTATTTTTTCTTTATTTGTATTGTCCTTCTGATTATTGATGTACTTGGAACGTTCCATTTTAATGAAATGAACACACTTTCCTTTCCACATGCTGATTCTTCTTGTCTTTAATTCTTTTTATGGCTTTTAGTTGATTGATGTGGATGAATATATACCTTCTACCTCTCAATTATGAAGGATCCTCGGTCCTAATGCGATCAGTCAAGTTCGCCAAGCCTTTGTAAGGATTTGTAAGTCCCTTAGGTTGAGGAACATGAGTTTTAAAAGATCAGTACGAGCCCATCACCAAGCCGAAGGATAGACTTCAGGAGATGGAAGAGGTTGGTGCTTCTGTTCAAGAAGAGGTGAACCTTCTGAGGGCTAAACTTCTGGATGCCTCCGAAATCAATCAAGTTGGAGAATTTCTTCAGTAGTAGATTGAAACTCTGAGGAAGTAGGTGTCTCCACTTAGGGAGCATGCACCAAGAGTCGCACCTCGAGTTTTGTGAGGTTCTTCTTTATCAGCTGGTCCGCGAGTTAGCACAGGGCCAAGTGCCAACCCTCAAGATTTATGAGTTGCACTTCATCGGTCGGTCCACGAACTGGTACAGATGTAGGGGGTCCATCTAGGGATATGGACGAGCTTTGAGAAGATGTTAATCGAGCATACGTGATTATTACAGGGCTTTAAAGATGTCATGCGGCTGAGGCATCTGTTCAAGAAAGGACCTCGACGAGTGTGGGTTGATGGTTATGACTAGGGTTGGACAGATGCTCCGATGAGGTTGGCAGAGTTTGAAGATCTATCCTTTATTAGGGGATGGTTGAGTACCCTCAGGGAGCTGCATGTCCCCAGGAACTTAGTGCTCTGGTATCGTCACGACATCTCTCCTTCAACTCTGAGGCCTAATCCTTTCAGGAGGGACGACCACTGGGTCCTTATAGATGCTATCGCCAGGAAGCTATTGGAGCTAGATGCGAATGAAGTTGAGCAAGAATTATCTCTTCATTCGGATGATGGCCGAAGATCACAAGTGGCTGATTATCTTACTCGGAGGCCTAATCCTCATTAAGATTTTCTTAATTCAATGTAAATTTTTGTAAATGTAACCAAGTAATAAAATATTTATGTTTTGGGAGTTTTGCCGACTAAACACGTGTTGTGTATTTTTTACTTCATTAAGTTTTCTTTTGATTATCTTTGGCTCTTCGTAGCCGACTAGATTTGATGTGGGTAGAGTTGTTTCATCATGTGAGTATCCTCCCAGTCCAGTATGCTTATGAGATACCATTATGCCCCACTTTACCTTTTAGGTCATGTCGTTAAACTTCTTTAGGTTAAGTGTGGTAATGGCGA
This sequence comes from Sambucus nigra, assembly GCA_949130495.1. Lineage (NCBI taxonomy): Eukaryota > Viridiplantae > Streptophyta > Magnoliopsida > Dipsacales > Adoxaceae > Sambucus > Sambucus nigra. The sequence goes on from OX422222.1 coordinate 74,462,547, forward strand.
GGACACGCCTGGTGTTTGATGTTCTATCCGATCATATTTTCTGAGCCAAACATTGTTTGGTGACCAATTCAATTTAGTCGAACTGCCTAAGGGTCCCCCGTAGGGCTTCATATATTGCTAGGGGCAATGCTAACAGGTTGTTCGTGTTTCATAATGAAAACCTGAGGAGGGTGACTCCATGCTTTTATATATCGAGCAATGTGCATATCGATTGAAAAAGGTGTGTAAGTTATAAAGTCCATAAAACAAAATTAACACTTCGTAGAATGCCAATGTCAAACAATCTTTTATTAAAAATGATGAAAAATGAATTCCCAACTCTAATATTGTAATAAAAGATGAATGAAAAAACTAGAAATAGAATTTTTTCAAGATAGTTGCGTTCCAAGCTCGGGGTATCTCTCTGCCCTCTAGCATTTTTAAGTGATAGGCTCTTTGTAGGTCGTCCCTTGTCACCTTGAATGGTCCCTCCCAATTTCGACCTAGCTTGCCATCGAATGGTTTTACTGCGCTGCCAAGGACTTTCCTTAGGATGTAGTCTCCAACCTGGAATGCTCTTAGATTGACTTTCTTATTATAGTGCCTTACGAGCTATTGCTGATAGCTCACTAGTCTCACTAGGGCTAGCTCTTTGCGTTCGTCAGCTAAGTCAAGTTCAACGAGTAATGCTGCATTATTCTGGCCCTAGTCAACTAGGGTGGACCTCATGGTTAGGAGGCCACCTTATAAAGGTATGATTACTTACATTCCATATGTTAGTACAAATGGGGTTTCACCAGTTGCTCGTCGTGGGATAGTGCGGCGGGCCCACAGGAAATTTGGCAGCTCGCTCACCCATACGCCATTGGCTCGCTCAAGTCATTTCTTCAATCCATCGATCACTGTTTTGTTGGAAGCTTCAGCTTGGCCGTTGCTTTGGTGGTAGGCTACCGAGCTAAAATGGTGCCTGATCTTGTGGTCGTTGCAAAAACTCTGGAAAGGGCCTCTCTCGAACTGCATTCTATTGTCAGTGATAATAGTTATGGGGATCCCAAAGTGTTTAATTATGTTCTTCCATACGAATCTCATCATATCTGCATCTCTGATTTTTGCCAGTGGCTCTTCCTCAATTCATTTGGTGAAGTAGTCTGTCGCGACCAACAGATACTTGCGATTGCCGACAGCTGTAGGAAGAGGGCCCATGATGTACATTCCTTATTGGGAAAAAGGATAAGGTCTGGTAAGTGATCTTAGGTCGTTGGTAGATTAGTGGTCCATAGGAGCATGTCGCTGACATTCTTCGCACTTACAAGCATATACTCCAGAATCTCTCTGCATGTATGGCCACCCGTAGCTTTCTTTCATTTCTCAGAAAGCTAGTGATATCCCTCCAATATTTCTCCCGAAGATTCCTTCATGAAGCTCGTGTAGAACTTACTTTACGTCCTTTGGGTGAACACATTTGAGGTAAGGGTCGGTGAATGATCTCTTATATAGATTGCCCTCAGGAGATAAGTGAAAGCGGGCAGTTTTGACTCTTATCAGATGAGCGACCTTCTTATCAACTGGTAGTGCACCATCCTTCAAATAGTCCCTCGGGGGGTCCATAAAATTTAGAACTGATTCTATCTGTAGAATATGGCCCATGTCTGGCAGCTCTTCGCTCTGGTTGATGCTCAGCTGTGTGAGGAAGTCTATAGGGATTGTTCTCTTTAAGTCAGAGTCGATTGTTGAACTCAAGGCTGCTAGGGCGTCGGCATGACTATTTTGTCTGCTTGGAAATTTTTAGACACTGACTTCCTCAAAGTTGGGCAATAACCTTTTTGCTAAGGCGAGGTAGGCGGCCATTCTTTCGTCCCTCGCGTTGAAGTCCCTACTTATCTTATTGGAGACAAATTGTGATTCTACGAACACCTGTACCTATTTTTTCCCCAAAACTTGTGCCTTCTACAGGTCTGCTATCAAATCCTCATATTCTGCCTCGTTATTGGAGGCTTCAAATCCAAGTCTGACCCCCTGGTCGAAGATTGTATCTTCTCGGGTAACGAGCACAATGCCTACTCGAGCCCCCTTTGAGTTGGAGGCTCCATCAACAAATAGTATCTAGACACCTCCTGCTGAGTGATATTCCCTCTGATCCATGGATTGAAGTTGGTCATAAGGTTGTTCGCCTGTGAACTCCGCGATGAAGTCAGTGAAGACCTTCCCCTTGATTGCATTCCTTGGTTGGAACTGGATGTCAAATCTTCGAGCTCGACTGACAACTTCGATAGTCTACCGGATAGATCCTCTTTCCACAGGACTGCTTTAAGGGGGTGTGACATTAGGACAATGATAGAGTGTGCTTAGAAGTAGTGCTTCAGTTTCCTCGAGGTTACCGCTAGTGCAAAGGTGAGATTCTACAGTGGTAGGTATTCCTGCTCGGCATCCAATAGGCTCTTGCTTGCATAGTAGACCGGGTGCTCGATTCTAGTTCTTTCGCATACTAGTGCAGAACTGACAGCATGGCTAGAAACAACAAGGTATAGGTACAGGGAATCATTCTTTTCAGGTATCATGAGTAAGCGTGGTCTTCTGAGATAAGCTTTGAGCTCTTCCAATGCTCTCGATCAATCTTGATTCAACTCCACTATTTTTCTCTTCTTCAATAGCTAGAATAATGGCTGGCACTTTTTGGATGACTTCGAGATGAAACGATTCAAGGGAGCGAGCAGGACCGTGAGTTTCTGTACATCTCTTATCATGCAAGGAGGATGTACCTTGTTGATTGCATCAATATGGTCTGGGTTGGGTTCAATGCCTCTCTCTCTAACCAAGTACCCAAGAAATTTTCCTGACTGGACACCAAAGGAACATTTGCTCATGTTGAGCTTCATTCGGTATTTCCTCAGGATTTTGAAGGTCCTTGACAGGTCTGAGAGGTGGTCTTCTTTGTACTTACTTTTGACGATCATATCGTCAATGTAGAATTCCATGGTATCTCCCATTTGGTCTTTAAACATCTTAATAATCAGTCGTTGGTAAGTAGCTCTAGCATTTTTTAGCCCAAAGGGAATAACTTTGTAACAGTATAGTCTGACGGTGGTGATGAATGTTGTCTTGTCTTGGCCTGGTGCATACAGAGGAATCTAATGATACCCGAAGTATGCATCTAGGAAACTCATTCTTTTGTGGGCTGCTGGGGCGTCCACCAACTGGACGATTTTGGGGAGGGGAAATTGTCCGTAGGGCATGCCCTGTAAGGTTAGTGAAGTCAATGAAAACTCTCCATTTCCCGTTGCTTTCGGGAACCACTATTGGGTTGGACAGCCATTTAGGGAATTGAACTTCCCATATTGATCCTGCATCCAGTAGTTTCTCTACTTCTTTCTCAACAACCTAGGACTTCTCGAGCACAGTTCATCGAGCCTTTCGTGTGACAGACCTGAAAATCGAGTCGACGTGCAACCGATGACAAACTGCACTGGGTTCAATTCCAGTCTACTCGTACGGTTTCCACGCGAAAACATCTAAATTGATCCTCAATAGTATAGTCAATTCCTTGTTTTCTCGATCTGTGAGAGAAGCTCCAATCAAGAACATCCTGTCTTTTTTGCTACCACCAGTTGCGATCTATTCTAGGTTCTCAAAAAACCACCCAAAGGGGAGGATCCTGGTCTCCTCCACTCCTGGTCTCCCATACTTTAGCTGCTATTTTCAAGGTATTAAACCTTCATGTTCCTGAAGCTTCTCTTTGGCTTTCTCGTCCTTCTTCTCTTGTTTTGGGCGGATGACTGCTATGAAGCACCTACTTTCCATCGCCTGATCTCCTTGGATCTCCATCACTCATTTATCAGTCACATACTTGAGTTTCTGGTGGTAGGTCAATAGGATGACCCTCATCGTATGTAGCCATCCACTGTCGAGGAAATCTTGGTAGGGAGAGTCTATGTCGACTACCAGAAACTTGATCATCTTGGATACACTTCATGCCCTTACTGGAAGTACGATCTTTCCCAAAGGGATTGTTACTTTCCCAGCAAAGCCAACTAGAGGGACGGTGGCTTACTTTCAGTCGACAACGCTCAACTTCAGCTTCCTGAACAAGTTAAGATACATTACTTCGGATGAGCTTTCCTCATCGATAAGTAACTTGTTGACGTCATAGTTAGCTATCCTAAGGGTAAAGATCAAAGCGTCATGATGTGGGGTTCTTACCCCCACTAGGTCTTCGTCAGTGAACACGATGTGTTTGTTCTAGTCAATGTCATCTGCTCGCCGTCGTTTCCCTAACTATGTCTTTGCTGGATCAATTTGAAAAGCTCTCATTACTGTTGTAAGCTTTTTTACTTTCATCCGAGTTGAGTTTCCCTGAATCTTCTTTAGATCATATGCCCTATGAATCACTGCGAGCTCATGGCCGGCATCATCCTCGAGCATGTTGCCGGGCCTTGTGTCTCCTTTGGCAGCAACTTTCTTTGCCTTCTTTTCCACAAACTCGTTCCGGTGCCCGGTTTGGGCTAACTCTTCAAGGTGAGACTTAAGAGCCTTTTAGTTCTCAGTCTTATGTCCTCCTTCCTTGTGAAAAGCGCATCTCAGCGCTTTATTTCTTTTTGAAGGATCTCCTCCCATCTTTCTGGGCCACTTAACAAATGGCTCGTCCTTAATCTTTGCTAGGATCTTGTAAATTTGTTCTTTGAAGACGGTTTTTACTGACTAAAATGCTTTCGAAACATCGTTATTATTTGCATTCTTGGAGCCACCTTTGACCCTATTCTTTCCTCCTCTCTTCTAGTTTTTGGCCTTGTCGTTGCCCTTGGAAGCAAGCTTAGCTAGACCATTTTATACCCCGAGTTGTTGTATTTTAGTTGCTATTTCTCGACAATATGGGTCTTATGCGCTTAAATGTTTAATATGCAGGTTTAATGTACGTTGCGGTGTTCAAACGCATATTTCAAAGCAATTGTGCATTTTAATGGAGCTATATACCCTTATCATGTACCCCAAGAACCTCACCCGAGACCTAATCCTAGCCTTAGCTGTCCGAAACCCTCTGTGTGTTTTGTTTGTGTCCTTTTTATTAATTTTTAGATTTTTAGTTTGAGTCTTTTCTATTTTTAGGATTTATTTTAGATTTATTTTAGAATTTTTAGATTTTATTTTCTATTTTATTTTTATTAATATAATTTTATTTTATTTTGATTTTTATTAGTTTCTAGTTTTATTTTATTTTATTAAGATTTTAATTTTTAGAATTTCATTTATTTTTTTAGTTTATTAGAGTTTATATTTTTAGGACTTTAGTTTTTATTAGATTTTTCAGTTTTTTTATTTTCTTTTGTTTTATTATTTTAGTTTTTAATAGCTTAGGATTTTATTTTTATTTTTAATATTTTTATTATTTTTAGTTTGTTTTATTTTTTCTAATTAAATTTTATTTATTTTTTTAGTTTTAGTTTTATTGAGTCTTTTTATTATTTTTAGGGGTTCAAATTAAACACACACACCCCACACACTACTTATCCTACACCCTTACCCTTACCCTCACCCTCACCCTCACCCCTTACCATACACCTCACCTACACCTTAACCCCACGCTCATCATCTTCAACCTCCCAACTAAAACCCCTCTCTCTCTCTCTCTTCCTCTCTAAACTCCATAGCTACAATACCCACCACCTCCATTCTCTCTCACAACCCTCTTCCACCTCACTCACCACACTCACACTGTGCCGAAAACCCGATCCTCTCCATTTGGACTACACCCGTCGGACGTCGGCCAGCACCACCCTAGCCGAGCCTATCCAACCCGTCACAGCCCCTCCGACCACCTCTCTGGTCGGACTTCAAACCGCGGCCAACGTCCCTCCTCTGGCGCCGACATCAAAGCCACCTCCGGCGGCGAAACAGCCAGCGCCGGCAACCACCTGAACTAGCCACCTCCGTCCCTCCTGCCGGAACCCTCCGACCTCCATTTCCGGCGACTTCCCTCAAAACCAAACCCAAAACCCATCTCCAATCCCTTCCAAACCCACTTCACCATTAACCAACTCTTTGACCCAAATACCCATTTCAACCATGAAACTAAAGCCAAATGCCAAAAACGTGACCTGCCATAAACCAAATGCAAACCAACAAATCTCCACATGTGCTTTTAACTTCTTTTAACCCAAAATTCCAAAAATGAACCCAACTAACCACTCAAAACCAATTTCCAAAATTACCCCCTCACCCAATCTGATTTTATTCCCTCACCTCACACCCCCATGCACATGTGACCTCACCCAAAACTCATGCACCTCTAGCCAATTCCCACATATACCCCTTTGCTCCATTGCATATAAAATGAAGAAGAAGACCCATTTGTAAAAAAAAAATTCTAGATTAGAGAGAGGAAATTGTAGAGAGAAATTTTAGGGTTAGAAATAAAGAGTAGATTAGAATTTGTTTTTTTTATTTTCTTCTTTTCAATTTAAATTGAGTGAAAGTAATTCTAGTGAGAATCAATTTGTGTGTTAGTGCTTCATGTGTATTTGTTGATCATTCAAATTGAGAGGTGTATGCTTCAAATTGAAAGACTAGAGTTCAACTTTCTCAAAGAGATTTGGTTTGCTTGTTCTCTTCCCTTCTTTTATTATTTTATGCCTTTGAGTATTAATTTGTCATATTTTATACCATGTTAGGCTAAAACCCCTTTCAAGGGGTGGGGTGAAACCCTTATTTGATATTATTTTAGTTTAATTAGTTTGCTTACTTGAAATATCCCTTTGAATGTTAATTTTGATCCCTCACCCTTAGATTTACGCCTCGAGAGAGGGTAAATGATTTTCGAGAGAAAATCGAAATTCTAGTGATAATACCCATTTTAGATTCGAACTAGAGATAGGGGTTTCTTAAGTGGGGTATTATCATTTGAATTTCAACTCTAAATTTAATTTCTAAGATTGACATAAATTCTAATTGATCGATCCTAGCGGGTGATTAATTAAAAGGAGTGTTGATCTAATTTTCTAGAGTTGTGAGGTGTTAATTTTAATTTTCTAAAAGATTACTATTCTAATTACACTTGCAACGAGAGTTGATTTGTAATTTTGATATTAATTTGGGAGAATTCAAATAATTAAATTAATTAATTAGAATAACTAAAATTTGTGGTGTAATCCCACTCCTTGATTGTTCTCACAATTATTTTCCTCACTTTATCTCTTATTTTTAGTGTTAGACTTAATTTTTCATTTTAGTCACTTTTTAGTTAGTTGTTTAGTTAGTTTAGACCTCACCTCACCCTTTTGTTTTATTATTGAAAAAGCTAAAAAAATTAGAAAAAGTGAAAAAACACAAAAAGAAAATAAAAAGTGAATTACAATTGAATTTGTTCCATTTGATTTACTCCCTACAAAGTGGATTGATACCCTTACTTACCGCTACTCTTGAGTTTATTATATTTGTAGGTATGTGAGGTTTTGAATAACTTGGCTTTCAACAACGATATACACCCAAAAGTCACGTTATCAACGGTTTTTACTGACTAAAATGCTTTCGAAACATCGTTATTATTTGCATTCTTGGAGCCACCCTTGCCCCTATTCTTTCCTCCTCTCTTCTAGTTTTTGGCGTTGTCGTTGCCCTTGGAAGCAAGCTTAGCTAGACCATTCTCCCCTGCACTGAGGCATGTCATATCCTCAACTTTGGTGTACTTCTTAATACGAGCCATCAGGTCATTAATGGTTGTGGCCTCCTTCTTAGTCAAGGATTGGTGCAAGAGGCAAGAGCTTGGTAGGCCAATCTTTAAAGAGGCCATTTCTACCTGGTCCGAGTAGTCCTCGACCTCGTTGAAAAACTCCCAGTACATTTTTGAATAGTCCCAAAGGCTTTCCTGGGGCCTCTTCTTCATTGTTAGCAAGGCATCCATCCTCTTTGGATGGGAGCTGCTGGTAATAAAGCGAGCCGTGAAGAGCTCTTCTAGGGACTCAATGCTCCTGATGGATCTATGAGGGAGTCTCTCGAACCACTTCTAGGCCACATAATGCAAACTTGAGGGAATTATCTGGAACATTAGTGCATCCTTGTGATTCTAGAGAGTCATGGCCTGCCTGTACTGCCTAATGCGATCAATGGGGGCTTCTTCTTCTATCTCCCTTGATAGAGGGGATTTCATCTAAGTCCTGAGAGCTCATCGAGCCAGCTCTTTGGTCAATTTGGCACCCCGATGCGCTGGGTGTTGGTCCATTTCTCTTCTGACCAAATTTTGTGTGTCATCATTTCCTCGAGTGGGGATCCTATAATGATGAGCTAGTCATTATTGCTCGAGTAAGTCATCATCTAATGAGTGTTCCTCGATCCTTTGGGTTTGGCATCTACAGCTCCTTCCTCGGCTGCGAGAATTGCTCACCTGAGGGCTAGGACTGCAGTATTGACATTGCCTGGTGCTATGATGGAGTTGTTTTTCCATCCTTTCCAATCTCCTTTTGAGGTGAGCATTCTCATCTTCTTGCTTACGAGCGGCCTCTCCTTGCTCTTGGAGCCTTACCTCATAGGCCTCGATCAACCTGGAGATTTGTGTAGACATGGCAGGTTCCTAAATTTCCTCTGAGGCTTGCCTCTCTAGGTGAGCCCTTTGATTTGAACGTCGAACTTCAGATCGGACCTTGCGAGGGGCAAGTTGTTCTTGGATATCCCCTACTTGAGGGGCATTGCTAGTGTGACCAAACATTCCAAATTCTTTGATGGTGAGGGATTTATAAAAGGAAGACAAACGTTCCCACAGACGATGCCAATTGTGGTGACAATTAAGTTCAACACGAATTTATAAGAAAATCCAATCACCAAAGAAAATAAAGAATGTAAAGAATGCGAATCACACGACACAATATTTATGTGGTTCAGCAAGAATGTCTATGTCAATGGTGGTGCTCTTGATATTATTTCTCTATACTCTGGGGAGTGTTTTACATGAAAAATAATACATCCCTTTTGCCCCAGGCTTAGGGTTTGTTGTATACATGTTTATTCTCTGGAGTGGGGGTGTTGGACTCCCCCACGTTAGTCCATAGCCCCTAGAATATCAGCATCCGAGATTTTTGGAACTTGACTGAGTCGTAACTAAATTGATTGGGATGCAAGGCTCCCAAACTTTGGTCCATTTTTATTAGGCTACTCGTCTTGGGCCCGAATGAGAAATCGAGGTACACACATTCATCATGTATTTAATCACTACCAACTAGACGCAAACTGAGAATGTGGGTTTTTATCATTTGTAAATGAGTTAATCTATGAGAATGTGTCGGTATATACATAGCAATTAAAATAAAAGACAATTTTTAATTTCTTAAACTTAAATATGAAACGTACACATATTAACTCAAAGTGAAACGTTGCATCATTTTTAAATGAAACTTGTGTAAACAATTTTTCACAATTATATTTTATCTTATAACATGCAAGTAGGTGATAACAGGATAAAGTAAAATAAGCAATCACATAATGTTCGATGTACGGGGAACGAGAAAAACTTTGGATAACCCAGCCACACAAACTCATTATGCATGGAATTAAAAAGGACATAACAGTAGACTTGCACAACGACTTGATGCCCTCGCAGTCATTGAAAATCTTCGTTTCTTAACCTCTGCATGGTGACACACAGGTGTCCAATCATGGACTGACCTTATGTGTGACATCATACGCGCCACGATAGCCATCGAATAACTCACCAATGGTCTACAGATGAAATAACGAAGCCCACCACTTATTCACCATACCATCACAAACAAGGAGTCCACCATATGCAAATAGAAAATACGGAGTCAACTATATGAAACGATTATCAATAGATGTAGAGAATAAACTAAAGTGCCCAAAATAAGATCTTAATGCATAATATGATGAACACTTAGAATCTAAACAACCTGGGTGAAAATTAACATTTTGGGGGAAATTTTGATAGAGTTTGGGAACTCAAAACATAAGTTTTATCTCAAAGAAAACTGTTCATCGGCACTCCTATTTATAAGAGGTTTTCAAAATCAATATAAGGATGAAAATAAATTTTGAAAATCATGAAATTATTACAAATCTGTAGGGTCATTTGAACGAGTTTGAACATCATCCGTACGAAGTATAAGATCTTGTTCGAACATATATCAAATGAAGTATCAAATAAGATTCCATCTAAGTGTAAATTTGGTATGTGTAATTTTGGTTAAAACAAGTTCTAATGTGGTACAATATCTTGTTCAAAGGGCATACCATATTTTGTTCTGATAAAGTCTCGAAGAAAATATTTTTCTTCTAAAAAATAGTAAAAGAAGACAAAATAATTTAAACACATTTTAAAAACAATTTTACAACATCCAACCACCCAAATATTAAATATCTAAGGATCAAAATGCTTAAAAATTTGTACCTGGGGGATCCTCAAAACATAAATACGGATACGAGCAAGAAACACGACATGATGATGTAGATCTTACAACTTGGACCCTACATATTCAAGAAATGATGTCATATTCTTGAAAGGTCAACACATTCTAGTGCTAACCTATGACTCTAATAGTCTACATCTTTATTAAATGATGTCATATTCTTGAAAGGTAAACAAACTCTAGCCCTAACCTATGACTATAACAGTGTTATCCAAACACATAATAAGCCAGAACATAAAAATTTACTATATTAAAAAATGTATCCTTGCAAGTTCCCCTCTTTAGCAATTATGGAGAAAACATAAATAAAATATCTTTTGGGATATCAAGTTCTTCTAAGACTCGATTCCCAACCTCAATAGGAAAAATAACAACTTGATCGACTCATAAACTTGAGTAGATTTAATCGCTTGAAACTTTTTCGCATGTGCAAACCCTCACATTTAAACACACCTTCAATTTTAATGAGAATAGAACAAATTTAAAACATGTTTAAGAATAAACTCCCATATGTCTCTCGATCCCTCTACTATTAAAAAAAACATCTCCTCCAAAAACTTAAGTGAAAGATATGACATATCACCCTTGTTGTTGAGGAATAGACAAATATATAATGCATAATAAATCATTTCTCCCACATAAACCTAATATTCCCCCAAAATCAAGAACATATGATATCAATTCGAAATACAAAGGAAAGAAAAATATCAGGCAATCATCTAAATTGTAACAAATACAGCATGGGAACAGAAGCACTAATAATCAAAATAATAATCAACCAATACAAATTTTGATGAAAAACTTATATCACCTTGAATACAAAATGAAACATGAGACAACAATGAAAACAAGCAACAGAAGATATCAATATGATCATATAACATGCCAATTTAATTCAAAGTTGTGTATTTATTGTATGCATGCATGTGAATGAATAAATGTGACACAAATAGTATTTTATAAAGAAATTATCTGGATATTATTGACGATCCACATTTTTTGTCTAATTGATATGACATTAGTGGCCTAGTACACCATGTTCTTAAATTATTGTGTAACCTTCATGACTCACATTTAGTGGAGTATTTAATTAAGATGAATAATTATTAATGACTACTCTAAAGATTGTTGTTTGCCTCATGTTCATTTAATCAAATTATTGAATGAATTTTTACTAGGACGAAGTGGGAGACTGTTATGAATATTTTTATCGATTTAATAATTTCAAAATTATGAAATTTGGAATTATTTAATGATTTAAATAAAAAAGTCCTAGTCGATGTTATCAAACTAAGAAATCAAATTTAGTTAGGATATTTTTAGATAAGTCACGAGGATTTTTATGATATAAAGTGGGTTAGTCTTCTAATGCAAGTCTATCTGTGATGGATGACAGCATTATAGTTTACATAGGAGGTTCGGGGCATGTGTCATCCTATATATATTAATCTATTCTCCATTAAATAATTTGCATAAACACACTATATATTGGGCTAGAAAGGGAGAATTTTGAAATTCTATTGAAGTTCAATTTTTTAAAGAATAGGGATTAATAAAGCAATTAATCAAGATGATTAAAAGAGACATCTCCAAAAAGATTGATCAATGCATTGGATCAAGATAAGTCTTCTCTTCTATCATTTAGGCATATTTTGTGAAAATAGGAAGATCCAAGATCCTTCTATTAAAAATAGTTATATGCTAAAGTTTAATCATATGAATTTATTCATGATTAACATTATGGTGTTCTCACGAATGGTTTTATAAAAAGGCGGAGTGAGGGAGGATTGTATAGGATTGGGGATAGTCGAAATCTAGTTTTATTTCTTTTGTTTAAACACAATTTTTATCACTTGTTATCTACTAACTTTAATATCCTATCCTATCACCTACGTGGTTAAATATTATAGGATTATAATTTGATATTAATTTGAAATGTAACTTTAGAATTAGCTTTGTAACTGGTCACATTTATAGGGATCAGAAAATTGACACCATTTTTAAAAAATAGCTACAAATTGATTTTTTTTATAGTGTATTTAAACATTTCAAGGGACTTATAAAAACAATAAAATAAAATAATTAAAAAGGTGCTTATGAAAAAAATCAACTAAAAATTAGTTATTCCTATTTGACAAATTGGGTCAATATATATGAATTTTTAAACTACTAAAAATTGACATATATTTGACTTTTTTTTTAATTACAAAAATATTCATTTTGAACTGCTTTTTTTATAGGTTGCCTGAAGTTTATGAGTACTCCGCAAAAAAAAGTAATTTTTTTTTATAATTTTAATAAATGTTTTGTTTTATTTGGTGATCCGTGTGAGATACTCTCTCTCTCTCTCCCTCTCTCTCTCTCTCTCTCTCTCTCTCTCTCTCTATATATATATATATATATATATATATATATATATATATATATATATATATATATATATATATATATATATATATAATATCCACTCTTTGCATTTTTATGTTTCTACCCAGGGACATGAATGAAGAAAAATATTTTCACTCTTATTACAACTTTACTTTTTCAACAAAGTACCGATTCACATTTATGGAGGAAGATATTAAGTGATAAAAAAAGAAGATGGTATTAAGTTCTTTCTCTAAAAGGAATGTCATTCGCTATTAAAATATTACTATCTTACCAATCGAAGGTGGAGTTTGGATTTTAAGCCCGGGAGGGCTTGTTAAATCGTGAGTTTTGGGGGTTCTCGAGTGGGACCCCCGAGCCAAAATTTTTTGAGATTATTGTTAATGTTCACCAAATAGTTACTTAAAAATAATTTAATATTATTTTAATTAACGATTACATAAATACAGAACAATTAATTTTACAAAATTATAAATACATAATAATCAATAGAAATTAGTTAATACTAAAAAATTAATGTAAGACATGAAACAATTTGAAAAATCACCAAAAGTCCTATTAGGGATGGACTGGATTTAAATTTAGCGGTGAGCTTAATTGAAATTTTAAAAAGATTAACTTTTTATTTTTTTTAAGGCGGGCTAACCCCCCCCCCCCCCCCCCCAAATGCCCTGACTCCGCCTCTATTACCAATATTTTCGTGTGTACGTGCCTTGCATGACAAAGCGAGAATTCAACAAACATGTATTGATGAAGAACACATATCAATAATTAAATAGAAAATTATAAAATGATACAATCAAGTAACATTTTATACATGTATTTTAAAAAAAAAAATACCCCGAAAGATTTTACTTATTGATGTAGAAATTAGAACTCATTTGAAACATATTTTATGTTATCCTTCTCTTAGGAGTGATCCTCCTTACAGTTAGGAGAGGAATGCAATTTTTTTTATCCTTGTGTTGTGATTTTTGGATCATTTTGAGAACTCCTTTACATGTGTTTCCTTTCAATAGTAATAAAATTAAAAAAAATAAGGTTGGACTGATCATTTTTACACTAACATGTGATTTAAAGATGCGTATCAATTATTCCTTATTAGAAAAAACAAATGTACCACAAAAGAATTTTTGATACATAAATCCCATAAAAATAACTTTAAGTTATTGGATAACTCTATATCATAAAGTGATAATCTTAGAATTGTAATAGTCATTTATATAAAAATAATTTTACATACAGATAGAGTGTAATTGTGAGCATATATTTTTTAATTAACATTTGACATCACAAATTCTATGTAGTCCACTTATCAAGAGGTCGACCCCCTTTAACATATGCATTATTGTTTATGTGTGTGGACCGAAAAGAGAGACAGATCAACAAACATTTATTTATTAATTTATTATAAGGCACACATCAATAATTATTATGGGCAACAAACATAACAAAAGTGATACTTTTACACAAAATTTGCGACGCACTTTAAAGAAAAAGTAAAAAAAAAAGAAAGAAATAAACGACATCACTCATTATCAATCATATTACGTTGAATAACCACCATCGCCAACACTACTCTTTGAGATGATGATTCTCAATATCCTTAACGAGATGAATGAAAAAGTCCATTAAAGTCGTAGGATGAGGGGTGTCCTCATTAAGCTTCTCGTAATCCATGGTCCATGTCACCAAATTTTCATCACCTTTTGTATCAACATGAAGAGTGAGTTTAAAAGACTTATATAACTCCTAAAGATCTCCGTCAAGGTGGTTGAAGGTGACAATTTTTTCTCCTCATTTATGACCTCCATAACCTCTCTAGCAACCCTTTCTTTTCCATCTATATGGCATCATAGAAAACTAATATCAATAAGAGAGATGGAATCCTTTTAGACCTAGTTTTTACATCACACATTAACTATGTATAAGATCCAAAGTGAGATATTGTAATATCAAAGATATTAATTTTTAAATCTTCTTTAGTTTTCATTTTTTCCTTTTCTCTTTGTCTAAATTTCTATGTGACATAGTGAATTAGAGGTTATCTTAAATAAGGGTACAAACAAACTATCATAATAAATTATCCCAATAGTGAAACGTTGCGAGGTTTAATGAGGACAGTTCTTCAAAAGTTTATAATTATACTCTTGATTGGAACTCAAAATTGGGACTCCGCAGACATGTCGTGCCGTCATTGGTTAGATTCTTATGAATATGGGTGCACGACGAAGGTGCTAACCAATCACGACACGTCATGTCATTGAGTCGTGATTTTGAGTGCCAATTTTGAATCGGTGCAGAAGCACTACTTTTGTTGGGACATAAATAAGGAATTTAACAAATGATTGTGTCCTTTAAAATTTAGTTATTTAACTATTTAGGGAGTAAAATGTGTATGTGTGTGTGTGTGTGTGTATATATATATATATATATATATATAGAGAGAGAGAGAGAGAGAGAGAGAGAGATAGAGAGATGATCTTATGCAGACATTCCACATGGAATCTACTGCCTTTTTCGACTGTTACTATTTGGCATACATGTAGGGGATGCGTGGTTTTGAATGGTTAGAGCTGCATGACTTGTTCAAAAATATTCAAATTAAAAAATAGTTTTTTCATCATACAAACTCAAAAGAGATCAAAATAATGGATGCACGCATGCCCGCAAACTCAAGAAAATCACAGCCTGTATTAGTCCATTTTCAATCATAAATTTGAGGTTGCTTATGGCTTACCATGGAAATAGTTCCACTTACGGATAGAACCTACACTCCCATGTTCACCTTCATGCAAATCACAACCCTGTACTAGTCCAGGGCTAATGTTGGATATATGGCGTGGTTTCTTCCCAAAGAGTTCATGAAACACATCTGCACGAGATTTTTTCGATGTTCTTCAAATCAATGTCCCAATTAGAGCCATCTTCTCTCAATTATACTCACAAAACACAAAACAACTATGGAAAAATATGTCGAAAACGGTAGTGTGTTAGAATATACATGGACCTTTGGCCTTTATATAGGGAAGCATTAAGAGGTAGTGAGGCATACATCTCTATCTGCTCAAAAATTAAACATAAAAAATGAATAAAAAAGATGAACTTTTTGATGAACCTTAACAAAAGTACACCTAACAATTCATTAATTTTAATTTCTATGTTGTAATTGGTATGCGTCAGCGGCAACGAATACTCATGTCGATCAATCGCCCCCCCCCCCCCCCCCCCAACAAACACCACCACCATGGAAGCCCTTATGGAAGCAGAGCTGCCATGGAGGTTGGGGCGGATCAATCGACACATGTGACCGTTGCTGCTGGCGGGGACCAATTACAACATAGAAATTAAAATCAATTAATTGTTAAGCATTTTTTATTAAGCTTCATTAAAAAGTTCATATTTTCTCTCCCTATATATATATATATATATATATATATATATATATGAGTCAGGCTTCTGTACATACCAAACGATACATACCAATAGTGCATACCGTTGGCGCGGACCCATTTCATAGATAATTTTGAGTTGAGTTTTTTTATGGGGTATTTAAACATTTTCGGGGCGCTATATTAAGAAAATCAAGGCACAACCCTTTTTTTGCGAATTTTAAAAAATAGGTCAAATGTTGGCAGCTTTTAAAGCACTTTATAAGCTTTCGAAATTTGACCGATTTTTTTAAAATAGCAAAAAACGTTATTTTGAGTTGATTTTTTTATATGGCTCTATTGAAATGTTTAAGACTCATAAAAAAATTCAGTAAAAATATATATTTTTTACTATTTTAAAAAATTAGTATACATTTTGGTATGTACCATTTATTATGTATAGGACACCCTCACTACATATATATATATATATATATATATATATATATTATATGAGAGGGGGGTGTTTTACTGTTCCAAAAAATTAACGGTTGAGATCGCATTTTTTTGGACGATCTAATGGTGTGGGATTGTGCCACGTAGGATTATACAAATTATGAGGTGGCAAATGAAAGAAAAAAACTCTTCACCCCCGAACCCTTACCCGTCTCTTCATTCTCTCCCTCTCTCGGTTATGTTCACAGCACCCACCTCTCCCTCTCTCTTCTCACAGCCGCCCACCTATCCATCTATGGTCTCTGCCTCCCCCTACAGGTAATCTCCCTCCCCCCTCCGCCTCCTCCTCCTCCCCCACACACGCACAAACCCACGCACGCACACATCTCACACACGCACACATGCCGGCCACTTCTCCGTCTCCGGTATCCGTCTATGGTCTCCAGCCCTCCCCCTCCCATCCTCCTCCTCCTCCTCCCCACTCACGCACAAGCCCACAAACCCACAAATCTCACACACAGACACACACTGCCGCCTATCCCTCTCCCTCTCCGGTATCCCTCTCTGATCTCCAGCCCTCCCCCTTCCCCTCCCCCCCATCCCCCTCCATCTCCGAAACCACTACACACTCGACCAACACGTGCACTCGCACACTGTCACAAGTATAGCTGTTAAAATTTTGATTTTTTAAGACATTTGGGGGTTTTTGAAGACATTTGGGGTTTTTTGAAATTTTGATTTTTTTTTTAACTTGAAACAAGTATAGCTGAACTTATAGCAGGTATACACAACGAAAACTCAAATGAGTTTTTTGAAATTTTGATTTGTTACCCAGATTTTTTTTTTTACTTAAAACAGGTATAGTTGAACTTATAGCAGGTATACACAGTGGAAGCTCTAATGAGGTTGGTTCATCTCTCCAAAATTTCATTTGTTAGGTTTTTTCAATGTTTGGGTTTGGGGTTGTTTATACAAATTCATTTGTTAGGTTCAGATTCTTAGGGCTTTTCAATGTTTTATGTGTCTTAGTATAGACTATTTATCTCACCTATTATGCATCAACCATTTTAAGGATGTAGTTCATATTAAGGATATGTGCATATTGCATCAACCATTTTAAGGTAGATGCAATGCATTTGATTGTTAATTTTGTTTCGTTTTGAGCTTGTATAAAAGAACTCTATTTTTCTTTACATCCTACTTGATTCATTACATCCTACTTAATTGTTAATAATGGTTTTGGATTGACATAAGCATTTAATTCTTGGATTTAATTCTCTGCATTCCATTCTTGAGAATTTGGGGATTTTATAACAGTATTATTTTTGTTGGATTCTATTTTTAACAGGATGGATAGTCCAATATACAAAGGAGATTCAGCCCAAATTTTTAAAAATATTTATACTTTCGCGTCGTAAACAATATTTTTGTATTATACGTGATGTTATATAATGGTGGGTTTCGCGTCATTTTTTTTAAATTACACTTTCGTTTTGTCGGGGAATTTTTTTTTTGTCGTTTTCAATTATGCATTTTCAAAATTTTACCCGTTTTACGATTACGTACTTTGGAATGTTTCGTCGTACCTTCACACGTGTGTGTGTACTGTATATGTTTTGGTTTTATTGTTAAAATTGGTACTAAATTTCATATTCATATTCATATTCCAAAAGGTATGAAGAGGACTTTCATATTCATATGATTGTCGGAATTGGTACTAAAATTTGTACTATTTTACCGTCTATTTTCAGTTGATATCCTTGGACATGGGCACACTAATTGCAGGGACAAAAATACCGTGGAGAATTTGAAGATAGATAGAATGGCCGTGCTCAAGGAACTAACAGAATCAGTAAGTGAATTTATCACAGAAGTTGCAGACGACTTTTGATGTATGAAAATTATGTTTGGGTAAGGGGTACTGTTCGGTTAAGTAATGTTGGTTTCACATGAATATTATATATTGATGTTCTCCCGTAGTTTTGTTTTAGTTGATATTGTTTTTTGCATATTTTTGAGGGTTTTTTTTTTTTTTTTTTTTTTTTTGGGGGGGGGGGGGGGGGGTTCTCGCTAAATAGTATTTGCTTTCTTTTCTTTTCATTTTGTCATATTTTTTATGAAAGAGATCAAGTCTTATTTCCCTAAGATTGTCAACTCAGTATAAAAAATAATAAGTATATATAAAACTTTAATGTGCAGTCCCTGCTTTTGTAAAAACATTAGCAAGCATTCCGAATAATTTTCACTATTGTTAATTTTCATTTGTTTTTACATGAATACTAATGGTTTAGTTCTCACATTTTCTTATTATTTTTGTTCGCAGGTCTCTTTATTTATATTCAGAGCAACCATTACAAATGCAAATGTGGTAAGAAATAAGTCCAATACATATTTCTTACATTAACTTTTTTATTTATAGTTATTTATTCTTATCAGACAAATTGTTGCTTTGTAGATCAACTCGAGTTGGAGAGGTTTGATGTCATGGGTTGAACAAAAAAGTGGCAGGAGTTCGAGATGGAGGTGCCACATGGCCGGGTTGTTCCATGTTTTTTTTTTCGAAAGGGGGGTTACTTATTTTTTGGTAATTGTATTTCAAATTGTTGCACATAACAAACTATGCTTTCATCATTTTTAGTATACTTTGGTACTTGTTTTTCTTGATAACAAACTATCAAACTATGCTTTCATCATTTTTAGTATACTTTGTTGCACATAACAAACTATGCTTTCATCATTTTTAGTATACTTTGGCAATTGTTATACTTTGGTACTTGATTTTCTCTTTGGCAGTGGAAAATATACATTCTATATGCATATGCAGAATATTACTTATTTGCCTCACCTATTATGCATATGTATATATGCATATACATATATCCATACATATATGCATACAGTATGCATATATCTGCATATATGCACTGCATATATGCATCTGCATACAATATGCATATGCATACATGCAGATTATACATATATACATACAGTATGTGGGGTTACATATATGCATACACCGATTTTTCCCTTTTTTAGAATTAATATTAAGGTGGGGTTTTCTTTTAACTTTTCATATAATAAATTTGTTTTGTAGACGTTATCTCAATTGGTCATCCTTTGTTTTGTAGATAAAGAAGTGTATGCTTATGGAGATGTTTCGTGAAAGCTTTTGGCATGGTGTATTTGATTGGAAAGAAATAGTAGGACTTCCGAGGACGAAGGTGAAAGAAAAAATTTGGGGTTTTCTTTTGGCATGGTGGGGTTTTCTTTGGGCATGGTGTAATTTTTTTTTATATTGTTGGATTTGCCCTTATCCGTTGGAGAAAGGTGGATAGTCCAATAAACAAAGGAGACTCTGCCCAATTTTTTTAAAACTTTAACACTTTGTTTTTTTTAAAATAAAGAAATGTTCTCGCTAAATAGTATGTGTTTTCTTTTCTTTTCATTTTGTCATATTTTTATGGTAGAGATCAAGTATTATTTCCCTAAGATTGTCAACTCGGTATAAAAAATAATAAGTATATATAAAGTTGGGGCCTAAAGTTAGGAAAATTGGTAGTTGAGGCCTAAAGTTCGAACGGTTACTAAAGTAGACATGGCATTTAGTAAAAATAGTCCAGAAATTTGCTATAAAAAACTAATTATGCTCACAAAGAAACTATTTGGAAATGTATATTGCAAAAAATGTTAACCCATAATGAACCCATACTTATTTGCTCATAATTTCCCCTCTTACAGGTTTCTTCAAAAGGTTTGCATTGTCAATACTTAATTATCATGTATTCTTATATGTTATTTTGGTTTGTTTTTCGGTTTTTAGCAGGAGCGTTGATAATTGAAGTCACGGCTATCAATATCTTGAGGTATAAATTAATAAAATGTTTTGATTTGTTCATGTTAATTGGTTGGTTGTCAAGAAAATATGTTGTTTTTGATTATTATGTATTATTTTATGTTATTCTGTACGATTGTTTTTTTAATATATTACATATATTTTTTACATATATGGTGTTTTTTTTACATATATTTTTCTCTTGCGTGTTTTTTTTTTATCTTTTTTATACAGGGTGTTTTGTGTCAGGGTGTTTTATGACTTACTCATTTCTGTACAATGTGTTTCATATTGTTGATTCACTTTGTTTTGTCGGATAACGAAATTTTTGCCGCTTTGCATTTACGAACTTTGAAATTTTTTATCGTTTTGCGATTACGTACTTTGAAAATTTTCGTCGTGCCTTCAGGCACGGGCATTTCTCTTATATATATAATAAAGCAGGAGGGGTTTTTTCCACATCATATAACCACATCATACAAAACATATATAAACAGGTTTTATATCTATCATATAATGAAACATGTCCGTGCCGACTGAACCTCATTTATTTTCTCAAAGCCCGCTCATTTCTTTTGTATCATTTTTTTTCAAATTTTAAATTCATTACGATTTACATAGGAAAAAGTACACCTAGAGCCCCTCTTATACTGGACATTTACAGCTTTGTGTAAGAAGAAGTACACCTACCCTAGAGCCCTCTCCACAGAGTATCTTTCAACTCGATTTTACTTCTTTATTTCTTTTTCATTTCCAAGAGTTCCTCCTCACACTAAATCTCCACAAAACATCATTTATGTGCCAACATTTCTCACCCAACATTTCACTCACACTGATATCAACCATTTTTCTTTGTTCATGAATGATTTTTGTCTATTAGTGTTGATCTGACGAAATCTATGGCAGCAGAAAGCCCATTAAAAAAAGAAACCCTTGCAAGTTTGTGTATTATATTCATTTACCTCTCATGATTTGCTCTAAACTCATCTCTCGAATTGTTACTTTGCAGGTCTATGACAATCTTTGGTGGTCACTTCCTACTCCAATATTCCAATCCTACGGACCCTTTTTTCCAAACCTAACAGTTTTTTTGCTTTTTATTTCGAGGTTAACAATTTGTTGCTATCCTGATCTTGAATTGTTGCCTTTTCAGATCTAACGGGTTGCATATATTTGCTGTGGGTTGCGCACGACCTCCACCGCAAAACACCGTCTGTTCCTACACCACCTGCTACAACACCATCACCAGCTACCTCAACCACCTGCTATAACATCATCACCTGCTACAACACCATCACTTGCTACACCACCTGCTACAACACCGTCACTTGCTACACCGTCATCTGCTGTCAACTCCCAACGCCAATCCAAACACCACCTTCTACCTCAACCACCTGCCGAGCCACCTTGCAACCACCATCAATCTAGCCGACCCATAAACCCCATCGAACTAGGCACCACTTCAACAAAATCATTATACCCGGCCCCAAAATCTGACGATGTGAGTGGGTATTGAACCCTCCCCCGTTCAATTCTTGCTGAGAAACAACAAAGAAACCCATTTGGGTTTCATTTATTTTATTTTTGTCATTTTTTTGTGAGTTTGGATGGGTTTTGTCTGAGTAAATGGTTTAAATTGTTGGATGAGTTTTTTTATTCATTTTCTCTCTCCTATGGTTTCTTTGGTTTACTGAGGAGATAATCTGTGTTGTTTTTATTTTTGACGTGCTTGATCGTGTTTTATTCCTAATGGTTCTTTGAGGGGTGGATTGTACCCTTGGTTTGTATGTTTTTTTTTTGCTTTTATTTTTTCTTTTGGATTCAATGAATAAAATTAAATAATTTTTTTTTTTAATTTTATGTTTGTTCCCAACACCATCCTGTAGAAAAGAAAACTCCACTGTCATATACTATACACTATAGTAGAGATATATACATTAAATATTAGCATCCGAAAACTTTCTTGATTAATTAATGCAAATTGATAGATTTTACATAATTTGATATTCATTTTAGGTTCGTCAATCAGCTACATAATTTGATAGATTATATAATTTGATAGATTAATTAATGTAATCTCACGACAGTGAAACTTTAATTTATTTACGAAAGAACAAAATTTCTTCATCAAGTAGCTACCTTAATTTTAGGTTCTCTCACAAGTATGATTATTTTCTCTTTTTTCTTTTATATTCTGTTATGGGATTTCACTTAATTAATTTCACCGGGGTGATGTATAATCCTTTATAATTTAAAGTATATAAAATTAAGATAGGTTAATTGTTTTTATTTTATCTTTTTATTTATTTCTTTTACGTTAAAGTACTTCACACCCATTCTACTTTTCAAATTTGAGCATATTAGTTTATTTATATTCAATGGATGAGTGATTTTTAAGAAAGTCTGGTTATTGTGAATAAATAAAAAACAAGGGCCATACACCACCAATAAATACTGCATCACTGAAACCTTTTTGGATTTAAATTTCTAACTAATTTAGCATGATTTTACTACTACAGTAAAACGACTATTATAATGGGGTTGTTATGTGCAGATCAATTGAAACAAATAATTTAAAAACAAAGGTGTTATAATATGTCCTCAAATTTGGTGTTTTCATGTCCTCAAGTGATATAGATATCAATAGGACAAACAAACTTTTATGAATTGCTATGCAATTGATAGAATTAGCCGGCTATTACGATTTTAGATAATAATTTCAGTATCTGTTCATATATGAGACGATCCGTCTTTTTTTTTTTACTTAGGAATTTTTCTTTTTTTCTTCTTTGATCGGTGGTTAATATATGCGACATATACGAAATCGTTTCTCAAACATTTTTTAATACATATTTAATTCAAGTATTTTTACTTTGTTCCAAAAAATCTTTTACCACATAACAACACTCAATATGTGCTATTAGCGTGGACTTTTAAAAATAAGAGAATATTAATTAAATGGATGTTTAAAGGATTTTTTGGAACAAAATAAAAAAGTTCGAATTAAATGTGGATTAAAAAATATTTGACAAGACTTTTTGGTAATTGATCCTTGATATATCCTAATGATGTTTACTTCAAGCCCTTACTTTACATTAAAGATGTGAGCATCCCTCAACATCTTCATGGAAATCTTCTTATAAAATTATTTGAATAAGTAAATTCTATGATAAACGAGTTGATACTTATTTTTTTCGTGGTTTATTTTGTTTTTAGTGATATAAAATAAGCAATGCTATTACAAATTTTAAATATACTTAGACTAGAATATGACGTAATATTTGTCATAATTTAGTAAAATTAAGAATAATATAATGCTATAATTACTAATCATAATTGTATTTAAAATTATTAAATACGTGTTATATGGCTCCGTGCATCGCATGAGTTAATTATATTTTCGTTTAACATGCGTGTTTTATAATAAAAAATACTTGAGAGAAAATTTATCACCGTGCCATCGACACGGGTATGAGTGTCCTCTAACCACATATATTCGGGAGCGGGGAGTAAATTTGTCATCGTGCCATCGGCACGGGTACACCCTAGTATATATATATATATATATATATATATATATATATATATATATCAGTTTGGTACAGAGATTTTCAATTTGGTACAGAGATTTTCAATTTGGTACGGAGAAGTGCGATTACAACACGTGATAAGAATAATTACCATTCAACTTGTTATCTTGGATATAGTCGTGATAAGAATAACTACCATTCAACCACCACCACCACCACGGCATCCCATATAGCAGCCCTTATGGCAGCACGGCTGCCATGGGGATGGGGTGGGGGGCGAGGGGTGGGCGCCGAGGGGTGGGGTTGGGGTGGGGTATCAATCGACACACGTGTTCGTTGTCGCTGGCGCAGACCAATTACACCATAGAAATTAAATTCTATTAATTGTTAAGTATTTTTTGTTAAGGTTCATTGAGAAGTTCATCTTTCCTCTCCCTATATATATATGAGTCAGGCTCCTGTACATACCAAACGGTACATACCAACGGTGCGGACCCATTTTATAAATAATTTTGAGTTCAGTTAGTTTATGTGGTATTTGAACATTTCTAGGGAGCAATATAAAAAAAATCAGGAATTTTTTTTCTTCTAGTTTTAAATAATTATTCAAAGGCTCTATTGAAATTTTTAAGCATCATATCAAAAAATTCAGCCAAAAAATATGTTTTTTTACTATTTTAAAAAATTGGTTTGCACTCTTGGTATGTACAGGACACATATCAATTTCGTACAGAGAAGTATGGTTATAACACGTGATAAGAATAACTATCATTCAACTTGTTGTCCTTGATACAGTATATATATATATATATATATATATATATATATATATATATATATATATAAGAATTTGGTACAGTGATTTTCAATTTGGTTCAAAGAAGTGCGGTTATGAAACGTGATAAGAATAACTACCATTCAACTTGTTGCCTTCGATACAATTTTGATAAAAATAACTATCATTAAACCACCATCACCATGGTAGCCCTTATAGCAACCCTTATGGTAGCAGGGCATCCATGGCGGTGGGGTGGCGGGGTGCCGAGGAGGGTTGGGGGGATCAATCGACACACGTATTCATTGCTGTTGGCGCCGACCAATTACAACATAGAACTTACAATCAATTAATTATTATATATTTTTTGTTATGGTTCATTGAAAAGTTCATCTTTTCTCTCCCTATATATGAATCAAGCACCTGTACATATCAAACGGTATATTCCAATGGTGCATACGACTGGCGTAGACCCATTTTATAAATCATTTTGAGTTGAGTATTTTATGTGGTATTTAAACATTTTCGGGGAGCCACATAAAAAAACTTGGGGTAAATTTTTTTTTTTTTTTGCTATTTTTAAAAAAATGGTCAAACTTTTCCAGCTTTTAAAGTACTTTAAAAGATGTGAAAGTTTGATCGATTTTTTTTTAAATTAGCAAAAAACTTTATTTTGAGTTGATTTTTTATATATATATTTATTAATTTTGTACAGAGATTTTCAATTTGGTACAAAGAAGTGTGGTTATAACACGTGATAAGAATAACTACCATTCAACTTGTTGTCTTGGATGCAGTTTATATACACACACACACACACACACACACACACACACACACATATATATATATATATATATATATATATATATATATATATATATATATCAATTTGGTATAGTGATTTTCAATTTGGTACAGAGAAGTGCAGTTATAACACGTGATAAGAATAACTACCATTCAGCCAACACCATCACCATGGCATCCCATATAGCAACCCTTATGGCAGCAGGGCTTCCATGGGGGTGGGGTTGGCGTCGAGGGGTGGGGTTGGGGTTGGGGATCAGTTGACACACGTGTCCGTTGCCGCTGGCGCGGACCAATTACAACAAAAAATTAAAATCAATTAATTGTTAAGTATTTTTTGTTACGGTTCGTTGAAAAGTTCATCTTTTGTCTCCCTATATATATGAGTCAGGCTCCTGTACATACCAAATGTGCATACCGCTGGTGCGAACCCATTTTATAAATAATTTTGAGTTGAGTCATTTTATGTGATATTTAAACATTTCCGGGGAGCAGTGTAAAAAAATCATGATTTTTTTTTCTATATTTAAAAAATTGGTCAAAGTCTCTATTGTAATGTTTAAGCATCATATAAAAAAATTCAGCCAAAAAATATGTTTTTTTACTATTTTAAATAATTGGTTTACGCCGTTGATATGTACCGTTTGGTATGCACAAGACACATACCAATTTCGTTCAGAGAAGTGCGGTTATAACATGTGATAAGAATAACTACCATTCAACTTGTTGTCCTTGATATACAGTATATATATATATATATATATATATATATATATATATATACACACACACACACACACACACACACACACACACACACACACACACAACACACATATATGTATAAGAATTTGGTATAGTGATTTTCAATTTGGTACAGAAAAGTGCGGTTATGAAACATGATAAGAATAACTACTATTCAACTTGTTGTCTTGGATACAATCTTAATAAGAATAACTACCATTAACCCACCATCAACACCATGGTAGCCCTTATAGCAGCCTTTATGGCAGCAGGGCTGCCATTGAGGGGGGGGGGGGGGGGGGGGGGACGCCGGGGTGTGTCGTGATGGGGGGGTTTAATCGACGCACGTGTCCGTTGCTGCTGGTGCGGACCAATTACAACATACAAAATTAAAATCAATTAATTGCTAAGTATTTTTTTATTATGGTTTATTGAAAAGTTCATCTTTTCTCTGCCTATATATATGAGTCAGGCACCTATACATATCAAACAGTACATACCAACGGTGCATACCACTGGCGTGGACCCATTTTATGAATAATTTTGAGTTGTGTTTTTTATGTGGTATTTAAACATTTCCGGGGAGCCACATAAAAAAACATAGCGTAAAAAATTGTTTTTTGCTATTTTTAAAAAAATGGTCAAACTTTTGCAGCTTTCAAAGTACTTTAGAAGCTGTGAAAGTTTGACCGATTTGTTTAAATTAGCAAAAAATCTTATTTTGAGTTTTTTTTATGTCTCTATTGAAATTTTTAAACATGATATCAAAAAATTTAACCAAAAAATATTTTTTTTACTATTTCAAAATATTGGTATACACTGTTGGTATATAGAGGAGATCCTCAGTATGTATATATTTATAATTATCAATTTGGTACAAAGAAGTGTGGTTATAACATATGATAAGAATAACTACCATTCAACTTGTTGTCGTGGATGCAGTTTATATATATACACATATATAAATCAATTTGGTACCGTGATTTTCAATTTGGTACGGAGAAGTGCGGTTATAACACGTGATAACAATAACTACCATTCAACTTGTTGTTTTGGATATAGTTGTGATAAGAATAACTACCATTCAACAACCACCATGACCATGGCATCCCATATAGCAGCCCTTATGGCAGCAGGGCTGCCATGGGGATGGGGTGGCAGGTGAGAGGTGGACGCCGAGGGTTGGGGTTGGGGTTGGGGATCAATCGACACACGTGTTCGTTGCCGCTGGCGCGGACCAATTACAGCATAGAAATTAAATTCAATTAATTGTTAAGTATTTTTTGTTAAGGTTCATTGAAAAGTTCATCTTTTCTTTCCCTATATATATGAGTCGGGCTCCTGTACATACCAAAGGGTACATACCAACGGTGCGGACCCATTTTATAAATAATTTTGAGTTGAGTTAGTTTATGTGGTATTTAAACATTTCTAGGGAGCAATATAAAAAAAATCATGATTTTTTTTTTTGCTATTTTTAAAAAATTATTCAAAGGCTCTATTGAAATTTTTAAGCATCATATCAAAAAATTCAG
This sequence comes from Sambucus nigra, assembly GCA_949130495.1. Lineage (NCBI taxonomy): Eukaryota > Viridiplantae > Streptophyta > Magnoliopsida > Dipsacales > Adoxaceae > Sambucus > Sambucus nigra. The sequence continues at coordinate 74,490,367 of OX422222.1, forward strand.
CCAAAAAATATTTTTTTTTTACCATTTTAAAAAATTGGTTTACAGCGTTGGTATGTACCGTTTCGTATGTACAGGACACATATCAATTTGGTACATAGAAGTGCGGTTATAAGACGTGATAAGAATAACTACCATTCAACTTGTTGTCCTTCATACAGTTTATATATATATACATATGTTTAAGAATTTGGTACAATGATTTTCAATTTGGTATAGAGAAGTGCGGTTATGAAACGTGATAAGAATAACTACCATTCAACTTGTTGGCTTGGATACAATCGTGGCAACAATAACTACCATTAAACCACCACCATCACCCTGGTAGTCCTTACAGCAGCCCTTCTGGCAGCAAGGTTGCCATGGGGGCGGGAGGGGAGCCGAGAGGGGGGGTTAGGGATCAATCGACACACGTGTTCATTGCTGCTCGCCCGGATCAATTACAATATAGAAATTAAAATCAATTAATTGTTTGGTATTTTTTGTTTAAGGTTCATTGAAAAGTTCATATTTTCTCTCCCTATATATTTGAGTCAGGCTGCTGTACATATCAAACGGTACATACCAACGGTGCATACTGCTGGCGTGGACCCATTTTATAAATAATTTTGAGTTGAGTTTTTTATGTGGTATTTAAACATTTTCGGGGAGCAACATAAAAAAACTTAGAGCAAAAAATATTTTTTTGCTACTTTTAAAAAATTAGTCAAACTTTTGCAACTTTTAAAGTACTTTAAAAGATGTGAAAGTTTGACGAATTTTTTTAAATTTGCAAATAATTTATTTTGAGTTGATTTTTTTAGATGGATCTATTAAAAATTTTAAACTCGATGTCAAAAAATTGAGCCAAAAATATTTTTTTTACTATTTCAAAAAATTGGTATACACCATTGTTATGTACCGTTTGGTATGTATAGGAGATCCTCACTATATATATATATATTTATTTATTTATATTTATCAATTTGGTACAGAGATTTTCAATTTGGTACAAAGAAGTATGGTTATAACACGTGCTAAGAATAACTACCATTCAACTTGTTGTCTTGGATGCAGTTTATACACACACACACACACACACACACACACACACACACACACACACATATATATATATATATATATATATCAATTTGGTATACTGATTTTGAATTTCGAATAGAGAAGTGCGATTATAACATGTGGTAAGAATAACTACCATTCAACTTGTTGTCTTGGATACAGTCGTGATAAGAATAACTGCCATTCAACTAACACCATCACCATGGCATCCCATATAGCAGCCCTTATGGCAGAAGGATTTCCATAGGGGTGGGGTGGGCGTCGAGGGGTGGGGTTGGGGTTGAGGATCAATCGACAAACGTGTCCGTTATCACTTGCACGGACCAATTACAATATAAAAATTAAAATGAATTAATTGTTAAGTATTTTTTGTTAAGGTTCGTTGAAAAGGTTATATTTTCTATCCCTATATATATGAGTCAGACTCCTGTACATACCAAACGGTAGATACCAATGGTGCATACCGCTGGTGCGGACCCATTTTATAAATAATTTAGAGTTGAGTTATTTTATGTGATATTTATACATTTACGGGGATCCATATAAAAAAATTAGGAATTTTTTTTTTTGCTATATTTAAAAAATTGGTCAAAGGATCTATTTATATATTTAAGCATCATATCAAAAAAATCAGCCAAAAAATATGTTTTTTTACTATTTTAAACAATTGGTTTACACAGTTGATATGTACCGTTTGGTATGTACCTAACACATATCAATTTGGTACAGAGAAGTGCGGTTATAACATGTGATAAGAATAACTACCATTCAACTTGTTTTCCTTGATACAATTTATATATATATATATATATATATATATATATATATATAAACGCACACACATATGTATAAGAATTTCGTGCAGTGATTTTCAATTTGGTACAGAGAAGTGTGGTTATGAAACGTGATAAGAATAACTACTATTCAACTTGTTGTATTGGATAAAATCTTAATAAGAATAACTACCATTAAACCACCATCAACACCATGGTAGACCTTATAGCAGCCCTTATGGCAATAGGCCTGCCATGGGGGTGGGGAGGGGCACTGAGGGGTGGGGCGAGGGGGTTGGGGATTAATCGATATATGTGTCCGTTGTTGCTAGTGCGGACCAATTACAACATAGAAATTAAAATCAATTAATTATTAAGTATTTTTTTGTTAAGGTTCATTGAAAAGTTCATCTTTTCTCTCCCAATATATATGAGTCAGGCTCCTGTACATATCAAATGGTACATACCAACGGTGCATACCGCTGGAATGGGCCCATTTTATGAATAATTTTGAGTTGAGTTTTGTAACAATCCTGACTTTTGAGTAATTTATTTTGTATAATTTTGCCATGAGAGATAATTATATAAAATTTTGGAAATTGGAGTAAATATTATTTTAACTGATTTGAGAGTAATATTTACTGAGATTTGCATATTTACCATTGAGAGAAGGTAAATAGGATCATGTTATGTTTTATTGCGTCATTGTGCTTCAAGCGACGGTTATGGCATATATTTCAATTGTATTATGATTAATGAATTAAAATAACCTCGGAACATAAAATATTGTATGATATTCCGGATACCAAATTGCCGTTAGTCCCGAAATAGTCAAGGCAGTCAAAATAAGTGCCATATTGTATTTTTGAGTTTCGGGCACTTTTGACAGGTTATGACTCAATTATGTAGTTACGAGTCATTTTAATGGTGTATTAACATTTAATGATGGGAATTAATGTTAAGTTCCCGATTAAGTCTTCCAACCCTCTTATTTCTCATTTACATGTTTTACACTTAGAGAGAGTTAGAGAGAAGAGAGAGCTTGTGAGAAAATGGAGAGAAAATAAGGAAAAGAGGAGAGATTGAGCTAGAAATAATTGCTACGGGAAGGAACTCTGAGACTACAAACTTGAGGTAAGTTTCTAACTTGCTAGTGTATGATTTAATGTGGGTAATTTTCATATATAGTTGTATTTTGGAGTTTTAACCATTATTGGGTTTTATGATGATTTTAGTGTTTAAACCCTTAACATTGGATTAAAATTTGATTTTAGTTTGAATTACTAGTTAGTTTTTGTGTTGAAATGATTTGGGTAGAAAATAAGTTGAGTTGGTTGAGATTTGAAGAGAGAAATTTGTGTTTTGGGAATTTAGGGTTCTTAAACCGATAGCTGAAACATGCCATTCTCGCCCAGGCGAATCGATTCTCCCCTAGCGAATCGATTCGCTAAATCGATTCGGAGATATGCAGAAGGTTAGCTCCTCTTGACCGAATCGATTCGGCCTATTATAATCGATTCACTTTCAAGACCGAATCAATTCAGCCAAGGCGAATCGATTTGAAATTTCTGCAGTTTTAGGATATTTTTCCAACTTTTTTTTATTCCTTTTCTTTTAGGTTTAAGAATTAGGAAACTTCCCTTAGGAAGTAATAAAGTGGATTAGGGGTTCATATTAGGAGGATTAATACTCTTGAATGGTAAGGGGTAATTGGGCTTAATTCCGGGGTTATTCAATAGAGGTTAGTGTCATTTCCTCTAGTGGGATATCTTCGGACTAAGAGAGGGTCAAGTGTTATGGTCTAGGATCTTTGGGAGATTAGTATTGAGTAGAATTACCATTGATGGCTTATGGTTTTACTTTGAACCCTTGGAGACTAGTGTATGGATAATTGTAAGTCGTGGCCTATATCCTTAATAAAATATGACTTCGTGAATAAGAAATGCATATATTAAATTAGCGTGTAATTATTAAGTATAAATGATTTTTGTGAATGTAAAAAGGTGAGTGTTTTAAATGGGCATAACTTGTAAATGATAATTTGCATATACACACCTCTCTAAATTGCTATAATAAGGGAAGTTTGGCGCATGAGGTGAAGTCCCCTGATTAGTGAATGCAGGGTGAATATATTCCTCGGCCATAGGACCGATTATTAAATATTGTGTGATTAGTATTCGAAGTGAGGTAATTCTGGGTGTGTTTATGACTCACTGTCGAAGGTATATGGACGCTACCCAACACCACGCAATGCCTAGGTTGTCTGGTGCGATATGCCCTGAAAGATGATAGCTATTCAGGGGCACGTCCAGTGGGGAAACTCAGAAGGGTAGTCTTAGAATCGTTATATGATGTGGTTATAACTATTCTTAATAAAAGTAGAACATGTAATGAAGGTAAATCATTTTGTGAGATAAATTTCTTTAAATATGTTTCCTAGAGAGAAAAGGGAAATGTGAAGTTAAATGGTGTAAAACTGAACTAGTGAAGAATTTTGTGATATAAATTTCTTAAAATATATTTTCTAAAGAGAAAAAGGAACTGTGCATTTAAGTTGTGTAAAAGCTGGAATGAAATCTCATTAAGTGAACTTAGATATTTCCCTCATGTGTATATGAACATTTAGTAGTGTCACTGATATTGCGCTAGGTTGTGCTTTTAAATTGAGAGGTTAGAATTCTAATCATTATTTGTGAGAGCAAGTTTAATTTTCGATGGATGATAAAATATTCATAACTGTCATGCATTTTATTCACATGGTGATCATATCAAATCGGGCCCTGACCCGTTCATATTTCTTTGTCTTGCATGAATTCTAGATTCGCGTAGGTGCTCCACCACAAGGACGCATGTGTTTACCTATCCATCACAGTTGTCTTGGAGCTATAACATATTGCGGATGTTGTAGGATATTCGTTATAAATGCTTCTTTCTTCTGTACTCTAACTATGATCAGTATACACATTCGGGTGTGTTACCCAAGTTTTGTACTTGTTTAATATAATGTGATATTAAATTATAATACTCGGTGTAACCTGTTTATATTGGTCTTTTAACCAACAGCCTATTTGGTTATTATTTTCTGCTTCATTGTTATAGTGTTGTTCGTTTGTTTGTGATATCCACCTTCTTTTCAATTTGAATTGTCTAAATAATTTTCTTTAAACTTATAAATTAAATTTTGACACTTCGTTTTTTAAAATATTTGGTGGTTATCTCATACTATTATTTTAACGACAGTGATGCTAAGAATGGACCATCTATGATTCCTGCAATTATTGGAGTATGGGGCTGGCCACCTCTTATGTTAATGAGCGGGTTGTCACAGATGGTATCAGAGCATCAGGTTCTAGTGTCCTTAGGAATCTGTATGGATGTACTACGCCTTCAGCATTGTTTTTTATTTGATGTAGAGCTTTAGGATTAAGATCATTGATTTATCTTGTGAGATATCGTTCTCCTACCATAATGTAAGATGTTATAAATATTTTGCACGATCGCTCGAGAGTCGTGTGATGAATGGAGACGGGTGACCAGGGAAGGCCGTTATGAGGACAACATTGGAAGTTAATCCCTCTGTGGCATTTTCTGAGATTGCTACAACGACTACAAGGATATAGTAGCTATAATTCCCCAAGTACCACTACAAGAAGAGAGTGGTACTGAACATGGATTACTCAGTGAAGTTAAATTAGGGAAAAGATTTTAAAAGTTCTTTATAAGGATCATAGGTTGAAGTTAAGTCATGAGGAGGCATTAATGATTTATTTAGTGGAAGTATAAGGCTCGGAAGCTTTGGCGTAGAGCGGGGTATAGGAATACCCAGATGTGAAAATTTGAGGAAATTTTTTTCCACCGATTGTAGAAATGTTAAAAGGGTTGGAACGGGAGTCCCCATATTTGAAGGAGCGGGATATTTCGCTCGTAGAGTAACCTTATGGATGGTTCTAACAGTGAGTTCCTTTGATATATTAGAAATGGAAGAATGTAGCATTTCAAGTATTCCTATGAGGATCGGTTAGAGGCCGACAGTAAATGAAGAGCTATATGGTTAAGGAAACCTTGCACCGAAGTAAGGTAGGTACAAGGAAGAAAGAGTCCTTTAATGAAAAGATGGGATTATTAGTAAGTGTTGTTAACACTTATGGATAAGTCGTGTTCGTGAAATCTCATTAGTGGACTTCCACCCAATGAGATTCATGGAAATAAGGCTGTTGAGAGAGGTAGTATGTTTTCCTTTATTGAGGGAGTTAAGGGAACTACGAGGAGGAATTGTCAGGATCGAGGCTATGGAGCATGAGATACTGAAAACTTTAACACGGTCAGGGCGGCCAGAGATGGGGAATGATTGTGATGATGAACGTAGAACCACATGTTTTAATCTTGTCCAGTAGGAGCTAAAGGACAAGAGTAGGGTGCCTAGATAAGGCATTGATTGAACGAGTTTTTGGTACAGATAGAACAAGGGTACTATATCTGGGAACTCTTTGGAGCGGCCAGGGTAATTAGCAAGAATGTTGTTGTGAGTTTCACCTCCTTTAAGAGAAGTGTGTTTTGTATGGAAAGATTTAGCCTCAGTATTTTATTAACCCTAGAATTCAGGTGTGTAATTCGAGCTTTGTGGTAGTATTTATATTAATATATAAATTTTCCATGGTGTTGAGATTATATTTTCTTACATTCATTATGAGTGGGTGATGATATTCGAAAATTTTGTTTGGTTTGTTCTACTCGTTCTGTCTTTGTTATACGAGTATAAAATATTCTGATTGAGATATATTGGACTTATGATTGTGATACTGTCATATCTGCGGTTCCAGGGTGGAACTAGTTATTCTATAATATCTGTCCTGGATACGGGTTGAGACTTTATAGTGATGATTTAAGGTATGTATGAATTATAATTTTACTTATTTTATTCTACCATATCTCCACGACCAAAAAAGTTAAATAGTAGTGTATCGGAAGGGTTCCTTGTTTGTATTTCGCTTGCGAGACACTCCACACATGAACCTTAACGATGTTGGGAGTGGAGAGATGTTACTTTATGTTAGGATGTGGGTGTTGGTGGAATTAGTCGAGAGTCACGTGATTAATTAAAGGGCTAATAAAAAGTTAATGTGCGATGCAGAAGCACTGGAAATATTTCTCTCACCTGATAGATGGGGGCGAGACAAAGATAAGGGAGTTGGATTAAGGTTTATATCCAGGCCGTGATTAGGGTTCAAATTAAAAGGATGTACATAAATATAATTGGGTAAAGGATTCGTAATATTTTCAGAAATTAGGCGCTCATATTAGTTAGCTTTTTCATTTTGCTGTAACGGTAGAACAGAGAAGTAGAAGAGCATTAGTAGGGTTACGAGTTAAGATTTTTAGCGGTCCTGATTAGGTGCCTTAGGCCATTATATGTTGACGACCAGCGGTGCGAGGTAGTAGTGTAACATGAGGGTTCCTTATCTAGATTTCTCTTTGCGATACATCTCACGCATGAAACTGAGCTAATGTCGGAAATTGAGAAAGATCTTAGGCACTGGGGACATAGTTAGTTTAGTACTTATTTCACGTGGGTAAGAAAATGCATTAACCTTAAGATTATTAGGAAGTAAGGCAAATGGGGCATGTGGCGTTGTTTTAAGAATGTCGTAGTGAGTTAACCACGAGAAGATTAGTGGGTTAATTTTAAGAAGGATTGGGTTTCCAGGAATAGGGAAAATGGAATCTTGAGTAACTAGGGCCACCAACCCGAAAAGAAGGTGAGGCCCATCTCTTGAGTAACTGTTATGTCTATGACTTAGCTTTTGATGAGCTGAAGGACAAGTTGACTCCTACTCATAAATTAGCATTGCCAAGTTTGGGAGTGGACTATTTGTTATTATAGACGCGTATTCGTAAGAGTGGGGCAGTGTGTTACTATAGGAACATGGGACCATTACGTATATATCTTGTTGCTTGAACCCCGCGAGGAGAACTATTCCATGCAAGATTAACAGCACGCCGAAATAGTGTTTGCCTTAAAGATGTGGTGGCACTACCTCCAATGAGGGGAATTAAGTCTTTTCACGGATCACAAATCGACGCAATGTTTGTTCTCACAGAAAGATCAAATCGTGCAGTAAAATAGGTGGTTGGATTTCCTAAAGGACTATCAATGTGACATTCGTTATCACCCAGGAAAAGCAATTGTGATAGTGAATATATTGAGTAGAAGAATCCGTTGGGGAAACTAGCGAAGGCATAAAAAACCAAGTGAAGGGAGCTTAACTAGGAAGATATTGGTACAAGGGCATTTATATTAGTGTTGACCGTTACGCCTGCTATTGTGATAAAGACCTTGGAAGAGCAAGGAAGAAACATTTCTGAGTTTGTCGACCAATGCACCACTTGTCAATTGGTGAATGTTGGCCACCGACAACTGATTGGATTGTTGCAACTGTTACAAATGCAGGTGTGAGACTGAGAGAGTGTATCCATGGATTTTTATCACTGGATTACCGATGTTGTAAAGCGGTCATGAATACGGGTGGATGATAATATGGAGTTTATGATACCTTGTGGGGGTACCAATCAATATAGTCTCAGATCGAGATAAGATTTTCGTATCCCATTTCTGAAGAAATTTCCAAGAAACAATGGGGATTGGTTAAGGTTGAGTACATTCTACCACCCGAAAATAATTGGTCAAAATGGGGAGAAACAAACTATGTAGGAGGACATACTTTCGATGTGCATACTAAAATTTTGGTGGACGTGAGTAAAACATTCTTTTGGTCGAATCTGTAATCCATAATGGGTATGGTACCATAGACGACGTTGTATAGTAGGATGCGTAGATCACCTACTTGTTGGTTGGAAGTAGGAGACAATAAGCTTCTTGGACCTAAAATGATCCAAGACATCTTTTCAAAGACTGAGTTCATTCGAAACCACTTACGAATTGCCCAAGATTGTCAGAAGGCCTACGCTGACGTGAATAGAAGTCTTGTAAAAGTTGAAATAGAGAATCGAATTCAATGCGGGCATTTTCTTTCTTAATGAGGTTACAACACGATTTATGATGAAAGATAAGTTTGTGCCGGGTTGGGTAGATTTTTCTCATTGTTGTAGGTAGGCCCAATAGTTCATGTGAAGAACAACCGATTATTAATTTTAGATTATGGAGAGTATAGATGAATTTACTTGGGAACGAGAGAATAGTATTTGAGAAATGTTCCCCCTAGTCTTTTTATGAGATACGCCTGAATTTTGGGGCAAAATTCCTTTATAAGGGGGGAATATGTAACAACCCTTACTTTTGAGTAATTGATTTTGTATAATTTTTCCATGTGAGATCATTATATAAAATTTAGGAAATTGGTGTAAATATTATTTTAAGTGATTTGAGAGTAATATTTACTGAGATTTGCATATTTACCATTGAGAGAAGGTAAATGGCATCATGTTATGTTTTCTTGCGTCGGTGTGCTTCAAGTGATTGTTATGGCATATATTTCAATTGTATTATGATTAATGAATTAAAATAACGTCGGAACATAAAATATTGTATGATATTTCGGATGCCAAATTTTGAGGGTGCGGTTAGTCCCGAAATAGTCGAGATAGGCGAAATAAGTGTCATATTGTATTTTTGAGTTTCGCGCACTTTTGACAAGTTATGACTCAATTATGTAGTTATGAGTCATTTGAATGGTGTATTAACATTTAATGATGGGAATTAATGTTAAGGTCCCGATTAAGTCTTCCAACCCTCTTATTTCACATTTACATGTTTTACACTTAGAGAGAGTTAGAGAGAAGAGAGAGCTTGGGAGAAAATGGAGAGAAAAGAAGGAAAAGAGGAGAGATTGAGTTGAAAATCGTTGCTACGGGAAGCAAATCCGATACTAAAAACTTGAGGCAAGTTTCTAAATTGTTAGTGTATGATTTAATGTGGGTAATTTTCATATATAGTTGTGTTTTTGGAGTTTTAACCATTATTGGGTTTTATGATGATTTTAGTGTTTAAACCCTTAACATTTAATTAAAATTTGATTTGAGTTGGAATTACTAGTTAGTTTTTGTGAAAAAATGATTTGGGTAGAAAATAAGTTGAGTTGGTTGATATTTGAAGAGATAAATTTATGTTTTGGGAATTTAGGGTTCTTAAACCCATAGCCGAAACAGGCCATTCTGGCCCTAGCGAATCGATTCACCCCTAGCGAATCGATTCGATAAAGGGGTTAGCTACAGGTCTGGGTTGGACGAATCGATTGGGATGATCTAAATCGATTCGGAGATATGCAGAAGGTTGGTTCCTCTTGACAGAATCGATTCGGCCTATCCGAATCAATTCGCTTTCAAGACCGAATTGATTCGGCCAGGGCGAATCGATTCGAAATTTTTGCAGTTTTAGGATATTTTTCCAACTTTGTTTTTATTTTTTTTCTTTTAGGTTTAAGAATTAGTAACCTTACCTTGGGAAGTAATAAAGAGTATTAGGGGTTCATATTAGGAGGATTAATACTATAGAATGGTATGGGGTAATTGGGCTTAATTCCGGGGTTATTCAATAGAGGTTAGTGTCGTTTCCTCTAGTGGGCTAGCTTTGGACTAAGAGTGGGTCAAGTGTTATGGTCTAGGATCTTTGAGATATTAGTATTGAGGAGAATTACCATTGATGGGTTATGGTATTACTTTGAACTCTTGGAGACTAATGTAAGGATAATTGTACATCGTGGCCTATATCCATAATAAAATATGACTTCGTGAATAAGAAATGCATATTTTAAATTGGTGTGTAATTATTAAGTATAAATGATTTTTGATAATGTAAAAAGGTGAGTTTTTTAAATGGGCATAGCTTGCAAGTGTTAATTTTCATATACACACCTCTTTAAATCGCTATCATAAGGGAAGTTACGCGCATGAGGTGAAGTCCCCTAGCTAGTGAATCAGGGTGAATATAATCCTCGGCCATAGGACCGGTTATTATATATTATGTGATTATTATTCAAAGTGAGTTAATTTGGGGTGTGGTTATGACTCACTGCCAAAGGTATATGACCGCTTCCCGACGTCACGCGATGTAGGATACCCCGGTTGTCTTTTACGATAGGCCCTGAAAGATGATAGCTATTAAGGGGCGCGTCCGGTGGAGAAATTCAGAAGTGCGGTCTTAGAATCGTTATATGATGTGATTATAACTATTCTTAATAAAAGTGGGACATGAAATGATGGTAAAGAATTTTTTGAGATAAACTGCTTTGAATATGTTTCCTAGAGAGAAAAGGGAACTGTTAAGTCAAATGGTGTAAAATTGAATTAGATGTTACCATGAAGAATACTTCCTGAGAATTCGGTTGCGTGAAATATGGTACATACAAAGGTACCCTATGTGGTTTTTCAAGTGGTCTTTTAATTTCCACCCTGAGAAGGAATCGTCAATTACTCCTGTTTGGATCACACTCCCTCTTCTCCCTATTCATATCTATAATAAGTCGAGTATTTTTTCAATTGCAAGTGCGTTTGGTAATCCCCTAAAACTTGACAGCCCTACAGCTGCTTTAACAAGTCCTAGTCTTGCAAGGGTATGTGTAGAGATGGATCTAACCAAATCTATATCTCATAGAGTTTGGATTGGTTATGGGATTGGAGGTAAAGGTTTCTGGAAAAGACATGGGTATGAAGAAATTCCACTTTTCTGCAACTCATTATTCAAGAAAGGGCACAAAGTAAAGTCATGTTTATTGAAGAAGGAATAAAAAGGCAATAAGAAGAGTATTCATCATGGGATGTAGCGTGAAAGTGGAGGGGAGAAAGAAATTCAAGACAAAGAGCAAGGGAAAATTTCAACGAAGGAATAGGTTAAGAAGAAGTTCATGAAGGAAAAGTTGATGGATGTGGAGAAGGAAAATAATACAAATATAGAAGAAGGGCAAATAATCGCAGATAAGAATCACCAAGAAGAGAAAAGGAAGATTGGAATAGGTGTGGTAAATAATGATATAGCAGGTAAAAGTCAGCAGCAGGAGGCTGTCATAATTGCAAATGAGAATCTCCAAGATGATCAAATGCAGATATAATTGGAAAAAGTCAGCAGCAGGAGGCTGGTATATCTGTTCAGAAGTAGATTGAGGGAATTGAAGAGGATATCAATGATGACAACTTCGTAGAGAGAGATGTGTTTCACAGTCTTCACTTATCCTCGACGATTATTCCTTCAGATGGGGACTGTACTGATCAATCTAAAGAGGTATGGACACAGGCCTTTAACAAAAAAAAGAAAAAAATGCACATTTCAATTGTAAGCATTGACAAGAATCTGTTAAGGTCATCATCTAAGGATACCCCTAGACTTTGTTTTAAATGATCAAACTCATGATTTGGAATGTGAAGGGTATTGCGAAGAAGGGATCTATTAGAAGAATAAAAAAATTTGTGTAGTTGAATAGTTTGGTGATGTTGATCTGTCTAGAATCGAAAGTGGATCATGCTAGATTGGAGGAATTTCATATTACATTTGGTTTTCAAGATGTAATAAAAAATGAGTCCAATTATGTTTGGAGCTTTTTTTCTTATGACATTTCTGTAAAGTTTATGTCTCAAATTCCTCAATGCATTACCTTTTCTATATCCCATCCTTTTCTATCTAGGTCTGTCCAAGTTTCATTAGTTTATGCTAAATGCACTAGAGGGGAAAGGCTAAAATTATGGGAGTACCTGATTTCAACTCATACAACGGATCCTTGGTTTGTAGGGGTGATTTTAATACAGTATCAAATTCATTGGAAAAGATTGGAGGTCTTCCTTATGATATGAATTATGCAGAAGATTATTCTCAATGTATGGATTCTAATGGTCTAATTGACCTTGGATTCATGGGACCTAGATTCACATGGTGGAAAAAAGGGAGTTAAATGATGCCACGTGTGAGAGAATTGATAAAATGCTAATGAATGTTAATGGAAAGTTGATGTTCTCAAAGGTGGTGGTTGATCATCTTAGCAAAACAGCCTCGGATCACTCTCCTACGTTGTTGTCTTTATCAACTGATTTGTACATTCACCCTTCTCGATTTTTATTTCAAATTTTTTGGCCTTCTCACCCTACATACCTGTCGTTTATCAAACAACATTGGCTCCCATACTCCAGTGGTAATCCTATGTACTGTTTGGTAGCTAGCTTAAAGAATATCTGAGCAGGTATTAGATTATTGAATAAAGAGAACTTTGGTAATTTATTTCAGAATTCCTTAAATGCAGAAGATGAATCTCTCTGAAGTGAAATTCTTTTTGAGAATGATCCATCTACTGACAAAAGGGAGGAGATGAATAGGTGTCAGACCAATCTAGCTTATCATTTAAAATTGGAGGAGCAATTCTGGAGACAAAAATACAATTGCAAGTGGGCTCAAGAAGGGGATACAAACTCTAAATTCTTCCACAAGTCTGTTCAAGTTAGAAGACAAAAAAGTTTCATTCATAAAATCAAGGATGAGATAGGTGACTGGATTGATGATCAACAGATGATTAAAAATGAAGGCCTTTGATTTTTCCAGTCTATGTTTGTTGAGGAAACTATTACAATTGAAGATCAGGACTTTATGGCTGTTATTCCTACTCTAATTGGTGAAGATGATAATGCCATGATGACTGATAGTCCATCTATGAAGGAGATAAAAGATACCATTTGGGCTCTTAGTGGGGATAGTTCTTCAGGTATGGATGGATTCACTAGTAAGTTTTTCCAATCAACTTGGGATATTATTGGTGGGGATGTTTGTAAAGCTACTGAAGGTTTTTTCAGTGGCATGGAGATTCCAAAATTCTTTACTTCCAGTATCATTATTCTGATTCCCAAAAATGACAACCTGTAATCATTCTCTGCATTCAGACCTATTAGCCTTTGTACTTTCTTTAACAAAATCATATCCACAATTTTTGCCTCTAGACTTTCCTCAATCCTTCCAAAAATCATCTCCTCTAACCAAAGTGCGTTGGTTAAAGATAGAGGCATTGTGGACAATATTCTTTTAACTCAGGAGATGATCTCTATGATCAATGCTAAGAATGAAGGGAGTAACGTTGCTGTGAAGATTGATATGCACAAGGCATATGACAAAGTCTCTTGGCTCTTCTTGATAAAATTCATGAGGAAATTTGGCTTCAATGAGGTATGGTTAGATTATATTTGGAGATTGATTTCTAATAATTTTTTTCAATGATGATAAATGGAGAATTATGTGTCTACTTCAAATCTCTCAAGGGCTTAAGATAAGGAGATCCATTATCTCCTGCTTTATTCACCATTTGTGCTGAAGCTCTGAGCAGAAACATAGATAAAGTGTTCCACAATCCTTCAATTCCCAAGTTCAAAACTCCAATCATCTTCCCTTTGGTATCTCATCTTGCATATGCTGATGACGTGATTGTTTTTTCTTCTGGGAGTGTTAAAGACATCAAATAATTGAAGAATGTGATGCACAGATATGATGCTGCCTCGGGTCAAGAAGTTAACAAGTCTAAAATCTTCATTTATTGCTCTAAGTCCCTCAACAAAGCTAAAGCAAAGAAATTCTCTTAGATCATTAATATGACCATTAAAAAATTACCTTTTGTGTACCTGGGATGTCCAATATATGTTGAAAGTTTGAAGTGATCTCTTTTTGAAAATTTAATTTCTAAAATCAGGGGCAAACTGGTTGCTTGGAAGGCTAAGTTGCTATCCGGGGGGGGGGGGGGGGGGGGTGGGGGTGAATGACTCTTATCAAGCACGTTCTTCAATCGATTCCTATATATTCCCTAGCTTTAATGCAACCTCCAACGAAATTTATTGTTATCATTGAACAAATAATGGCAAACTTCTTATGGGGATCAAATGAGGATAGTAACAAACACCACCGGATTGCTTGGAAGGACCTATGTAGGCCATTTGTGGAGGGGGTTTAGGGTTCAAAGACTTAAAGGATATAGCTGAAGCTTTTAGTCTTAAACTTTGGTGGAAGTTCAGGAAGCAAGATTCTCTTTAGGCCCATTTTCTATTTCAAAAATACTATAGGATTAATCATCCTATGGTTGCAAAGGCTAGAGGATCTCACATTTGGAGAAGAATGGTTTTGAATAGAGAGATGGCAGATAACAATAGCTTATGGATTATTGGGAAAGGAAATTTATATGCGAAATGGGACAACTGGACAGGTAATCCTTCTTTTGACTGTACAGATATAGCAAATAACATTAACATTTCTGATTTACTGAACAATAAAGGAGAATGGGATCATTATAATGTTAACATATTGCTGCCTATCAATTCTTTATCTACTTGGTCTAAAGTGGAAGTCATGGGAAATAATCATAGTGATAAATTGGTATGGATGCATTCATACTATGGTTCGTTTACGCTCTCTTCAGCATGGAATATAGTGAGGAAGTCCAAATGTCAGTCCTGGACTAACACTTTCATTTGGAATAAATTGATTCCCTCAAAAATTTCTTTCTTCCTTCTAAGGCTGCTGCGCGATTGCTTACCGGTGGATACAGCTATTATGAGAATTGGTATCAGATGTCCTTCAAAATGTGGTTGTTGCCTAGCCCCAAACATTGAATCTGCAGAGCATTTGTTTAGTCAGAGTGATTTTGTAATTTCTATATGGAAGCATTTTGAGGACCTATGTGGGATCAAGATCTTAAATGTCTCGATCAGAGATAGATTAATCGCTCAGTGGACCAGTTTGAACAAATCTAAGTGGGGCAACCTACTGACAGTTATTCCAGCCTTTATTTTTTGGGGGTTGTGGAAAGCGAAGAACAAATGGAAGTTTTAAAACTCTAGAATGGTGGCAGATAGAACCATTATGTATATTCATTCTCTTATTCATCTCCAGCTAAATATAAACCTTTTCTCGTATCAAATATATAGGGCAAATCAGCAAAAGCCTATTAGAAGTGTTCAGTGGAGACCTCCTAAAGACAAATGGGTCAAAATAAATGTAGATGGAAGTTGTAAAGGTAATCCAGGGCCTATGGGAGTAGGAGTTATTTTAAGAAATTCTAAAGGGAAATTTATCACTGCCTTTGCTTGTAGGTTTGGTTTTGGATCGAATGTGATGGTAGAAGCCCTATCAATTCTCAAAGCCATTGAATTATGTGAATCTAAAGTGAAGGAAGGTCTCATTGTTGAATCTGATTCCTTATATGTTATTAAAGTGCTGAATGGTCTGATGCCGAGCCCTTGGAGTATTATGCTTATTGTTGCTAAAATTAAAAAAAAATGTCTTAGAATTTAAAGGTGGAGTACTGCCCCATTCTTAGAGAAGCAAATACATGTGTTGATATCCTGGATAATCATGGAGTTTCTTCCCAAATAAATCTAACCTCTGATTCTTTAGATGATTTCCCTAAAGAATTAAAAGGTTTGATTAATCTAGATTCTTGGGGTTTCCCAAATTTCAGATTCCTAACTAGTTTAATTTTCGTTGTAAAGGTGGCTATTTATAAAGTCATCCTTCATTCTTGTAAGATCTTTTGATCATTTGCCTATTTATCATTAAATCAGTGGGGATTTCTCCCACAAAAAAAATTAAAAAAAAGTGAAGAATTTTGTGAAATAAATTGCTTTAAATATGTTTCCTAAAGAGAAAAAGGAATTGTGCATTTAAGTTGTGTAAAATCTGAAATGAAATCTCATTAAGTGAACTTAGATATTTCCCTCATGTGCATATGAACATTTAGTAGTGTCATTGATATTGCGCTAGGTTGTGCTTTTAAATTGAGAGGTGAAAATTCTTATCATTATTTGTGAGAGCAAGTTTAATTTTTGATGGATGATAAAATATTCATAACTATCATGCATTTTATTCACATGGTGATCATATCAAATTGGGACCTGGCCTGTTCATATTTCTTTATTTCGCATGAATTCTATATTCACCCATGTGCTCCACCGTAAGGACCCCCGTATTGACCTATCCATCACAGTTGTCTTGGAGCTATAAGATATTGCAGATGTTGTAGGATATTTGTTATAAACTCTTCTTTCTTTTGTAATCTAGCTATGGTCAGTTTACACATTCAGGTGTGTTACCCAAGTTTTGTACTTGTTTAATATAATGTGATATTAAGATGTAATACTCGATGTAACCTATTTGTATTGGTCTGTTAACTGAAAGCTTATTCAGTTATTACTTTGCGCTTAATTGTTATAGTGTTGTTCATTTTTTGGTGATATCCACCTTCTTTTCAAATTGAATTGTCTAAATAATTCTCTTTAATCTTATAAATTAAATTTTGACACTCCGTTTTCTAAAATAATTGATGGTTATCTCGTATTATTATTTTAGCGACAGTGATGCTAAGAATGGACCATCTATGATTCCTATAATTATTGGAGTATCGGGCTGGCCACCACTTATTTTAATGAGCAGGTTGTCACAAGTTTTTTATGTGGTATTTAAACATTTTCGGGGAGCCACATAAAAAAACATAGGGAAAAACATATATTTTTGCTATTTTTAAAAAATTGGTCAAACTTTTGCAGCTTTTAAAGTACTTTAAAAGCTGGGAAAGTTTGACCGATTTAACTAAATTAGCAAAAAACGTTATTTTGAGTTGATTTTTTATATGGCTCTACTGAAATTTTTAAACATGATATCAAAAAATTCAGCCAAAAAATATTTTTTTACTATTTCAAAATATTGGTCTACACCGTTGGTATGTACCGTTTGGTATGTAGAGGAGATCGTCACTATATATATATATATATATATATATATATATATATATATAATTATCAATTTGCTACAGAGATTTTCAATTTGGTACAAAGAAGTGTGGTTATAACATGTGACAAGAATAACTACCATTCAACTTGTTGTCCTGGATGTAGTTTATATATATACACATATATAAATCAATTTGGTACCGTGATTTTCAATTCGGTATGGAGAAGTGCGGTTATAACACGTGATAAGAAAAACTACCATTCAAGTCCAGGATACAGTCGTGATAGGAATAACTACCATTTAACCACCACCATCACCATGGCATCCCATAAAGCAGCCCTTATGGCAGCAGGGCTGCCATGGGGGTGGGGTGGGGGCGAGGGGTGGGTTTGGGGGTGGGGATCAATCTACACACATGTTTGTTGCCGCTGGCGCGGACCAATTACAACATAGAAATTAAAATCAATTAATTATTATGTATTTTTTGTTAAGGTTCATTGAAAAGTTTATCTTTACTCTCCCTGTATATATGAGTCAGGCTCCTGTACATACCAACGGTGCGGACCCATTTTTTAAATAATTTTGAGTTGAGTTAGTTTATGTGGTATTTAAACATTTCTAGGGAGCCATATACAAAAAATCAGGATTTTTTTTTCCTATTTTTAAAAAATTGGTCGAAGGACCTATTGAAATGTTTAAGCATCATATCAAAAAATTCAGCCAAAAAATATGTTTTTTTTTACTATTTTAAAAAATTGGTTTACACAGTTGGTATGTACCGTTTTGTATATACAGGACGCATATCAATTTAGTACAGAGAAGTGAGGTTATAACACGTGATAAGAATAACTACAATTCAACTTGTTGTCCTTGATACTGTTTATATATATATATATATATATATATATACACATATGTATAGGAATTTTGTACAGGGATTTTCAATTTGGTACAGAGAAGTGCGGTTATGAAACGTGATAAGAATAACTACCATTCAAATTGTTGTCTTGGATACAATCATGATAAGAATAACTACCATTCAACCACCACCATCACCATGGCATCCCATATAGCAGCCCTTATGGCAGTAGGGCTGCCATGGGGATGGGGTGGGGGGCGAGAGGTGGGGGGTTAGAGGGATCAATCGACACATGTGTCCGTTGCGCATGGCGTGGACCAATTACAACATGGAATTTAAAATCAAGTAATTGTTAAGTATTTTATTTTAAGGTTCATTGAAAGGTTCATCTTTTCTCTCCCTATATATATGAGTCAGACTCCTTTACATATCAAATGGTGTATACCGCTGGCATGGACCCATTTTGTAAATAATTTTGAGTTGAGTTTTTTATGTGGTATTTAAACATTTCCGGGGAGCCACATAAAAAAACTTAGGGAAATAAAATATTTTTTGCTATTTTTAAATTAGCAAAAAATGTTTCTTTTAGTAGATTTTTTTATATGGCTCTGTTGAAATTTTTAAACATGATATCAAAAAATTCGGCAAAAAATATTTTTTTTACTATTTTAAAAAATTGGTATACACCGTTCGTATGTACCGTTTGATATGTAGAGGAGATCCTCACTATATATATATATATATATAGAGAGTACAAAGAAGTGTGGTTATAACACGTGATAAGAATAACTACCATTCAACTTGTTGTCTTAGATGCAGTTTATATATATACACATATATATATATCAATTTGGTACAATGATTTTCAATTTGGTACAAAGAAGTGCGGTTATAACACGTGATAATAATAACGACCATTAAACTTGTTTTCCTGGATATAGTGTATATATATATATATATATATTGGGTGCAGTGATTTTCAATTTGGTACAGAGAAGAGCGGTTATAACACATGCTAAGAATAACTACCATTCAACTTGTTGTCTTGGATATAGTCATGATACGAATAACTACCATTAAACAACCACCATCACCATAGCAGCCCTTATGGCAACAGGGCTTCCATGGGGGTGGGCGTCGAGCGGTGGGGGTAGGGGCAGGGATCAATTGACACACATGTCAGTTGCCACTGGCGTGGACCAATTATAACATAGAGATTTAAAATCAATTAATTGTTAAGGTTCATTGAAAATTTCATCTTTTATCTCCTTATATATATGAGTGAGGCTCATGTACATACCAAACGGTACATACAGATGGTACATACAAACGGTGCATACTGCTGGCACGGACCCATTTTATAAATAATTTTAATTTGAGTTTTTTATGTGGTATTTAAACTTTTTCGAGGATCCATATAAAAAAAACACGGCAAAAAACATATTTTTGCTATTTTTAAAAATCGATCAAAATTTTTTGCAGCTTTTAAAGTACTTTATATGTTTTGAAAGTTTGACCGATTTTTTTTAAATTGCAAAAAGCGTTATTTTGAGTTGATTTTTTTATATGGCTACATTGAAATGTTTAAACATCATATAAGAGAATTCATTAAAATTTATTTTGTACTAATTTAAAAAATTGGTATGCACCGTTGCTATGTACTGTTTTGTACGCACAGGAGATCCTCAATATATATATATATATATATATATATATATATATATCAATTTGGTATAGTGATTTTCAATTTGGTACAGAAAAGTGCAGTTATAACACATGATAAGAATAACTGCCATTCAACTTGTTGTCTTGGATATATATATACATCAATTTAGTACACTGATTTTCAATTCGGTATAGAGAAGTGCGGTTATAACAGGTGATAAGAATAACTACCATTCAACTTGTTATCCTGGATACAGTTTATATATATGATTCATATGATTCATGTGGGTTACTTAAAAATAAATCATCCTTTTTAACCTAATAAAGTATTATTGACACGACTCACACGCGCATCCCAAGTAAGTATTGCAACTATCGTATTTCACTCCCGATCAAAATAATAGTCTCATATTCATATATTACTTTACTCTAAGTCATAATCAACATAATTATTTTTGATAAATACTAACTCTCATCACGCTAGTAATTATTATAATTTGATCCGGATTAATTATAAACAAAGTTTTCTCCATTTAAATCAATTATTCGAATTTCCATAATTAAAATAAAATCATACAAAATTATGGGGTATTACATACTTCCCCCATAATAATGGAATTTCATCCCAAAATTCAAAAAAGGCTAAATCAAGGTATACCCGGTGGAAACAACTCTGGATACTTTTCTCGCATGTCATCCTCACGCTCCAAGGTAGACTCCTATATATTATGATGCCGCCACTGTGCTCGTACTAACGGCCCTATCTTTGAACTCAGCTTCCTCTCGCTACGGTCAAGAATGGCCACAGGTCCCTCCTCGTAGGAACTATTGGGCTGGAGATCAATCTCCTATAAGGAAATATGGGTGTGGGCCAAATCATCCCGAGGATATCTCCTCAATGATGAAATGTGGAACACATCATGAATCCTATGTAAGTGCTCCAATAATCAAAGTCGATAAGCTACTAGTCCAATCCGCTAAATAATAGGGAATAACCAAACATATCTCGATGCCAGCTTCCTATTTTTCCAGAATTGCATTAACCCCTTCATAGTAGATACTCACAATAGTACCTAGTCCCCAACGCTGAACTCTCTGAAAAATCTTTTGGCATCGACGTAGCTCTTCTACCCGTCCTAAGCAACCCAAATGCGACTCATTATTAACTCAACCTTAGCTGATATGTCTTGAATCACCTCCGGCCGAAGTAACTTATTGTCCCCCACTTCAAGCCAACAAGTTGGAGAACGATAGGGTCTATCATACAATGCCTCAAATGGATCCATGACAATCGTAAACTGGTAGGACTTATTATAAGCATCCTCCACCAGTAGAAAGTAATGTTCCCATCCCCTTCAAAAATCTAAGACACGCATTCACAACATGTCTTCCAACATCTGATTTGTCCGCTCTGTATGCCAGTATGTTTGCGGGTGATAGGCTGAACCCAACCATAACTCCGTACCCATGGACTGCTGGAAGATCTCCTAAAATCTGGACACAAAAATCCTGTCCCAGTTGGATACAATATCAGGGGGCACCTCGTGGAGTCTCACTATCTCTACAATAAAGATCTGAGCACACTGCTCCATAGTATAGTCTGTCCGAACTAGCAGAAAATGATCCACCTTGGTCAATTGATCCACAATCACCCATATGGAATCGTGACCTCTTTGTGATGTAGGTGGACCTGTAATGAAATCCCTAGAAATTCTTACCTATTTCCACATAGGGATCTCCAATGGCTATAGTAGTCCTCCCGGTCTCTGGTGGTCTATCTTCACCAATTGACATGTGGATACCTCGAAACAAACTCGGTGATGTCCTTCTTCACCTCGCTCCACCAATACTATCACCTCATATCCTGGTACATCTTATACCCTCCGAGATGTACCATAAATCATGTATTATCCCCTTCTGGGACTACTAGTCTGCCATTAAAGCGTAGGCCCCCATTCGATCTCACTGAGAAGGACTCTACTCCCTTAGCTAGAAGTTGGACGATCCGGTCTTGACCGAAGGAATTCATTGCCTGCACCTATATCACCCTTGTAATTATCTCGTGTGTAACCATCATTATCGACATGAATGAGCGCGTAACGGCATTCTAGTGCTCGAGTTCTTCCCATTTTGCCTTTTAAACCTCATCCACATCACCTACTAGAGTACGGTTCAATGTGTCTGCTACCACGTTAGCCTTCCCTAGGTGTTAATTGATGTTGAACTTATAGTATTTCATAAATTCGAGACACCTCCACTGATACATATTCATCTTTCGTTGTGTGAATAGGTACTGCAGTGACTTATGATCCGTGAATAGAATAAATCTCTCCCCGAGAGATAATACCTCCATATTCGCAATGAAAATACAAATGCCTCTAACTCCAAGTCATGGATTGGGTAATTCCTCTCGTGAGGCTTAAGCTTACGGGAAGCATAAGAAATTGCCTTATCCTCCTGCTAAAGCACACCCCCAAGCCTTAACAAAGATGTATCATTGTAGACTACGTATTCCAACCTGGCTCTAGGTAGTAATAGAAGTGGTGCTGAAGTAATCTTGTCTAAGGACAACTTATAGGCATCATCCCATATACACGGTACTCCTTTGCGAGTCAAGTACGTCAACGGACCCGCTATCTTCGATAATCCCCGAAGAAACCTCCTATAGTATCCTTCCAGACCCAAGAAACTATGCACCTCAAGTGGAATGCCCTGACTCCCTCACTGCTGACACCTTTCTCGGATCTACTAATATCCCCTCTTCAGAGATTATTTGACCCAAGAACTGAACCTCTCTCAACAAGAACCCACACTTCTCATACTCTTAATACAACTCATGTTCACATAGGGTCTGCAAAACCATCCTCAGATGTTCGACATGATCCTCCTTAGTTCGAGAATAAATCAAAATGTCATCAATGAAGATGATGACAAACTGATCTAAGAACATTCTAAACACTCTGTTCATTAAGTCCATGAAAACGTCTTGAGCATTCATCAGTCCAAACGATATCAACCGAAATTCATAAGACCCATATATCATCAAGAACGTGGTCTTTGATACATCCTACCCCTGAATCCGTAGCTGGTGATAGATCGATCTCAAATATGTCTTTGAGAAGAAAGAAACCCCTATTAATTGGTCGAAGAAGTCATCGATTCGGGGCAACGGATACTTATTCTATATCGTGACTTTGTTCAACTCTCAGTAATCCAAACACAACCTTAACGACCCATCTATCTTATTTACAAACAACACCGGATCACCCCAAGGCGATGTACTCCTATGAATGAAGACCTGTCCCAACAACTTATCCATTTGATCTCATAACTCTCTCATCTTAGATGGAGCAATACGGTAGGGTGCACGGGCCATCGATCGAGTGTCTGACATCAAGTCTATGAGGAAATCTAGTTGTCGATTAGGCGTTAGTTCCAGTATATCCTGGAACACATTAGAAAACTCTTGAACTACTGGAATAGAATCAATGGGGATCACTATCTCCCTAAGGGTCTCCTCCTCTCTATTAAATAAATGGGTGGACGATCGTCCCTCAGGACGAGGCATCGCGACTTAGAACATCTCCTATCTTGGTATAGAAAATATGATGCTCCTACTAAAACAGTATATCAGAACTCTATAAGAAGCAAGCCAATCCATTCCAATAAGGGCGTCATGCTCGTGCCTATCTAAGACTAGCATATAATCTGGCAAAATCAAACTCCCAATCTCTATACCTATTCCTCAGAACATAAAGAAAATCAATGACCCATTCCCTAGCGATGAGTCTACACAAGTTACTGTACTCTCGGTTGTGTCTAGTAACCGTGTGGCCCTTGTAAAACTAGTAGCTATAATGTAGTGTGATGCCTCTGTGTCAAATAAAATACGCCCTATAGTCCCAAGGATAGGAGACGTACCCTCGACAGCGGATGGTTCCAAATGAACTGGGAACTAATGGACATTATAGACATGCATGTAGTGAAACTAATCCTATTGTGTCGAATCTGCTGGAATTGGTGACAAGGTTGGAACCTGGGGTGATGCTGGCTGGGCGACTAGAAATAATGGTCCCTGGGGCTCCTAGCGAGAGCCCTACTGTTGCTGCTATTATGGGGCTCTACCCCTCTAGGGACAGTCCTGAGATTCTTGTCCAGTATTGCCATAAGTAAAACATGTCCCAGGATAGTGTCATCCCCTCTGTCTGTGCTTCCCTCGGCCATGATGGCCATTACCACCCCTCCCTTGGCCCTGCTGAAAATGTTGTTACCCTTGTCGCCCCTGCTGGATTGGCAGGACCTGATGGACATATCTAAAACCTCCCTGGCCTTATCGAAAATCTCCATATTGGAAACATTTAGCAGGATCCCCCTGCTAGAAACCCTGCTCGCCCTGACGAACCTATCCCCGAGCTGTAGGTGTCCCACCGGTACTACTACCTCCTGGCTGACCCTGGTGGAAGTAGTGGTCCTGACAATGTAGTAGGGAAACATTAACCACATCAGAGTAAGTGGATAGTGAACGATTCCCTAATAAGTGCTGGTGAATCTTCCATGTCAAACCATCCATGAATATCTGAATCTTTTTCTCCAATATCACTATCACATCTGCAACTAGATTCAGAAGGTATATAAACTCCTCTTCATATTCAACAACTGTCTTTACTTCACATTGATCTTAGTCTGCACGACAGAAGGGAAGTACTTGCAGTCAAATAGCACCCATAAATCTCTAATAGTCAAGTTGTCTCTTTCCTCCGCAGTCGTGATGGACTCCCACCACTGTAGCGCTGCTCCTACCAACGTAAAGGTAGCCAGGATTTTCTTTTGCACCTCAGTGTCCTCATACATCCTCAGGTGCCTCTGTATATTTTTCCTCCACTGGCTCACCTTTACCACATCTGAACTCCTCGCGAACTCTGGAGGGTGTGACTTCAGAAAAACATCTCGGGCGCTCTCCCATGTAGAAGGGAGATCTTGGACAAGTGCTGTAGACACTATTGGTACCTGTGGTGGTGCCTGTTGTACACGGCAAAAGTTGCGTTAACTACATGTGCTACAATTGAAGTAACTTCTGCAGCATTCATCATACCCTGGGCCGAAGCTAGCTAGGGCTCAGGCTACGCATTCCTACTGACTCGTTGTGCACGTCTGGGAGGCATCTGAAATGAGAGAGAATCTTTGTAAGTCCACAGTAAATATCTCCAATATGTAAAGACATAAAATGCGTGGATAATGAATACAACAGTGCTAATTATAGGGCTCTACATCAAAGATAGCTACGCGAAAAACATAATAAGCTATATAGATCCTAAGGACTCTAAAACCTAATGCTCTGATACCACATGTCACACCCCACCTAATTAATTAAATCAGAATATCGGGTTCGTTCAGATTATGCATCACTCTCTAAAACCTTATTTTTATTCAAAACTAACCACCTAATATTTAAAAAGGTTGATGTCAAAAATTTATCTTTTCAATTAATATGAAATCGTTTAAGGAAAATAATTAAACATTCACCAGTCAATCTGATCTCATAAGAAACAAAATAACTAACATAATAAAAGGGACTCGGGTAAAATAGTTCCAGCCTGAAGTCAAATGAAATAATCCAACTAACTAAAGTCAGTAACTCATAAGAGTAATGTGACACCCCTCTTATTAAAATAAGAGGTGGCCAACCTGATACTCCAATAAATACAGAAATCATAGATGGTCCATTCTTAGTATCACTGTCGTGAAAATAATAATACGAGATAACCACTAATTATTTTAGAAAACGGATGTCAAATGTTTTTGTAAGGTTAAAGAAAACAATTTAGACAATACAATTTAAAAAAAGGTGGATATAATAAAGACAGATAACAGTAAAACAAGCATACACAATATAATAACCGAATAAGATATCGGTTAACAGACCAATACAAGCGGTTACACCTAGTATTAAAATATATATCACAGTATATTAGCAAGTAAAAAACTTGGGCAACACACCAGAATGTTTAGACTGATCATAACTAGAGTACACAAAAGATAGAGGCATCTATAACAAATATTCTACAGCATCTGCAAAAATGTTATAGCTCCTGGACACTTAGATAGAAGGATCAACACGGGGGTCCTTGCGGCGGAGCACCTGGGCGTAGATAGAATCCATACAAAACAAAGAGATATAAATGGGTCAGGTCCGGTTTGATATGATATAAATGTGAATAAAATGCATGATAGTTATGAATATCTAATATCATTAACACGCTTATCTCGCTCTTCACACTCAGAATAATCCTCACCTCTCATCTAAATGCATAACCTTGTGAAACATCATTTGTAAGGAAAACTATGAAATAATGCAATAGCAATAACTCAATTTCAACCAAATAAGCTTACATTTCAGTTTTGTACAATATGACTTCACAAGTCCAATTTCTCATTCGGGAACTTATTTGAAACAGTTCATTTAATAAATTCTTTAGCCATTTATAAAATACTACTTTCGTGCGAATAGTTATAATCGCAATATACAACAATTATAAGACCATCCTTCCGGGAGTCACCCCACTGGATGCGCCCCTAAATAGCTATCATCTTCCAGGGCTTATCACCAAGACAACCTGGGCATCCTAAATCGCGTCGCGTGGGAAGCGGCAATATACCTTCGACAGTGAGTCATAACCATACCCGAAATTACCTCACTTTGAATAAGATAACATCACCATACAACAACCGATCCTATGGCTGAGGACTATATTCACCCTGCATTCATTAGCCAGGGGACATCGCCTCATGCTCGTAACTTCCCTTTTGATATCATTTAGAGAGGTATGTATGTGCAAGTTAAGATTCACAAATATGCTAATTAAACAAGTGAATTTTATTAATCCCGAAACCATATATGTTTAACAAGACAAACCACAACATATGATTGTCTTAATAATAGTCACCGAGAGCACACAACAAAACTAAAGGCTGCCAAGTGTGATTCCCCTTATACTCGTCTCTGAAAGTCTCAAAACAATACCATTTACATGTCCCTAAAACCTAAGCTAGTTTACTTTAAAAAAATAACTACCTTCTACTTAAATAGCCACGAAATACTCCCAATTATCTTCTTACTAAGATAGGGAATTAATCCCCCTAATATAAGACTCTAATACACTTTATTACTTCATAAGATAAGGTTCCTAGGCCTTAAACCTAAAAGAAAATGGCTAGAAAACAAGGTAGAAAAAATATCCAAAAACCGCAGGAATTCCGAATCGATTCGCCCTGGGACCGAATCGATTCTCCCCTGATATCGAATCGACTCCCCCTAAAAGAGAATCGATTCGGCTAGGATCACTAACTTTCTATCTCATTTGAATCGATTCGGCCTTAACACGAATCGATTTGGCACCCAAACCTGTAGCCATCCTTTTAGCGAATCGATTCGCTAGGGATGGCGAATCGACTCGCCCTGGTAGGTTTTCCAAGTTGGGGGCTACGGGTTATGAACCCTAATTTACTCAAAACATATTCTTGTATCCTCAAATCCCAACCAAATCAACTCATACTATCCCCAAATCATTTCTAAACCAATACCACTTAATAAATCCAACTTAAATAAAATCTAATACAATATTTAAGGGTTTAAACACCAAATTTATCAAAACCCATAAATGGTAATTCTAAAGAACACCACTAAAATGCAAATTATCCACACTAGATCATACATTCGCAAGTTAGAAACATGCCTTAGGTTTCTAATCATGGATTATCTTCTGGTATCAACAAATTCCCAGCCCAAATCTTCAATTCTCCCTCTTTTCTCTTCTTTTTCTCCAAAATTATCTTTCTCTCTCTCTCTCTCTCTCTCTCTCTCTCTCTCTCTCTAGGTTTAAGGCATATAAATGAAAATAAATGTGGTTGGAATACTTAAATGCATATTATCATTAAATTCCATCTATAAATGTTACTACACAATTAAAATGACTCGTAACAAAATAATTAAGTCATAACCGGTCAAAAGTACCTGAAACCCCAAAATACAACATGGTACTTATTTTGACTATTTGGACTATTTTCGGACTAACCGTGCCCTTTAAATTGGCATCCGAGATAATATAAACTATTTCGTGTCCCAACATCATTTTAAATCATAACCGTCACTTTAGGCACAATGACGCAATAAAAAATAACATGATGTTATTTACATTCACTTAACAACAATTAAGTTAAATTCCGTAAATATTAATTCATAAAACACTTCAAATAATATTTACTCCAACTTTCTTTACTATATATAATTAACCCGCATGGCAAATTAATATAAAAATAATTACTCAAAAATAAGGGGTATTACATACTCCCCTTTATAATGGAATTTTTCCCTCAAAATTCAAGCGTACCTTGTAAAAAGAGGTGTGGATACTTCTCTCAAATATCGTCCTCATGCTCCCATGTCGATTCCTAGGCATTATGATGTCCCTATCGACTCTTTCTGTCTGTCCATCCGTTTATGAGTGGTAGGAGGTACTCAACTTCAATTAGGTTCCCATTGCTTCTTGGAAACATCGCCAAGAATGGGAAACAAAAATATTGTCTCGATCGAAGACTATATTGATGGGAACCCCATGGAGTCTCACAATCTTTGCAATAAAAATCTGGGTGTAACGAATCTTATTGTAATCCGTTCGTACCGATAAGAAGTGTGCCGACTTTGTCAGACGATCAACGATAACCCAAATGGAATCATGACCACTTTGTGACGTTGGCAATCCCGTGATGAAATCCATAGAGATACTCTCCCACTTCCATACCGGTATTTGTAAAGGTTGTAACAATCTCGTTGGTCATTGATGGTCTACTTTCACGAATTGACAAGTAGTACATTGGGAAACAAATTCAGAGATGTCTGTTTTTATACCCTCCCACCAATACTGACGATGCATGTATTGGTACATTTTACCTCCACCTAGATGTACTTCAAATCTAGATCGATGAGATTCAGTCATTATGGCAGGACTCAAATCTCCCTCATCTGGGATAATAAGTCTCCCGTGGAAACATTTCCCTCCCATAGAACTTATAGAGTAGGATTCTTCTCCCTCGGCCAACAACTGGCGTAATAGATCTTGGTAATCTTTGTCCCTTCCTTGAGCTTCCACTACTCTCATCATAATCGCATGTGTAATGGTCAACACTGACATAAACGCCCTTGCTATAGCATCCTCCTGGATAAGTTCTTTCCATTTAGCCTTCCATACCTTCGCTAACTCCCCCTCGAGTTTCTGACTCAGCACATCCACTACTACTTTAGCCTTGCCTGGGTGATAATGAATATCAAATTGATAGTCTTTCACAAACTCCAACCATCGACGTTGCTGCATATTCAAATCATTCTGCGAGAATAAATATTGCAACGATTTATGGTCCGTGAAAAGACTAAAGTTGTCCCCTAAAAGGTAATGTCTCCATATCTTCAAGGCAAACACTATCGTAGCAACCTCCAGATCATGCATAGGATAATTCTTCTCATGGGGCTTTAGCTTGTGATAAGCATAAGTAATAGATCGATGCTCTTATTATAACACACCTCTAAAACCTTGAAGAGACAAGTCAGTAAACACTAAGTAGTCCACCCCCGGCCTTGGTAACGCGAGTACTGGAGCAGAAGTCAGCTTATCTTTCAACTCATCAAAATCTAGTTGACATGAATCATCCCAAACAAATTTCACTCCCTTCCGAGTCAAGTTTGTCAGAGAGCTAGCAATCTTGGAAAATCCCTTAATAAAACGATGGTAATAGCCCGCCAAACCCAGAAAATTACGAATCTCTGTGGGCACCGTGGGCTGATCCCATTCCCTCACTGCATAAACTTTACTTGGATGTACTGAAATGTCCTCAGCTGTCACAATGTGACCCAAAAACTACACTTCCTATAACCAGAAACCACACTTCTCAAAATTAACATACAACTGACGATCCCATAACGTTCGCAGGACCAAACGTAAATGTTTAGCATGATCAGCTTCAGCCTGAGAATAGACCAGGATGTCATCAATAAACACTATGACAAACTGGTATAGGAAGTCCCAAAAAGCTCTAGTCATAAGGTTCATGAACACTTTAAGAGCATTGGTTAGACCAAAAGGAATGACCAAAAACTCATAGGATCCATATCTAGTCAAGAATGCAGTGTTTTTTACATGTCCTGCTCTCGGATCCGCAACTGATGATACAAAGTCCTCAAATCTATCTTAGGGAAGTACGACGATCCCCTTAATTGATCAAATAAATCATCGATCTGAGGCAACGTGTATTTGTTCCTGATGGTAACCTTATTCAAAACTCGGTAATCAACACATAATAGGAGGGAACCATCTCTCTTCTTCACAAACAACACAGGAGAACCCCATAGCGACGTGCTATGCCGAATAAACCCTTGCTCTAATAATTGCTAAATTTGATCCCTTAACTCCCACATTTCCATAGGATCCGTACGGTATGGAGCTCTAGAAATCAGTCGAGTTCCCGATGCTAAATCAATTACAAAGTTAATTTCATGACTTGGAGGTAAACTCAGAATCTCCCCAAAAACATCCTCAAATTCTCTCACAATTGGAATCGAATCTAAGGAAACGACCATATCACGTGAAGTCTCCTCCGTAATACAATATAAGTATGTGCTCGAATCTCCCTCTGAAAGAGGCATAGCCACTAGAAATATTTCTTTCCCCGAAATGGCAAAGACTACACCTCTTCCATAAAAATTTACCATGGCACGGTACTTCACTAACCAATTTATACCCAAAATAACACCATACCCGACCATATCAAGGACGAGTAAATTAGCCTCAAAACGTAAATTACCAAGGTCTATTCCTACCCTTTTACAAATAAAGAATATGAGCGTACCATAACCCATGGAAGATTCCACACTAGTAAAGGTACTCTCCGTAGACTTAATCAACCCCGTCGATTGAAAAAATGTCTACCAATAAATGAGTGCATTGCGAACGTATCAAATAACACATGACCCACATACCCATGAATGGGAAACTTACCCTCGATAGCTGGCGGCGGGGCAAGGGCTAGAGGAAGTAAAGCATCCTCAATACGATAAGCACGTCCATACTGTAGTTTCCCTTGTCATAGAGGGACGAATGGAATAGGCGTGAGTGGCGGTAGATGCGCCTGCTGATGCTGAGGACCCCTAGGCAACTGTCCCCCAATCAACTATGGACAAGATTTCGTAAAGTGCCCCTGTTCACCACATTGAAAGCAGCGACCCGCCATATTCTCCGGATAATGACCCCGATTATTATTTTGAAACAACCCCATGCCTTGACTCAGATGGCCTCGACCACCATTATTACCTCAGCATGCTTGGCCTTACTGGCCCAACTATTGTTGTTGCTGATGGGCACCCTGACCGCGCCTAAAACCGCCTCCACCAAAGTTAAACCCCCAAAATGTTGTCTTTTGGAAGAATATTCCTGTTGACTGTCCTTCTCTTTCTGGTTACTTCTCGACGGTGGTGATGAGGTTCGTGCTCCACTGGCACCATTACCTCGTTGCTTACTATCTTGACCCGAATCCAAAATCTTTTAACTCCCTTTTACATACAGACGATGATCGTGGGAATGAAGCAATGCTACATTCGTCACATCACCAAATGTTTGCAACGTGGGATTTCCCAACAAGTTTTGTCGTATCCTCCAATGCAAACCCCGAATAAACTTTGATATTTGTAATACCCCATACTTTTATTGATAATTTAAATTCCATAAATGGGTGTAATTTAGAAATTTCAGAAATTTTTGAGAAAATTAATTTTTGGAGTTTATGTGGGCTAGATGATTTTCGATGTATGCTACATTCACTTTTGGGATTAATTAAATGAGTTGGACTATTTCAAGTACATGTCGATGTTGGGTAAAGAGACAAAGGATAAAATTTTAATGGGAAAACCCGCATTGAGATGTATTGGGTTTAATTAGTGGATTGGGGTTAAGTACCTCGGATGAAGATTTTGAGTGTGCAATTAGTTTCAGAATGGACGAGATAGTCCGAGTAGAGTATCCGGGAGTAGTGTTTTGATTCCGAGAATTTTTGGATCAGTAGAGACTCATAATTGAGTAAACGAGTCTTTTTTAGGTTTAATAAGGGATAAACCTTTTTATCTCCTATAAAAGACACAAGAGAGTGGTAGAAAGGAAGGAAAAAAGAGAGAATGTAAGAAAAGAAGAAAGGAAGGGAGAAAGAGGAGGAAAAAGGGAGATACCGGCCAAACTCCGCGGGATTCGACTCGAGGTCGTCGGATTTTATCCACGAGGCAAGTGTTTACTTGATTATTTCTTTCCAAGCATAAATCTCATATTATAGTTGGTAGAAATAAACCACAAAGATTTTTGGGATGGGTTTTCATGAATCAAAATGGGGTTTTCGAAAGATTTACGAATAAACCACGAAAACAATAAATTCAAAAAATTTAGAAATCATTTGAAATTAGTTGTTGGATTTGGGTTCTAGGATAATTAAAACCCTTTTTATATGTGTATATGTTGTTGATTGAGGTTGGATAATGGTAGGAGAAGAGATGAAAGCTTGGAGGAAGCTTTAATGGCCGCAGCTTCTCGGAGAATAAGCTATACGGGTCGATCGATCGATTGATGGCCGAGGGTCGATCGATCGACCCTTCAGGATTTTTGAAAATTTCGGCTAGTGTAGTTATGACACCCAGCCTAATTAACCCCGGGTGATCAGTCCTAAATTAAGTCAGAACAGGTTTCTCAGTTGGATCATTCTTAGCATCACTGTCTCCTTTTTAATTACTAACTACCTAAGTGAGAAAATTAGACTGGTGCCAAGTTTTATCTTTCATTAACTTAAATAAAAATCATGCGGAAATTAAATTAATACAATAATCACAATTAACTAAAACAACCATTCACAAGTTATTAGCTGACCGAATAAACCATCGGCCCAAACTCCAACAAAGATAAAATAAAGACAAGTAATCAATCTCAACAAGTCTGACAAAAACTAAATGAACTGTGAGCGACATGCTCGAAATAACTGATAGAAGTCTCTATACTAGAATGAAAGAGTGGGGCGTCTATCAGAACTCCTACAACATCCACATATGCTGCTGCAACGGATTTCCTGAAATAGAGTCAAGCCTGGTGTCCCTATGGCTGGACACCTAAAATGTTTTTAAAAAATTTATAGCAAGGGTTAGTACCCAAAAACCTTGAAAAAAATTTAGCAAATGATTAACTTGTAGTAATAAATAAATATGGATTCTCTCCATATTTTAGTTAGTGTCGCACTCCCTTGAGGATATCCTCACCCCTTCTCTAATGTGCAGTACTAACGCCTTAATTAAATTTACCTAGAACTTTATCTTATGACTAGATAAATTATACAACCCCTTGCAACCACGTTACTCTAACCGAGTATGCCTTAATTTGATTTATAAGTTATTATAAACATCAACATAAATAAATCATTTCCCTTTTTAATTTCTAATAACTTCCACATCTATTATACATATAATACAACTCATGCTTTGTATTAATTAGCCCGTATATAATTATTTACCTAATTATATACTCAATCATATTACTGTATTCACAAACATACTGATATAACATCTAATAATAGTATTTCCCCCGAGTAAAGTCTCACCGGGTATAAATCCTCTAAAGTGCTATCCCACTAGGTATGTTCGCATAACCTAGTTACCCCCAAGTCAGAATCGCTCACTAACTTGGTTAATACATAAATGTTGGAGGCGGTCATATTCCTTCCCTGAAAGTGAGATGCCCCTCACCCATATAACGGAAGCTATGACCTGGGATTATACTCGCCCTACTCCTCAAGCTAGGGGATTCATCCACTACGCGCAACCTCCCCCTATAGCACTAGAATATATAATAATAATATCTATCCACTGATATTGAAGCACACACTATATATATAATATCACACACCGTATATAAAAAATATAAAATATCCTGGCTACACCGTGCACTAAGTCCGTGACAAAAGCCCATTCCATTTTATTTCGAGTTTACGGCCCAACTCTAATTATTAATTAATTTTTACATTAATTTCTTTTGGTATCACCACAACAAATATATTCGGACTTACTCTCGTGGCCCGAAATAACATCTCCCGAGTCTAAATCCCCGACTCTAAATTATTTAGCCTTCACCTAAATAAAATTTACATCTCGGTATCGTTCAACCGTTATTCCCTAATTTATTTACTACATCCATATTTAATCATTTCGAAATGAACTTTCCAAAATTTAGCCTTAGTGTGTCACACCTAATTTCCTCCAAATCCTAATTAATTTTAATTAGGATGTCACACCAAGCCGCCCTCAAATCCTAATTAATCTTGATTCACAAGTAATTAGATTTAAACCTATGTATTAATTACTCAACAACTAAGGCATGGAAGGATTTTTAATTATTTTCCTTTTACATTAAAAACTGGGCGAACTGTCAAAATTTTTGGACCATCGATCGATCGATGGTCCACCTTTGATCGATCGATCGATCAGGTCCTCATCTTCTTCGAGTTTGCTGTTTTAGACATTGATGCACACCTCCAAACCCTAGTTTCTTCTACAGGGAAAATTAAATTTTCCCATCGACAAGTAACATCAAAAGCCTTATAAGGATCCTTCCTAAAGTCCAGAAACATCACTAAATTTTTATTTATCTACTGTTTCCACGAATTTTGGTAAAGACCCATTTAATCTTTAACCCAGTTAAACATCAATTCCCTAATACCAATTGGTTTCTAAATCATCCAGGTTTACACATTTTACCAGATACAACTACAAATCTCCGATTGTATACGAATTTCTACTAAATTTAGAAATGAGATTCATGGTTTACAAAACCCCATGTTTATCCCCTTTAAATCCCAATACGAATTTATTTAATTATCCACATCACATAAATATGAATTGAATTACACTTTAAATACTACAGTAAGTTAACCACTTGCCTTAGGGTTCGTAGAGTCTGAATTTGGAATCGTGAGTGCCCAAGGTTGAAGATGACTCTTTTTGTCTCTCCTGTGATCCCCAAATTTTCCTTTGGCTGCTGTTAGGGTTTCCTAACCCTCTAAGTCTCCTCTCAAAAACAATTCATCCGTTCCCTTATTACTTTTAATTGTTAAATTAACCTTAATCCCGTTTTTTGCCTAATGGGCCAAGCCCAAGTGGCCCAAATGCCCCCTTGTGGACCTGGTTATGCCTATACTACCCCGAGTACACTTTTCAGACTATCTCGACCCATTCGGACTCAACCGTATACTCAGAATTGGCATCCGAATTAAATTATAACAATCCTTATTTCACACCCAAATTAGTTTATACCGACTCCCGGCTGAAATAAGTATATGTCCCGTCATTAATACTCGAAATGACGTAAATACATAATTACTATTCACTTAGTAATTCAGTTTCCCTAAATATTAACCATTCACTTCCCGATTAATATTTAAATATAATTTGCCATAATTAACTCAATTAAAATTATGACACACAAGTAATTTTGAATTCCTGAATTAATTAAATATTAAATGCATGAAAATACGGGGTGTTACATACTCCTCCCCCTACAAAGGAATTTCGTCCCCAAAATTAAGCCGTACCTGTGGTGAAAAGTTTTGGATATTGTTCCCGCATATCCTCCTCCCGCTCCCAGGTAGATTCGTCAACTTTGTTATGACCCCAATGTACTCCAACTAGTGGAATGACCTTGGATCGTAACTTTCGCTGACTAAGGTC
Organism: Sambucus nigra; assembly: GCA_949130495.1. Classification (NCBI taxonomy): domain Eukaryota; kingdom Viridiplantae; phylum Streptophyta; class Magnoliopsida; order Dipsacales; family Adoxaceae; genus Sambucus; species Sambucus nigra. The sequence continues at coordinate 74,526,213 of OX422222.1, forward strand.
CAGAATAGCCACCGGTCTCTCCACATATGAGATGTCTGGCTGTTACCAGAAATCCCTCTCGCTCCTGCGATATTTGTTTGACGATGCCACATGGAACACGTCATGTATCCGCTGAAGGTTCTCCGACAATCCCAGCCTGTAAGCTACTGGCCCCACCCTCTCGATAATAGGGAAAGGTCCCATGTACCTCGGTGCTAACTTACCCTTCTTGCCGAACCTCATCACCCCTTTCATAGGGGACACCCGGACCAATACCTGGTCCCCAACCTCTAACTCCACATATCTCCGTGAAGTGTCAGCGTAACTCTTCTGCCTATCCTGAGCTATCCGAATCCACCCTCGAATAAGTTTTATCTTGGCAGACGTCTCATGAACAATCTCCGGCCCCAATAGTTTGTTGTCCCCCACCTCTAACCAACAAGCGGGTGAACGACAAGGTCTCCCGTATAGTGCCTCAAATGGTGCCATACCGATCGTGAATTGGTAAGAGTTGTTATACGCGAACTCTACCAAAGGAAGATATTTCTCCCAACCTCCCCTAAAGTCCAATATGCACATTCTGAGCATAACTTCCATTATCTGATTGACTCTCTCAGTCTACCCGTCAGTCTGTGGGTGATAGGTTGTACTCAAACGTAACTCTATTCCCATGGCCTCTTGGAAGCTCTACCAAAAGTGGGCCACAAAGATCTTGTCTCTGTCAAACACAATATTAATCGGTTCCCCGTGCAGCTTAAAAATCTCAGCTATGAATAGCTGCACATATCGCATCGTCTCAAAGTCTGCACGAACCGGCAGAAAGTGGGCCACTTTGGTTAACCGATCCACAATGACCCATATGGAATCGTGACCCTTTTGCGATGCAGGTAACCCATTAATGAAGTCTATTGAGATGCTCTCCCACTTCCACACAGGAATCTCAAGTGGTTGTAGCATCCCTGATGGTCAAATTTCATAAGCTGACACATGTCACATTTCAAAACAAACTCTGCTATATCCCATTTCATTCATGCCCACCAATACTGCCTCCTCGTGTCCTGGTACATCTTATCCCCTCCGGGACGTACAACGAATTTTGACCCATGGGACTCTGTCATAACAGCGTGCCTCCACTCCTCATCTTCTGGAACAATTAACCTCCCATTAAGGCGTAAGCCTCCTTCCGAGCTGACCGAGTAACCCTCTGCTCCCTCGACTGGAAACTGGCTCACTCTATCCCGGCAGACCTGATCCTCTGCCTGAGCCCTCATAACTCGCATAATGATCTCAGGTGTGATGGATAATGCTGACATGCAAGCCCTTGCTACATCATCCTCATATCGAATTTCTCTCCACTTCTCTTTCCAGACTTCTGATATTTCCCCAGTCGGTCTCCGACTCAATGCATCTGCTACCACATTAGCCTTACCAAGATGATACTGAATATTAAACTGGTAGTCTTGCATGAATTCTACCCATCGCCTCTGCCTCAAATTCAGATCCTTTTGTGTGAAGAGATACGGAAGTGATTTGTGATAATGTCTCCATATCCTCAAAGAAAAAATGACCGCTGCCAACTCCAGGTCGTGAGTGGGGTAATTCCTCTCGTGGGGCTTTACCTTTATGGATGCATAAGCTATAGCCCTTTCCTCCTATTGAAGCACACCCCCAAGTCCCTGTAAGGATGCGTCAGTGTAAACCCAATACTCTAATCCTCCCTCTGACAATACAAGTACGGGTGAAGATGTCAACTTGTCCTTCAGCTCATCGAAAGCTAATTGATAATGATCACTCCAAGTGAAAGGTATCCCCTTCCGAGTCAGATTCGTTAAAGGGCCCGCAATCTTTGAGAATCCTTTGATGAACTGCCTGTAATAACTAGCCAATCCCAGAAAACTATGCACCTCGGTCGGTGTCACGGGATATACCCACTCACTCACCACCGATACCTTACTTGGATCCATCGCAATACCCCGGTCTGACACCATGTGGCCAAGAAATTGTACCTCCCGTAGCCAAAATCCATAATTCCCGAATTTGGCATAGAGCTGGTGATCCCACAGTGTTTGTAAAACTATACGCAAATGCTCTGCGTGCTCCTTCTTAGTGCGCGAGTAGATCAGAATGCCATCAATGAACACGATGACAAATTGGTCGAGAAACTCCTTAAAAATCCTAATCAAAAGGTCCATGAACACTGCTGGTGCATTTGTGAGCCCGAATCGCATCACCCTGAATCCATAAGATCTATATCGCGATAGGAAATCGTTCTTAGGAACGCCCTCCTCTCGGATACGTAGTTGGTGATACCCTGACCTCAAGTCAACCTTAGAGAAGTAAGACGCCCCTCTCAACTGGTCAAATAGATCATCAATCCTAGGCAACAGATACTTATTTCGTATTGTCGCCTTGTTCAGCTCTTTATAGTCCACGCATAATCGTAGTGAGCCATCCCGCTTCTTTACAAACAACACCGGAGCACCCCACGTCGATGTACTCCACCGAATGAAACCTTAACCCAGAAGCTGTTGAATCTACTCTCTCAACTCACGCATCTGTGAAGGGGACATACGGTATGGGGCCCGATCAATTAGCCTCGTCCCCGGTGCTAAATCGATTACAAATTTGATTTCCCTGCTAGGTGGCAACCCTGGTATCTCCTGGAACACATCCTCAAAGTCCCTCACTACCGGGATTGAGTCCAATGGAATCTCCATTTCTTGAGGTTTCCTCCTCGATGTAATATAGGTGCGTGTGTGAGTTGTTGAGATTGATTAGTTGTCTTTATTTTATCTTTGTTGGAGTTTGGGCCGATGGTTTATTCGGTCAGATAATAACTCGTGAATGGTTGTTTTAGTTAATTGTGATTATTGTATTAATTTAATTTTCGCATGAGTTTCATTTAAGTTAATGAAAGATAAAACTTGGCACCAGTCTAATTTTCTCACTTAGGTGATTAGTAATTAAAAAGGCGACAGTGATGCTAAGAATGATCCAACTGAGAAACCTGTTCTAACTTAATTTAGGACTGATCACCCGGGGTTAATTAGGCAGGGTGTCACAGTAGTTTAAATGGGATAAATCCCAAACCTAATTGTTTATAGCTTATTTAATTGAGCAAATAGATATCCATTTGGGAGAAATTATTTCTAGTTATTTGAGGGAATTTATTGGGGCTAAGAGGCTGCTATAATCATGTGGCATTAAAAGTATGTTTTCAAGGAAAATGAATAAATTTAGGAATTAGATATTTGGGTTACCCAAAAATAGAGTGGGGACCTCTAAATTATTATTTGAGCGAAATGTAGACCTTGGGTTCATGGAAAATGTATTCCACGACTTATCTAATTTAAGGGTGTTTGGGGATAAATATTTCTTGGGATAGTTTCGGTGGGCAATTAGGTATATATAATTGTGCACGTAGAAAACATAATTATATTGATTATAATTGAGTACATCCTATAAGGCAACTAGGATGGAATTTGGGTTATAGGCTAAAGATATGTGATGGTATACTCATTAAATGGTTTTAAATTGTGATATTCGGAGAGTGTATAAATCCCTAAAAGTGATCAAGGTAAGAGTTATATTTGTGTGAGAGAATACTTATGGGATTAGTATTTAAGTTTGAGAATACTTGAATATTATTATGAGATTGGCAATTATTGCCATATATACATTTAAGGAGTGATATATATATATATATATATATATATATATGTGTGTGTGTGTGTGTGTGTGTGTGTGTGTGTGTGTGTGAAGCATACCCCCTCTATGCCATCATGGGAACTTGCGCGATGTGGGTGAGGCCCCTGGCTTGAGGAGCACGGAGCGTATAGTCCCCAGGTCATAGCGTCCATTTTTATATTGTAATTTTTATTAGGGGTGAGACGCGGTGGGTATGTTTCGTCTCACTTTCGGGGAGGAACTACAACCGCTTCCCATACGTTATGATTTGGATTTTACCAAGGCGGTGTGAGATTCCAACCGTTGGTACCTATGATCATATGTGAGTAATTCCCTGGTAGATGATAGCATTGAGACTGCATCCTCGAGTTATAGCTCGTTGGGATGGTTATTATACTTTTGTGTATAGTATATTACCTGTGTATGAGAACAAGATATTATATATCTCTAACTAGAATAAAGAGATAAATGAATAAGGATTTATTCTCATTCCGGGAGATTTTATCTGGACTTCAATTGTGATGGTATAATAAAGTGAATATTAAATGTATATAATTATATGAGTATGCACATATATGTTGCGTATTGAGGAACTAGTGGATCTCGACGATCGATATTGCCAAGTAGTAGTGTATCGGGGGGGTCCCTTGTTTTGGATTTCTCTTCATGAGACACCCCACGCACGAACATAGAACAGTGTTGAGACTAGGGAGAAGTTGAGCCCATAGTACTTGGGGTTATAGGGGTTTTTAGAATTTGGTGGAACGAGTTAGTTAGGCAGGGTAGGTTAACTAGGTTGTCTATTATAATGCAATAGGTGTGCATAATTAGAAGAGTTATGAGGGGTATCTCATGAGAGTGCAATACCAATTTAAATATGAGAAAAATCATATTTCCAGAAATAAAGCATTTGTACACTTGCAAAATATTTTCACAACTCGGCCTGGGACTCGTTTATCTATTTTCATCTTTTTTGTTATATATATATATATATATATATATATATATGTGTGTGTGTGTGTGTGTGTGTGTGTGTCCCTGATTCTGGACAACTATATATATATATATATATATATATATATATATATATATATATATATATAAGTGTCCAGAATCAGGGATGCCTGGATGACGATTCCTTCGAGTCTGATGTTGGCTGCAGTAGCTGTGGATGCATGCAAGTTTACTGTAGACGCTTCTATCCTTGTAATCAAGATAGGAGGTACTGTATAAATATTCGGGATAATAACCCAACTGCATTTATTAATTATTTTACCTCCTTTTAGTGTGGCATTCGATTTGGTTGTATATTGATAAAGCGAGTGTTCGGTTATTTTATCTCATTTTCATTCTTATATATAAACTGTGTGGATGCTTTATCGAAATGTTTTGCTTTATTTAAAAATATTAGTTAAAAAAAATCTTCACGCCAGCGTAATAGGTCATATGTAATTAAATTTGGTTTTCGACAGTGATGCTAATAATGAACCATATGAGACTCCTATTTTAATTTGGTACAGGATTGATAGCCCGTTATTTGATTTGGTGGGGTGTCACAGATTGTATCAGAGCATCGGGCTCTAGTGTCCTTAGGAATATGTGCGGACGTGCTATGCTTTCAGCGTTTCTCTCGATTTCATATAGAGCCTTAGGATTAGGATTGTTGATTCCTCTTCGGATATTTCGTTCTCCTGCCATTTCATAAGATTATAGTAATCTTTTGCGTGCTCGTTCAAGATTCGTGTGCTGGTCGATGATGGCCATTGCAAGGGTAGAAAAAGGCGGGACTTATTTGGAGTGGTTAGTTGAATTCGGAGACTAGGACCTCATTAGAGGTCACTCTCCTTGTGGAATTTGTCAAGGATGGTTGCAATGACTATTAAAGTCTAGTAGTTATCAATATGAAAGTAGCGCTATAGTAGAGAGTGGTGCTAAACTTGAATTATCCAGTGAAGTTAATTGGGAAAAGGGTTCGAAAGGTATTCGATAAGGACCATATCATGAATATTAGGTTATACGAAGTAAGTATAACGTGATTCGGCGAAAGTATAAGGCTTGAAAGCTTTGTCTTAGAGCAGGGAGTGGAAATACCCATTTGTGAAAATTTGAGGAATTTTTTTTTACTCCTAGGAGAAATATTGGAATGGTGGGAACCGTGGTCACAATATTCGGGGGAGCCGGAGGTGTTTCTTGTAGAGGAATCTCACAAATGGTTTTAACCGCAAATTCCTTTGGTTGATTAGGAAGGAAGAGAATGTAGTTCTGAATTATTCACATAAGCATCGACTAGAGGCCGACGGTGAATAAAGAGTGATATGCAGAAGTGAACCTAGTACCAAAGTAACATAGGTACAATGAATACAGAGTCTTTCAATGGAATGATAGGCTCTGTGGATAATGTAACAACCCGAGGTCTTGGAGACGAGTATTTATTTATTTTGGGAGAAATAAATAATATTTTATTGGAGAATAATTAAAATTGGCACTTGAGGTCAAATCTTGTAGTCGCTAAAAAGTATGTCGAATGGTGATTATGAGGGTGTAGTTGTGTCCAGAAGGGTCGAGAAAGTCTAAATGACTGTACTTGGGGTCTATTTAGGTTTCTAAATAAATTAGGACCGTTTGACTCGAATTAAAGTTACCGGGTCATTAAAAGTGTATTATCATTTAAAGATGTGATTCTTGGGAGAATAGGCTAAATTAGCCTACGGGGGATATTTCTCCAAAGAGAGAAAGGGAAATAGAAAGAAAGAAAGAGAGAAGAAGAAATAAGAAGAGAAAGAAGGAGAAAAGAGAGAGAAAGTGGAGATTTCCGGCAAATACGCGATCTCAAGGCGGATTCAGACCCTACGAACCCGAGGCAAGTGATTAAACTTGCTAAATAATTGTTTTATACCATTATTGCATGATTTGTGGATGAAATTTGTGGGTTTTAGGTTTAAATTGTCAAAACCTAACTTTTTGGGAAAAACCTTAGATTTGTAGTGTATAATTGGATTTAAGGTTAGAAATTAGTTTATATGTGTTCTTGGATGAATATTGATGATATATATGTGATTGGGTTGAAGGGAAATGGAGAGAAAATGATTAAAATGAATTTTAGGTATTTTAGGCTTACAAAAAGTAGCCATTTTCGAGCCTCCAGGTAGGCCGAATCGATTCGGTCCCCAAGCCGAATCGATTCGAAAATATGCGGGTGCCCAGGTATGAGTGACAGAATCGAGTCGGACTCCCGCCGAATCGATTCGTCCTGAGACAGAGTCCCAGGTCTGATGACCCGAATTGATTCGCCTTGCAGGCCGAATCGATTCGCTGGGCTGAATCGATTCGAAATTGGCCCAAATCGATTCAAAAACAGGGCTTTTGTGGGATTGTTTTTCTAAGAAGAATTTCATCCCGTTTTGTTTGAGGTGATCGATTGGGGACCTCTATAGGATACATTTGGAGTTTGTTTTGGACACTTTTAGCGAGTTTCCCTTATAATAAATTATTGGAGTCATATAGACTTAAATTGAGGAATACCGATTAGATATTTTGGTATATTCTAAGTGGTGAAGCCCACTTTGATTTGGAGATGATAATGATATTCCTAATAAAGAATGAGAATAACATAGAGATAATGGATCTTAGGATCCAATCCCAACTGGGATAACTTTAAAGGTTCATAAAATGAATTGAACCCTATTATGTATGGAGAATTATAAATGCTAATTGATGTGCATACGGATATAGAAATATCCTTATTGATGATTGATTTGGGATATATCTCACACAATGAGAAATGCTAATTGAAGAGCATTAGGATAAAAGAATATCCTGAACATGAATTGAATTTAGAAACAATTCATTATTGGAAGCGACATGTGAGTTTCAAGTGAGAAATAGTATAATGTATACTAAGTGGGGTTAATGTGTGAGAATTCACGGTTTGTGTATCATAAGAGAGTGATATACTAAATAATGATATTAACTCAACTACGCCTAAGTGCGTATCATTGAAAATGAAAATGATGTGGCAGGTATACCTTATATGACGGTATATCTTTATATTATGTGATGATGTATCTATACCTTATATGATGATATATCTATATATAGTGAAGCATACCCCCTCCTTGCTATCATTGGGAAGTTGCGTGCGATGAGGGTGGGCATCCTGGCTTAAAGAGCAGGGTGTGGATATTCCCCAGGTCATAGTCGTCCCTTGTGATTATTATGCGATATATATATGCATTCTTTTTGGGGGTGCGAAGTAGGGGGTATGTGATGTTCTCACTTTACGGTTAGGAGCTATGACCGCTTCCCGGGACGTTGTGTGCGTGAGTTGATCACGAGGTGGGTGTCGTTGAACCCCACCAGGTGGCCCCAGTTTGCTACGTTTATGGGTTGCTGGAAGATGATAGCATGTGAGCCTGCGTCCTCGAGCTATATCTCGGTTGGTTGGTTATTATTGATTGTCCTTGTACTTGGGTATCAAGGGCATAATGGACCTCAAGGACTAACATTGCCAGAACTAGTGTATCAGGGGGTTCCTTGTTTGGATTTCGCCTCGACGAGACCTCTCACGCACGAACCGCAGTGTAATGTTGGAAATTGAGGATAAGTTAGTCCTTAATGCTCATATTCATATACATATATAACCTATCCCGACAATCGACAGGGACAGGAGTAGTGTAAAGGGGGGTTCCTTGTTTGGATTTCACTTCGGCGAGACGTGCCCCGAATGAAACGCCGTGTACTGTTGAGAATTGAAAATATTAATTAACTAAAATTGGATAATAACTTGGATTACATGCACCATGCATTGAGGGAATAATGAACCTCGAGGATAGATACGGTCAGGAGTAGTGTAACGGGGGGTTCCTTGTTTGGATTTCGCCTCGGCGAGACGTCCCACGCACGAAATGCAGTGCCGTGTTGAGAATCGGGAGGAGTTTAGTCCTTAACTCTTTATGCTAATAACTCATATAAAAATATATATACTTTTTACATGCCAAATGAGGGCATAACTAGAATATATGAAATTCTAGTACATGAAAATGTTGATGGATTGTGATTATGTGGTTATGTGGTTGATTATGCAACCCTATATGTTCAAGAAATGAACAAATAGAAAGAGAACTATAACACATTTAAAATAAAGTAATGTTTTAGATGGGAATGTAGATAAGTGTAGATTTCGAGATTAGTTAGATAGCATAATCTAATATTTATTTTGGGATAGAATTGGGCATACATTTGGAGATCACGCGCATACGTTTAGTTGCGCTCTTTAGTTGAGAGGTTAGTTGGATTTTGACGGAGAGTTCGATTCCACCTTAATCATGTAATAATGCATTTATAATTATTATGCAATTTAATACACTTGCTACAAAATGTTTTTTTACTCGGGCTCTGACCCGTTTATATTTTCTCCTCCATGTATATATTGTATTACTTTAGGTGTTCCTCGGCTAGGATGCCATTGATGTTCATCCATCCAGTATTCGTGGAGCTGTGGCATTGCGACTGCTGTGGAACTTTGTTTTAGTATATTCCTATCTTTGTATATCTAGATTAGGATTCAGTTTGTATATTGAGTTAGTATTCAAGTGTTGTAGATTAACAATTTCATATTTCATTTCTCAGATTATTGTATTATTTGTTACCCGACAACATATTCGGGTATTTCATTGTTGAGATTTTGTTATACATTGTATTGTACTCTTTCTTATTATTGGAGTTTGCACATATCACTCATCATAGTTAGAATTGTTGGTTATGTTGCATTGTTGGTTTTTTTGTTGTTGTTAAATAAAAGTTTTAAATTTTTGACAATTCGTTTTTAATAGTTTCGGGTAGTTAGCCTTATATTATTTGTATTGTCAGTTGATGTTGAGACTGTTCGATCCGAGATACCTAATTTAATGTAGTATAGGGCTGGCCACCTGCTATTATTTTGAGCGGGTTGTCACAGATGGTATCAGAGCATCAGGTTCTAGTGTCTTTAGGTTCTGTGTGCGGGTTACTGCGATCATCCGTAAGCGTTCTTGATGTAGAGCCTTATTATTAACACGGTTACATTCATACGTCCATATTTGTTTCTGCACTATGAAAATATTTGAAAGGTGTTCTGATACAATTGTTCTTGTTTCAGATGCCACCGAAGGGAGGTCGTTCAGGCAGGGCAAACAAAGGGCTAAAAAAGTGCAACCCCAAATGCCTCAAAGGAACGTGACTACATATGAAGTTTCCAATGTTGTGACACAAGCAGTAACTACTTCCATTTCCACAATGGTGCAACTACCTGCCGTTCGAGCAGCCCAACCCCATTTAGGATTGTCTTTATGGGAGAAAGTGAAGGAAGATTTTAGTAAGGTCCATCCTCCCGAGTTTGCAAGGCGAGTTGATGTAATGGCTGCAAGTCAATGGAAGAATAGTATATAGAGGCACCTTCATATGGTTGAGTGTAGTGAGGTGCAGAAGTAGTTTTTAACCACCTTTAAGATATCGGGTGCAGCTCTTCAATGGTGGGAGTATGTCACCACATCTGAACAGAGAGATACTTTACCTATAATAGAGTTTTTGGACCTCTTTGATCGAAGGTATTTTCCTTCCCCGACTCGTAATATGAAGATTTTTCAAGGTAATAGAATGGTGGAAGAATATGAGGAAGATTTTTCTAGATGGGAGAAGTTAGTACCTGATGAGGTAAACACGGAAGATAAGGGTATATCGAAGTTTGTTTGAGGTTTAGATTGGAAAATCCGGCAATATTTGTTAGAGAGTCCCAGGTTAGTGACTTTCATCGAGGTAGTGAATGTGGCACTAGTAAAGTGTCATGAATATCGTCTTCATTTGTAAGAGGGAAAGAACTTTGGAGATTCAAGTTCATCAAGTAAGTTTGGCGATGAGAGTGCGAGTAATGCGAGTGGGCAAAAAGGATTTTTGGGTAAGTGTTTCTTTTGTAAAGAAATATGTCATAGAAAGAAAGATTGTCCTAAAAGAGGTAAAGGACGAAGTTTTGATGAAGTTTTGGAAGTGCAACCCCTACAACAGATTCGAGGTCATTTTAGACCGGGGGACTATGTTTGGGAGCCCATTGATGAGGATGGGCAATCGGACTAGAGATGGATGATGTAAGTTATTTTCCTTTATGAATAGGAATATTAAAATATGAAGTTTCGGTAATATTGTATGGGAGATATTTGTAAATGGGTAGTGCTATAGCCCTACTTGTATGTTTTGATCCTAAGGGGGGGATTTTGAGCACGTTAGGCTCTTATGTTAATTATCTTTCGATAGAATGGATAATTTTGTAATATGCTCAAAAAGAGCTATAAACCTTATGGTAAATGTAAGAATGGTTATGGTGTGATAAGTAGTAATAATAAAGCTACTTCTTTTTATATAGTCATGTTAGACTTATATAATTGTTGTATTCCAGATATGGATGAGCCTTATAGAAGGGTAAAATATTGAAATGATGTAAGATGTTGTTTCTGATAAGAGTTTAAAGATTGTGGATTGATGGGATGCGGGAAAAGTTTAGCTCATAATTATGCTAATTTTTGTGAGCTACATATTGTTATATGTATGATGATTGAAAAGACCTTGTGTGGGACATAAGACACTTTATGTAAATATTGTAAGATATAAAAAAAATATTTTTAAAAACTTTTTTCAAAATAAAACTTTTCTAGGCATTGGGCCATATCAAAATGATTTTTCCTAAAATATTTTAAAACTCTAGTCCGGATTTAACAAACTCTCAATCCCCGACGTCGCCTCATAGTAGTGTATTGAGAGGGTTCCTTGTTTGGATTTCGCTTTTGCGAGACGTCCCCCGCACGAAATTGGCGAATGTCAGGAATTGAGAGGAGTTATTTCGTGGACCATTCAAAATTTTTATGCTATTAAAATGTTAGTAATATTTATATATATGGAATTGCGGAACATTGGAGGCAAATGAAGCCTCATCATGATTGGTACGAGCGATAACTCGAATATAAAGGGTGTATGGGCGCCCTAGTTGTGGAAATTGATTTTATAAGACTCAAGATCAACTTAAAACAAAGTGAATAAAATTAATTCATCGTGGGAAGTTAAATATTTGGAGATAGGATTAGTGAGGATAGGTGTAGTAGAACTAGTTGAGCTTTGGAGAACTAGGCTTAGCTAAAATTTCGAGGATGAAATTTTTGTAAGTGGGGAAGTGTGTAACAACCCGAGGTCTTGGAGACGAGGATTTATTTATTTTGGGAGAAATAAATAATATTTTATGGGAGAATAATTAAATTTGGCACTTGAGGTCAAATCTTAGAGTCGTTAGAAAGTATGTCGAATGGCAATTCTTAGGGTGTAGTTGTGTCCAAATGGGTCGAGAAAGTCTAAATGACTATACTTGGGGTCTATTTAGGTTTCGAAATAAATTAGGACCGTTTGACTCAAATTAAAGTTACCGGGTCATTCAAAGTGTGTATTATCATTTAAAGATGTGTGTCTTGGGAGAATAGGCTAAATTAGCCTACAGGGGATATTTATCCAAAGAGAGAAAGAGAAATATAAAGACAGAAAGAGATAAGAAGAAAGAAGAAGAGAAAGAAGGAGAAAAGAGAGAGAAAGTGGAGATTTCTGACAAATACGCCATCTCAAGGCGGATTCAGGCCCTACGAACTCGAGGCCAGTGATTAAACTTGCTAAATAATTATTGTGTACCATTATTGCATGATTTGTGGATGAAATTTGTGGGTTTTAGGTTTAAATTGTCAAAACCTAACTTTTTGGGAAAACCTTAGATTTGTAGTGTATAAATGGATTTAAGGTTAGAAATTAGTTTATATGTGTTCTTGGATGAATATTGATGATATATATGTGATTGGGTTGAAGAGAAATGGAGAGAAAATGATTAAAATGAATTTTGGGTATTTTAGGCATACAAAAGTAGCCATTTTCGAGCCTCTAGGTAGGCCGAATCGATTAGGTCCCCAAGCCGAATTGATTCGAAAATATGCAGGTGTCTAGGTCTGAGTGACTGGATCAATTCAAACTCCAGCCTAATCGATTTGGCCTGAGACAGAGTCCCAGGTCTGATGACCCTAATCGATTCGCCTTCCTGGCCGAATCGATTCGTTGGGCCGAATCGATTCGGAATTGACCCGAATCGATTCGAAAACAGGGCTTTTGTGGGATTGTTTTTCTAAGAAGAATTTCATCCCGTTTTGTTCGAGGTTATCGAGTGGGGACCTCTATAGGAGACATTTGGAGAATGTTTTGGAGACTTTTTAGCGAGTTTCCCTTATAAGAAATTATTGGAGTCATATAGACTTAAATTGAGGATTATCGATTAGAGATTTTGGTATATTCTAAGTGGGGAATCCCACTTTGATTTGGAGATAATAATTGTATTCCTAATAAAGAATGAGAATAAATTAGAGATAATCGATCTTAGGATCCAATCCCAAATGGGATAACTTTAAAGGTTCATAAAATGAATTGAACCCTATTATGTATGGAGAATTATAAATGCTAATTGTTGTGCATACGGACCTAGAAATATCCTTATTGATGATTGAGTTGGCAGATATCTCACACAATGAGAAATGTTAATTGAAGAGCATTAGGATAAAAGCATATCCTTAACATGAATTGAATTTAGAAACAATTCATTATTGGAAGCGACATGTGAGCTTCAAGTGAGAAATAGTATAATGTCTACTAAGTGGGGTTAATGTGTGAGAATTGACGGTTAGTGTATCAAAATAGAGTGATATACTAAATACTTATATTAACTCAACTACGCCTAAGTACGTATTATTGAAAATGAAAATGATATGGCAGGTATACCTTATATGACGGTTTATCTTTATATGACGTGATGATGTATGCATACCTTATATGATGGTATATATACATATAGTGAAGCATACCCCCTCCTTGCTATCATTGGGAAGTTGCGTGCGATGAGGGTGAGCATCCTGGCTTAAAGAGAAGGGTGTGGATATTCCCCAGGTCATAGTCGTCCCTTATGATTATTATTCGATATATATATGCATTCTTTTTGGGGGTGAGAAGTCGGGGGTATGTGACGTTCTCACTTTTCGGTTAAGATCTATGATAGCTTCCCGGGACGTCGTGTGCGTGAGTTGATCACAAGGTGGGTGTTGTTGAACCCCACCAGGTGGCCCCAGTTTGCTACGTTTATGGGCTGCTGGAAGATGATAGCATGTGAGCCTGCGTCCTCTAGCTATAGCTTGGTTGGATGGTTATTATTGATTGTTCTTGTACTTGGGTATCAAGGGCATAATGGACCTCAAGCACTAACATTTCCAGGACTAGTGTATCGGGGGGTTACTTTGTAAGGACATTTTTTCCCTTATCAATTTATTATGTCGTACGTCGTTACACTGTTGAAGAAATTCAAGATTCATACAGTCATCAACGGATCCGAATATCAAAAGAAGAAGAGGAATCAAAATCTGACAGGCCGGACCGGTCCGCCCAGAGAAAAATAACCGATCCGCCTACGGATCGGTCGGCACCTCAGCCGGACCGATCCGCCTACTGAAATTCTAGTACACCCCGGACCGCAAGCGAACCGAAGAAGCCTAAAATAAAAAGAACCGATCCGCCTACCCGGACCGATCCGCCTCACTCCCAGAACGGTCCGCCTGGGATAATCTCAAATAGATCGTGCAGAGATTTTTTAGGCCATGTTATTCCTTTATAAACCCACTACGGGAAGTGGTTTTCTAAGACTTCATATACACAATTTTCAGAGTACAAAAACTCTAAGTATTCACCTATTGAGCACCAAGACTCTAGGTTTTTGATTCACACAGATTTCTAAACACTTGTGAATCACTTTGCAACCCAGGAATGCATTTTTGCTGTTCATACCCTTGTGGAGAAGACCGTTCTTCTTCTTCATTGCAGCCCTCCTGGAAAGGGACATTTCCAGCCGCCAACTACAAAATCTGACACCTGAGGGTAATTCTTAGTCACTTGTATTTTCATTGTAATTCGAAATTGTACAGTTACAATATTATAATGAGAATAAATGGTTTTGCCCCTTTGGGGGATTTTTTTCCTCACAAGCATGTGTTTGAATGTTCTTCCTTAGTTCATTATCTTATTTAATCACATACTGCTGCATGTTTAATGTTTGTTTGGGTTAAAAGGTGTTCAATATATAATTTGCTCATTTGAACGCAAGCGCATACGTTCTCAAATTGGTATCAGAGCAGGTTACGCTAATCTATCGCGTATTCCTATTTTCCGCAAAAATTTTCTAAGATATCAATTTTCTGAAAAAAATTAATTTTTGAAAAGTGCGTGTTCAAATGGAGAAGTTATATAATAAAATGTCAGTTTTTGGCGGGACAAACTATGCCTATTAGAAAGCCCGTATGAGATCTGCATTAAAAGCCATTGATGAGCGTGTCTGGATTTTGGTTGAAAGAGGGTGGACACCTCCCTCCGTGACTGTTTATAATGTGATCAACATGAAACCTGTCACTTCTTGGACTGAAGAAGAATTTAAATGGTCATCTTTTAATTCTAAGTGTCTAAGTGTTATTTTTGGGTCTGTCACACGTGATGAGTTCAAACGAATAATGACGTGCACCACCTCAAAAGAGGCATGTGATGTTTTATAACTCACCCATGAAGGAACAAATGCTGTGATAGAGTCTAAATTGCAAAATTTAACAACTTAATTTGAAACCATCACCTGCATGAATCTTAATGCTTTGATGAATTTTATTCTAGAGTTTCTGACATTGTGAATACTAGCTTTAATCTTGGTGAACATATTCCTAATGCTAGAGTTGTTAAAAATATTCTTCGTTCTTTGCCTAAGCATTTTATCCCTAAAGTCACTGTGCTAAATTCTATGGGTAATTTAAATATGCTAAAATTGGAAGAACTTGTAGGAGATTTGCAAACATATGAAATTGATATGTTCCCTAAAACTGCTAAATCTAAAGATAAGGGAATTGCACTTAATGCCCAAGAGAGAAGGAGTGAGGGGTCGGCTAGAAAGAGGGTAGAGTCATCTAGAAAGAGAGAGACTGACACGTCAGATTCTGAGTGTGATTTTGACTTAGATGATTTGGCTTTTTTTGCAAAAAAATTCAAAAGGATTCTCAAATTTAAGAAAAATGGCAATTTTAAAGATAAAAAGAAATTTGAGAAAAATAAGTTTGAAAAGAAAAATGATTTTTTTTTAAATATCATCCTAAGAAAGATAGTGAGAGATGCTTTGAGTGCGATGGTAGGGCTCATAGAGCCTTTGAGTGTGCCACACGTCTTAACAGAGAGAAAGGGAAAGTTGTCCTTAATGCTACCCTTAGCGATGACAGTGAGGTCGAGACGGTGGATTTTGGAGATGAGTCACCGCATGAGTGTAACTTCACCGCATTCATGGACATTCAAGTGAGCACTCCTAGTTCTCTTCACGACGATGAGGATGATGCTTCACAGGGACACCTCGATAGTGAGATCGATGTGAGTGAGGGGGAGGATGACTCAAGTGAGAGCGAGAGTGATATTCAACGCGCCTACGCTGAGTTATATGCTGAGTCTTTGAAAACTAAAAAACGTAACTAAGCGCTAGTTCTTAAGATCACCGGCTTAGAGGAAGATTTAAGAAAGGCGAGAGAGAGAGAGTCCTCCACCTTCATCTCCCTGAGAGAGAGAGAATCTGCCTGTGTTGAGAAAGAGAGGTTGTTTAGAGAGAGAGAGAGAGTGTTTTTGAGAAAGGGAGAGGGGACTTGACTAAACAAGTGGCTAGTATTATGAGTCAGCTCCATTCCTCTGTGGAGACTTGGAAGAAACTTGAAGCCCTTGTTGCCCAGCTGACTCATGATCTTGAGAAAGCACGGGAAGTCAAGGTTCAAATCGAGGACAGATCTGGGAAGATGGGAAAGATGCTCCTCGGCCCCGCTTTAGGTTTTGGTGATCGGCAAGGAATTGGTTATGATGGTGCCTCCACCTCCCAAATTGCACATGGACTAGTTCCTGAGTTTACTACGAATCCTTATGGCCATCGTCAAAAACCTCGAAGGAGAGTTCGACCAAGAAAAGCAAACCAAGGTCCGTCTTTGACTGTGTTCTTTTGTACTTATTGCAAAAGAAAAGGACACCTTAGGGAGTCTTGCTATAGCATGGGTCGGACACGACGTACTACTGCTCCACCTCGTCATTCTAATGAGTTTTCTAGTCTGAGAGAGCCAGTTGAGTTCTTAGCTCCCACGTCCCAGAGTTTAGTGGAAGAATTACGACGGATGTCTTTGCCGTTAGTGAATGATTCTCACATTCTAGCTAAAACTAACAACAACAAAGGCAAACAAAAGGTCATCTCTGCTTGGGTACCTAAGAAAGATAAAAAGGCCTTCGTTGTTCATGTTTCTCTCAAAGCACACAATACCTCACAGTGGTATTTTGATAGTGGGTGCTCTAGACATATGACAGGTGATGCATCATTTTTTATGACTCTTGAGGATTATCAGGATGGCAGAGTCACCTTTGGAGATGGGAGCAAGTCTAGCATTATAGGACGTAGTACTGTCGAGTTACCTGGATTCCCTAAGCTAGAAAATGTTTTGTATGTCAAAGGCTTGAAAGCAAACCTTCTCAGCATTAGCCAGCTGTGCGACACTGAATTTGCAGTAAAGTTTGACAGGGACGCGTGTAAAGTCTACAATCAAGCCGATAAACTTTTGATGCAAGGGGTGAGGACCGAGGATAACTTCTATGGGACTGAGCCCACATCATCACTTATCTACAACAGCGCCACGATCACTCCTATGGATCTGTGGCACCAACGTCTAGGTCATGTGAACGTTAGAGATCTCAACCGCTTAGCTAAAAGGGACCAAGTACGTGGCTTACCATCTCTTGGAAAGTCAACTTCGACCGTTTTTGGACCCTGTCAGATGGGAAAACAAATTCGTGGTCCCCATAGGAAGTTGCATTCCATTACCACCTCTCGTGTTCTTGAGTTGATTCACATGGATCTTATGGGTCCCACTCGTACTGAGAGTCTAGGTGGTAAGAGGTACATCCTCGTGATGGTAGATGATTTCTCCAGGTACTCCATTGTAGGTTTTCTGAGAGAGAAATCCGATGCTGTAGATTTTTTAATGACCAAGTGCCGTGTCCTGCAAAATCACACGGTGTCACTATTAACAGGATGCGTAGTGACAATGGCACTGAATTCACAAAAGCAAAGGTAGACCTTTACTGTGATAGCCTTGGGATCAAACATGAGTTTTTTGCTATAAGAACTCCTCAGCAAAATGGGATTGTTGAGAGAAAGAATATAACGATCCATGATATGGCTAGATCAATGCTTCTAAGTCGTAAAGTTTCTAGGAGATTTTGGGCGGAGGCAGTGTCTACTGCATGCCACACGGTGAATAGGGTTTATTTACATCCACACACACTTCAGACTCCTTATGAGTTGTGGACTGGCAAGAAGCCCAACCTAGCATATTTCCGTGTTTTTGGGAGTAAATGCTACATCCTACGGGATAGAGAGCAATTAGGAAAGTTCGACTCCCGGAGCGACGAGGGAATATTTCTAGGATATTCATCAACTAGCAGAGTGTACCGGGTTTTTAACCTGAAGAGATCTAAGGTTATGGAATCAATAAACGTCACCGTGCAAGATGATGAACCTTCAACGGTTATTGATCCTAACCTTCAGTGTGAGGATGAGGATTGTTCTGACAGTGATTTACCTGTTCCTCTCTCACACTATGTGGACCCTACTCTTGTGCTAGGGGACACACCTGCTTGGGTTATCAAGAGTCATGACCCGTCAACCATTGTTGGTGATCCCACTCTTGGGGTCAAGACTCGTGCTCAGCTAGAGAACGTTGTTAGCCACTTTTGCTACACATCCAAAGTCGAGCCCAAGAACCATAAAGAAGCACTCAAGGATGAACACTGGATATCTGCTATGTAGGATGAGATGCTTTAGTTTAAAAAGAATAATGTCTGGGAAATTTTCCCCCGACCTAGTGAGACTAATGTGATAGGTACCCGGTGGATTTTTAAGAATAAAATGGATGAAAATGATACCATAATCCGAAACAAAGCTAGGTTGGTCGCTCAAGGCAACACACAGATAGAGGGTGTAGACTTTGTGGTGACATTTGCTCCTGTTGCGAGGCTTGAGTCTGTCCGCCTACTACTCACCATCGCATGTCATCTACGCTTCAAGTTATATTAGATAGATGTCAAGAGTGCCTTTCTTAATGGCATTCTACAAGAGGAGGTTTACGTGGAACAACCAAAAGGGTTTGAAGACCCTCAGCACCCAGAACACGTCTATTATCTGAGAAAAGCCTTGTATGGTTTGAAGCAAGCACCCCGTGCTTGGTAGGTGAGGCTTACTTACTATTTCTTAGCTCGTGGTCTTAAGAGAGGGGGAGTTGATATGACGTTGTTCGTCAGGAGAGATGACGGTGCTATTTTGGTTGCCCAAGTCTATGTGGACGACATAGTCTTTGGATCCACATGCTCCCAACTTGATCATCACTTTGAGAAGGAGATGAGAAGTTAGTTTGAGATGAGTATGGTTGGTGAGCTTACTTTCTTCCTTGGCCTACAGGTTCGTCAGCTAGAGGATGGGATATTCATCTCCCAATCCAAGTATGCTAGAGACCTACTGAAGAAATTCGGTTTAGACTCCGCTAAGCATGCACGTACAACTATGAGTACCACTACCAAGCTTTGTAAGGACACTTTAGGCAAGGACGTAAACCAAACCTGATATCGGAGTATGATAGGTAGTCTTCTCTACTTGACTGCCAGTCATCCCGACATTGCCTTTAGTGTTGGAGTCTGTGCACGATATCAGGCGTCCCCGAAAGAGTCACACTTACTTTCTCTAAAATGTATTATCAAATATGTGAGTGGGACTTTCTCATACAGTATTTGGTATTCCTTTGATACTGATGACCATTTATCCGACTATTAAGATGCTGAATGGGCCGGGGATGTAGATGGTTGTAGGAGCACTTCTGGTGGGTGTTTCTATTTTTGTTCTGCTTTTGTTTCCTGTCTGAGTAAGAAGCAAAATTCCATCTCTTTGTCCACTGCGGAGGCTGAGTACATAGCCGCCGGGAGTTGTTGCACGCAACTCTTGTGGATGAAGCAAATGCTGGAGGATTATGGGATTTCACAGGACACCATGACCATTTCCTGTGACAACATGAGCGCGATACACATATCCTGCAATCCAGTACAGCATTCATGCACAAAGCACATCAGGATACATGAGCACTTTATACGTCAGTTAGATGAGGAGAAAGTCGTATCAATGAGTTTTGTTCCCACCGACCGTCAGTTAGCCGATATTTTCGCGAAACCTTTAGATGACCTTAGATTTGAGAGTCTCAGGAAGTCTTTGGGGATTTGCACAGTTAACTGAGGGGTTGGTCTATGTCTACAATAGGATGCTTCTTCATGTTCATATCATATGCTTCATATTGCTAGTATGTTTGATATGTACCATTGCTTAGTTGTACAACCATTTATTTATTCTTTTTGCTTTTTCATATTTCTTTTGAAAAATACAAAAAGATTTTCCTTTAAGAAAAATCCAAAAAGATTTATGTTTTTGCTCCTTTTATGGATGAGCATTTAAGATAGCCAAGTCACAACTTCATTCCATATATTCATGTGACTGTTTGATAGAGATTTGAGAGGCTACATCGTTTCATCCATGTGCTTTAAATTTTTTGGAGTCTTTGAGATGTAATGAGTGATATCTTCCTACATGTTTGACTCCTATATCCTTTATTGCACACATGCACGGCTATATTTGATTATTGCACTTGTCTATCACATATTGGCTTGAGTGTTTCCATCTCAATTTTGTCTATACAACTTTCAATATGCGATAAAACTTGACAAGATTGGAATGCATGTAAAAACCATTTTGGTGAGACTGTGTGTTTGTTTAAGAACGGGGAGGGACTGCGAAAGGTAATTATCTCTTCTTTGCGAAAAAGCCACCGTTCAAAAGGACCTAAAAAATGGAGGAATTTTATTATCCGGGGTCCAAATAGGTTAAAAGAGCCCACAAAATTTAAAGGCAATAAAAAGCACTTCATGACAAATAAGGGCCACTTAGGTTTCACCATCAATTCTCCAAAGTTTGAGAATTTAGAATGCCTCTATTCAAAATTATATCTAAGGGAGTTTGGTTGGAGAATTTAAACGGATTTGTACTTCCTTGAAAGTCCTCAAAAAGCATAAAATCGTTTTGGACGTTATTGGTGTGAAAATCACTTTGAGCTTTGATTTGTTGATTTGATTGAGTCAATATCTTATATTGTCATTCTTTTACACCAAAGGACGCATTTGAGATCATTCGCTAGGAGTATCCAATATTCATCGGGCACATATGCCATGTTTGTATGCATTGATTTTCCTATCGAATTTTATCACACCACTTCATTTACGCTATCCTCAACTTGGTTGTTTTTGTGTTCATTCAAGGTGTGATTTTATCATAGTGACACCCCACACTTGCTTATTTGATTTATTTCTCTCATTTGTCTTTTTAGGGACATCATAAAAAGCGGGAGAATGAATTATCTTATTATGGGGGAGATTTGAAAGTTTGAGTTTTCTTCTTATTATGGGGGAGATTTAAAAGTTTATGTTTTCTCATAAATTGGTATATATGTTTATCTCATTTCAAACTCGATACGTCACTTGGTATTTTACTTTTTCTCATGTGTGTAGGTACTACATGGATTATCATTGGATTGCACACCCTGATGAGAAAAGTGTTGAGATTCCTGAAGATTCGAAGAGCAAAATCTTGAAGTCTTATTCAATTGTATCTTTTCAGTTTTGGGTTCATGGAAGGGTAGATTTGTATAGGCAATCTTATTTGATAATTAGGACATTTGTTTTTATGTACGTACCGGCATAGACATAGGGGAGATTTGTATGTACATTTTTGTCCATTATCAATTTATTATGTCGTATGCCGTTACACTATTGAAGAAATTCAAGATTCATACAGTCATCAACGGATTCGAATATCACAAGAAGAAGAGGAATCAAAGTCTGACAGGCCGGACCGGTCCGCCCAGAGAAAAAGAATCGATCCGCCTGCGGACCGGTCCGCACCTCAGTCTGACTAATCCGCCTACTGAAATTCCAGTACACCCCGGACCGCAAGCGAATCGAAGAAGCCTAAAATAAAAAGAACCGATCCGCCTACCCGGACCGATCCGCCTCAGACCCGGACCGGTCCGCCTGGGATAATCTCAAATAGATAGTGCATAGATTTTTTAGGCCAAGTTATTCCTTTATAAACCCACTACGGGAAGTGGTTTTCTAAGACTTCATATACACAATTTTCAAAGTACAAAAACTTTAAGTCTTCACCTATTGAGCACCAAGACTCTAGGTTTTTTATTCACACAAATTTCCAAACACTTGTGAATCACTTTGCAACCCAGGAATGCATTTTTGTTGTTCATACTCTTGTGGAGAAGACCGTTCTTATTCTTTATTGCAGCCCTCTTGGAAAGGGACATTTCCAGCCGCCGACTACAGAATCCGACACCTGAGGGTAATTCCTAGTCACTTGTATTTTCATTGTAATTCGAAATTGTACAGTTACAGTATTATAATGAAAATAAAGGGTTTTGCCCCTTTGGGGGATTTTTTTCCTCACAAGCATCTGTTTGAATGTTCTTGCTTAGTTCATTATCTTATTCAATCACATACTACTGCATGTTTAATGTTTGTTTGGGTTAAAAGGTGTTTAGTATATAATTTGCTCATTTGAACGCAATCGCATACGTTCTCATCCTTGTTTGGATTTTGCCTCAGCGAGACGTCCCACGCACGAACCGCAGTGTAATGTTGGAAATTAGGGATAAGTTAGTCTTTAATGATCATATTCATATACATATATCACCTATCCCGACAATCGACAGTGCCAGGAGTAGTGTAACGGGGGGTTCCTTGTTTGGATTTCGCTTCGACGAGACATCCCACACATCAAACGTCGTGTACTGTTGAGAATTGGGAATATTAATTAATTATAATTGGATAATAACTTGGGTTACATGCATCATGCATTTAGGTCATAATGATTTAGTGTAACGTGGGGTTTCCTTGTTTAGATTTCGCCTCGGCGAGACATCCCACGCACGAAACGCAGTGCCGTGTTGAGAATCGGGAGGAGTTTAGTCCTTAACTCTTGATGCTAATAACTCATATAAAAATATATATACTGTTTACATGCCAAATGAGGGAATAACTAGAATATATGAAATTATAGTACATGAAAATGTTTATGGATTGTGATTATGTGGTTATGCTGTTGATTATGCAACCCTATATGTTCAAGAAATGAACAAATACAAAGAGAACTATGACAAATTTAAAAGAAAGTAATGTTTTAGATGGTAATGTAGATAAGTGTAGATTTCGAGATAAGTTAGATAGCATAATCTAATATCTATTTTGGGATCTAGTTAGATTCTTTACCTAATTAGAATTGGGCATACATTTGGAGATCACGTGCATACGTTTAGTTGCACGCTTTAGTTGAGAGGTGAGTTGGATTTTAATGGAGAGTTCGATTCCACCTTAATCATGTAATAATGCATTTATAATTATTATGCATTTTAATACACTTGCTATAAAATGTTTTTTTAACTCGGGCTCTGACCCGTTTATATTTTCTCCTCCATGTATATATTGTATTACTTTAGGTGTTCCTCTGCTAGGACGCCATTGATGTTCATCCATCTAGTATTCGTGGAGTTGTGGCATTGCGAACTGTCGCAGCACTTTGTTTTAGTCGATTCATATCTTTGTATATCTAGATTAGGATTCAGTTTTATATTGAGTTAGTATTCAAGTGTTGTAGATTAACAATTTCATATTTCATTTCTCAGATTATTGTATTGACTGTTACCCGACAGCATATTCGGGTATTTCATTATTGAGATTTTGTTGTACATTGTATTATACTATTTCTTATTATTGGAGTTTGCACATATCACTCATCATAGTTAGATGAATATTGTTGGTTATGTTTCATTGTTGGTTTTGTTGTTGTTGTTAAATAAAAGTTTTAAATTTTTGACAATTCGCTTTTAATAGTTTCGGGTAGTTAGCCTTATATTATTAGTATTGTCAGTTGATGTTGAGACGGTGCCATCTGAGATACCTGATTTAATGTAGTATAGGCCTGGCCACCTGTTATTATTTTGAGCGGGTTGTCACAGTTAAGTGTTGCTAACACTTGTGGAGAATTTGTATCCAGGGAACCCCATTGGTGGACATCCACTCGAGGAATTCATTGAATAGTGGAGTTTCCTTTCAGCTAAGAAGTTAAGGGAAGTATGAAGGTAATCCTCAGGATCAAGGCCATAGAGTTCGAGATACTGATAACCTTAACCTGGTCCGGGTGACCACAACTGGGGAATGCTACAATGTGGAATGTAGAACCACGCGCTTTGACCTTGCCTGGTCGGAATTAAGGGACTAGAATAGGGTGCTGAGGTGGGGCATCGATTAAAGTAGTTTTGTTTCGGTTAGGAAAAATATGTCATGCCCGGGAACCATTTGGAGTAGCCATGGAGATTGGCAAAGTTAGTATAAGTTTCACCTCGGATGAAGGAGGTATATTCTGTGTGACAAGATTGAGTCATAGTATTTTATTAGCCCTAGATCCCAGTGTGATTTGAGTTTACTTGTAGTATCGATAACATTATATAGTACATGTTTATGTGTTTTTCCGCGATGGCGGGGATCTATTTTCTTTCATTCGCTGTGAAAAGCGGGTATAAGTATTTTGAGTTTATATCAGGTGTGTATTACCCATTTTGTGTGTGTTATATGAATATGGAACTATCATAAGAAGAATATATTTGTGGATTATTGGAGCGATAGTAGGCTAATAATTGCAAGGCTATCGTGTCCACAATTCCAGGGTGGAACAGGTTGTTATTGCGATATCTCACCTGAATACAGGTTGATTTCACCTTTATTATATGTATCGATGGAAGTTCGGTGAGCAGATGTTTCAATATCATGATTCGAGTGCATGTCGACCTTATAGATATGATTTACGTTATGCAGGGTTTATTTTTGAGCTGTTATTTTAAGCTCATTGTTGTTTGAACAAAGGACATAGTGTTAGTACGAGCGCTTAGTGGTGTGGCTCCTGCAAAGAAGTAGGAGTTCTGACCACATTTGGTTAATGGGTGGGATAGGATTTCCTCGATTGCACAATAAAGCTAATGGACTTACACGACCGACAAAGTTAAGTAGTAGTGTATTGGAGGGGTTCCTTGTTTTCATTTCTCTTACGAGACGCTCCACGCATGAACCTTAACGACGTCAGAAGTGGAGAGATATTATGGACTGAAAGGATGTTAGTTCTGATGATATGTCACTTAGTGTGGATAAAACAGTATAGACTGAGAGCCATGTGATGATGGTATGCTTATGGAAATATAAGTGCTATGGAGAAGCACTAAAAGGGTTCTCTGACTGCAAGTATCTGGGTGAGGCAGGAGTTAGACAAATTGATTTGAGGCTTATAGCCAGACCTGGATAAAGGAAATTGGGAGGTATTGTGTTTTGGGTGTCATATTCATAATATATTAGAAGAGAGTAGGCGCCTCGATTAGTTAGACTTTCCATTTTCCCAAGGTGGAAGGATAGAGTGGTAGAGATACGTTAGAAGGGTAGCGAGGTAAGATTTATGATGTTTCGCTGGTGTGCCTTAGACCGTTATGTCTCGATGATCGACGATGCAAGGAAGTAGTGTAACGGGAGGGTTCCTTATTTGGATTTTTCTTTGCGAGATGTCCCACGTATGAAACCGAGAATATGTCAAAAGTTGAGAAGGTCTGGGGCACACATCGATCTTAGGGATATTAGGAACTAAGTCCAGTAGGACTAGTGGCGTTAATATAGAATGATTGTTGGGAGTTAACCACAAGAAGATTGGTTGGGTAACCTTGAGAACAATTGGATTTCCAAGTATAGGAAAAATTGAATTTTACGGGTTAGGAAAACCCATGTGTGAGTATTACGACGAGGAAATAAGGCCCACTGTTTAGACATAGTCTACATGTAGGAAATTTACAATGGTTATGCAAATAGGCACGGGCCATAAAAGGTGCATCGGCACCTTAGTAAGTTAATTTTATTTACCTCCCGAAATAGAAGGGGGCGTAGTATATAAAATGGAAGACTATGCCGTGAGGCAGTCATAAATGGATTTGGAGTGTGTTGGATGGAATGCCAAAGATAAGCGACCAGACTAATGGTAATAGTCAAGCATTAGAGTAATTTCCTTTTTAAAAGAAATTATATATCCTGATGTAGATGAGCGGACGCTTAGAATCATAATTCTCCAGTGAGATTTAGACGTTAGAGCGGTGGCTATAGGCTCATTTTCTCTATATGTGGAACTAGAAACGATGGGTGCGATGTGATGTTATTAGAGCCACCTTACGACGAGGTAGTATTGTAGCACGTAGGGATTTAGTTAAAGTTGTGCATTATAGTATAAACGTTGAGATAGGTGGGGTACCGAACGAGTGTATGATTGAGTACCATTGGATTAGTACCATTCCACTTTTATGAATTAGGATGTGGAGTGATTCACGATCCTAGATTATTATCAGTCGTATCTGAATTTGGAGGGAGAAATTTCGTTGTAAGGGGGGGGGGGGGGGGGGGGGGGGGAGTATGTAATAACCCGTACTTTTATGCATAATTTAAATTCCATAAATGGGTGTAATTTGGAAATTTGGAAAATTTCTGAGAAAAATAATTTTTGGAGTTTATGCGGGCTAGATGATTTCCAATGTATGCTACATTCACTTTTGGGATTAAGTAAATGAGTTGGACTATTTCGAGTACATGTCGTAGTTGGGTAAAGAGACAAAGGATTAAATTTTAATAGGAAAACCCACATTGAGATGTATTGGGTTTAATTAGTGGATTGTGGTTAATTACCTCCGATGGATATTTTGAGTGAGCGATTGGTTTCGGAATGGGCGAGATAGTTAGAATAGAGTATCCGGGAGTAGTGTTTGGATTTCGGGAATTTTTGGATCAGTAGAGACTCGAAATTGAGTAAACGAGTCAGATTTGGGTTTAATAAGGGATAAATTCTTTTGTGTCCTGTAAAAGACAAGAGAGAGTGAGAGAAAGTAAAGAAAAAGGAGAGAAAGGAATAAGAGAAGAAAGGAAGGGAGAAAGAGGAAGAAAAAGGGAGATTCTGGCCAAATTTCGCAGGATTCGACTCGAGGTCGTCGGATTTTATCCACGAGGCAAGTGTTTGATTGCTTATTTCTTTCCAAGAATAAATCTCATATTATAGTTCGTACAAATAACACACAAATATTTTTGGGATGGGTTTACGTGAATCAAAATGGTTTTTTCGAAAGAGTTACGGATAAACCACGAAAAATAATAAATTCAAGAAATTTAGAAATCATTTGAAATTAGTTGTTGGATTTGGGTTCTAGGATGATTAGAACAATTTTTATGTGTGTATATGTTGTTGATTGAGGTTGTATAATGATAGGAGAGGAGATAAAATCTTGTAGGAAGCTTTAATGGACGAAAGAGCTTCTCGGAGAAAAAGCTGTCCGGATCGATCGATCGATGGCCAAGGTTCGATCGATCGATCGACCCTTCTGGATTTTTGACAATTTTGGCTAGTGTAGTTTAAATGGGATAAATCCCAAACCTAATTGTTTCTATATTATTTAATTGAGTAAATAGATATCTATTATGGAGAAATTATTTATAGTTATTTGAGGGATTTTATTGGGGCTAAGATGGTGTTATAATTGTGTGGCACTAAAAGTATGTTTTTGAGGAAAATGAATAAATTTAGGAATTATATATATTGGGTACCCAAAAATATAATGGGTACCTCTAAATTATTATTTGAGAGAAATGTAGACCTTGGGTTCATGGAAAATGGATTCCACGACTTATCTAATTTAAGGGTGTTTGGGGATGAATATTTGTTTAGATAGT
Organism: Sambucus nigra; assembly: GCA_949130495.1. NCBI lineage: Eukaryota > Viridiplantae > Streptophyta > Magnoliopsida > Dipsacales > Adoxaceae > Sambucus > Sambucus nigra. The sequence goes on from OX422222.1 coordinate 74,553,918, forward strand.
TTCGGTGGGCAATTAGGTATATATAATTGTGCGCGTAGAAAACGTAATTATTTTTATTATAATTGTGTAAATCCTATGAGGTGACTAGGATGGAATTTGGGTTATAGGCTAAAGATAAGTGATGGTATACTTATTAAATGGTTTTGAATTGGGATATTCGGAGGGTGTATAAATCCCTAAAAGTGATCAAAGTGCGAGTTATATTTGTGTGAGAGAATACTTATGGGATTAGTATTTAAGTTGGAGAATACTTAAATATTATTATGATATTGGCAATTATAGCCACATATACATTTGAGGAGTGATAGATATATATACAATGTGAGTACTATATATGGGATGTTATGAATATATATATATATATATATATATGTGTATGTGTGTGTGTGTGTGTGTGTGTGTGTGTGTGTGTACGCGCGTGTGTTTGTGTGTTGTAATACCCCTTATTTTTATGCTATAATTAATTTGGGGATTTATTAAATTTAATGTGAATTAATTATTTAATATAAATCCGGAAATTAATTATGTTATAATTATTAATGTGGTGAGAGTTAGTAATTACGGGAAATTTTTTAAATATTACTAATGAGCAAAGTAATATATAATATTGGTTATATTAAATGTCACGAGTGAATAAAATGACAATTTTAGAAATTTGAGTCGGGATGCGCCCGTGTTGCGTCAAGACTAAATATTGATGAATAAAAGTGAATATATTATAAGTCTCTCGCATGGTTGTTTTGAGTGCGCTAAAGTGTCCGGAAGGGTCGAGATAGTCCGAAAAGTGTACGCGGGGGTTTAATTTGGGTCTCGGGGCGTTTTTAGGCTTAATTAGTACCCCGGGAGGGCATTTTGGACATTTTACATTTTTGGGTAATTAAACCCACGAAAATTCAAGGGATATATCAGATGTCTAAGGTTGTCTTCTAGGGTTAAAATAACCAAAGACAAGTGACTGCCATAGGAGGGGGAAGGGGAGGCTTTTCCAAGCAATCCAAGGCCAACGATTCACCCGGTTGCACTGCCACCACCACCAACGCGTAGATCGCGCGATGGGGAACGCAACCACACCAAATTCGTCATCAAACCAGAACGTCTAAAATCCCAGGGAAGTTTTTATCTTGCTTATCTTCGTTAATGCATCACTCATGTTAGTCTAGGGATGATTAGGATGAGTTTTATGGAAGAAAACCCAAATTTGAGATAGGAAATCGCATGTAGTAATGGTTTAAATGTTATTCTGGAAACCCCTTCACATGTAGAGGATTAAACCACAACATTTTGATGTTCTAGAAGAAGAAAATTCTATAAAAGATTGATTAGAACCATATTAAAGAGATTTCTAGGGTTCTTGAGATTTACATGAATTTTTGCCTGTTAATCCATGATTATTAATGGAAATTTGCATGCTTTACGTAAAAGATATATGGAATGGATTTATATTATTAGTAGTATAAATTTCTGGACATTTGGGGATGAAAAGTTTTGATTTGGATGGAGTTATGTGAGAAAACCCGTAACTGGTAACTGCTGAATTCGCCATACCTGCTTGATCGATGGATCGAGCCAAGAGCTTTTATCGATCGAAGGTTAGATTGATCGAGCCCCAGACCTCGATCGATCGACCCCTTCTGGGAGGCTCATATTTACCCTTTTTAAATTAGTTGAATTCAATTTAATGAGAAATAATCCTTGGACACCCTTATTAAAATGTTTTGGGAGATAAAGATGACCAACATGATTTATTAATGAATAAAAGACCTTTAATGTAAGGCGAAATCTATATTTTTGGAGTGTTTATACCTAAGGGATGATGAAATTTTGAATTAAAGGGAGAGATTACATAAAATGGTTACGATGGAAAATAGATGAATACCTACTGAATTTTTATACTTGGGAGGATAGAGTCCAAGAGTGTTACGTACTAAGTTGGAATAATACCTCAAATTAAGGTTAGAAACGAACCGTTATACGTGATAACTAATAATGAGATATGAGGATAAATGTCGTAACTATGGGATTTGAGATGTACCTAAAATTGATATGGTAATATTATTATAGTTATATGATTGTGTATGCATATACTATTTATGTGTGAAAATCGTGCTCGCGCTACTTGCTATCCCTGAGGTTACCGTGCTGGGTCAGTCTTATCTCGATGGGACCTTTATGGGAGATATTGACTTGTACCCTAGAAGATAGATATCCTTGGTACAGGATATCGAATCGATAGCTCAGACGGTCCTAAGAGACGTGGGGGCATGTGCTATCCTCTTAGAGAGTTGGAATCTATGCTTCGCCTCAATATTATTTACGTATGTGTTAATACAGTTCGAGAGTGATTCAAAGCTTTTATTTCCCTTGGTGCGAGAGATACGGGGATTGGATAGCAGAGTATGCACGCACCATAATTTTTATGTGGGGTGCTGTTAGAATATATATATAATACGAGTATTTAATATATATATATGAAATTCTAAAATTTGGATCTCTCTACTGTGTTATGGTAAGTAAGAAATGAACCTTGACTTCAATTTGGAAATACTTGTTTGAAAAGTATAATATGACACTAGGAAACTTTATTAATAAATAAAGTTAAAAAGGAGAGCTTTGTGATCAAATGAGACTTTCCTTTTAAATAATTACATCATTCAGTTTTAAATCTTACGAGTATCCTAAGATAAGTTAAAATCATTGGGATGCTTACTGAGGTATAAGATAGATAATCCGTTGGGAAGGTTAGTATGATAGGCGTGCACATTAGAACAGAGGTGAGAATTTCTCAAGAGAGTGATGCACTAATATGTTGTTGCATTGGCCTCTAAACAATTTAAATACTTGCTAAACGAATTTAAAATCATATACACTATCGGGCTCTGACCCGTTTCTATTTCTCTTTCTCTCTTGTATATATATATATATATATATATATATATATATATATATATATATTACAGGTGCCCAGCCACAGGGGCGTCTTGCATAGGATCCTTTGGAAGGAACGTACGGCAGCTTAGGTGGAAGTTGCAGGCCTCTTGCGTAGACGACTTCATTTATTTGACTCCACTCCTAGCACATTCATTTAGTGGGGCATGTGTCGCCCTCTCCATTATTCAGTTGTTTATTTGGACATTGTGATTCAAATATTTCTAGTAATGTCACTTTGGGATTTATTACTGTCTGGATGTTTTACTTTAAGTTTTAATGTTGGGATTTAGTTGTTGAATGTTTACATTATTTGGATTATATGTTTTAGGATTATTGTGGTGTGATTCTTTAAATATTGAATTGTTGTAAATAACTAAATATTTGATTTCAAAAAAAAAATTGGAAAGTAATGTTAAAAAAAAGGGTTTGACACTTAGCTTAATTAATTATGGTGTTTAAATTGGACTAGTTATTTTTACGACAGTGATGCTAAGAATGAACCAACTGTTCACCTTGATTTTAATTTAATAAATGAGTGATCGCCCAGTATTTAATTAGGCGGGGTGTCACATGTGTGTGTGTGTGAAGTATACCCCCTCTTATCTATCATGGGAAGTTGCGCGATGTGGGTGAGGCCCCTCGATTGAGGATCAAGGAGCGTATAATCCCCAGGTCATAGCGTCCATTTTTATATTGTGATTTTTATTAGGGGAGAGACATGGTGGGTACGTTTCGTCTCACTTTCGGGGAGGAACTATGACCGCTTCCCATAGGTTATGATTTGGCTTTTACCTAGGCAGTGTGAGATTCCGACCGTTGGTACCCAGGATGGTATGTGAGTGATTCCCTAGTAGATGAGAGCATTGAGAGTACATCCTCAAGTTATAGCTCGTTGGGATGGTTCTTATACTTGTGCGTATAGTATATTATATGTGTATGAGAACAAGATATTATATCTCTCTAACTAAAATAAAGGGATAAATGAAGAAGGATTTATTCTCTTTCCGGGAGATTTTATTCGAACTACAATTGTGATGGTATAATAAAGTGAATATTAAATGTATATAATTATATGAGTATGTATATATAAGTTGTGTACTGAGGGTCTAAGGAGTCTGTACGATCTATACTACCAAGTAGTAGTGTATCGGGGGGTTCCTTGTTTGGATTTTGCTTCGCGAGACACCTCACGCACGAACATAGAGCAGTGTTGAGACTGGGGAGAAGCTGAGTCCGTAGTACTCGGGGTTATACAGATTTTTAGAGATTTGGTGGAATGGTTTAGTTAGGCAGGGTAGCTTAACTACGTTGTCTATTAGGATGCGATAGGTGTGCACTACTAGAAGAAGGGTGAGCGGTATCTCATGAGAGTGCAATACCAATTTAAATATGAGAAAATCATATTTTTAAAAATATAGCATTTATGCACTTGCAAAATATTTTCACAACTCGGGCTCTGACCCATTTATCTATTTTCCTCTCTTTTGCTATATATATATATATATATATATATATAGACAGAGAGAGAGAGAGAGAGAGAGAGAGAGAGAGAGAGAGAGAGAGAGAGAGAGAGAGAGAGAGAGAGTTAGGCTCTTATACATACCAAACGGTACATATCGGTGGTGCAGACCCATTTTTTAAATAATTTTGAGTTGAGGTTTTTTATATGGTATTTAAAAATTTGAGGGGATCCATATAAAAAAATCAGGATAGAAAACCTTTTTTTGCTATTTTTAAAAAATCGATCAAACTTTGACACTTTTAAAGTTCTTCAAAAGCTGCGAAAGTTTGACCGATTTTTTTAAAATAGAAAAAACACTATTTTGAGTTGATTTTTTATGTGGATCTATTGAAATGATTAAACACCATATAATAAAATTCGGTCGAAATTTTTTTTTACTATTTTAAAAAATTGGTATGCACCGTAGGTATGTACCGTTTGGTATGTACAGGAGACTCTCACTATATATATATATATATATATATATATATATATATATATATATATATATAGGTGTCCAGACATAGGGACGCCTGGATGACGATTCCTTCGAGTCTGACGTCTGCTGCAGTGGTTGTGGATGTATGCAGGTTTACTATAGACGCTTATATCCTTGTAATCTAGATAGGAGGAACTTTATAAATATTTGGGTTAATAATCCAACTGCATTTATTTTTTCTTTTGTCGCCTTTTAGTGCGACATTCGATTTGGTTGTATATTATTACACCGAGTGTTCGGTTATTTTATCTCACTTTCAGTCTTATATATAAACTTTGTGGATGTTTTATCGGAATGTTTATGGTTATTTAAAAATATTAGTTAAATAAAAAAAACTTTGACGCCAGCCAAATAGATTATTAGTAATTAAATATGATTTTCGATAGTGATGCTAAGAATGAACCATATGAGACAACTGTTTTCATTTGGTACAGGATTGATCGCCCGATATTTTATTAGGCGGGGAGTCACAATATTCTCCTTTCCTCCGGAATTACTTCATCCGCCACAAAGATCACCAGACGAGTAAATTCCTCCTTGTTGATACCAAATTTAGTCTGCTGACGTGGATCAGTTAAGTCGAGACACGTGTCAATCTACATGGCACTTACAAACATTTCTGAACAACACCTTGACTTCGAGGAACTCAACCTCCCCGACCAACTCAGACACTCCGAGCAATAAGTGCTCTCCGAGGAACTTTATTATACCGAGCAACTCATATATACCGAGCTACTTAGGCGATCCGAGCAGCTCAGGCGGTCCGAGCTGCACCTCGTTCGGAGCATTTATAACTGAATAATTAAGAGGATTGAAGGCACATTATATGCTGATTATTATCATACAGATGTACACGCCTAGTGGACAGCTATGTATTACCCTTTCACACTTACAGCCTCAGGTCTATAAATACATTGTGCCATCCTTATTGTAAGGGGACTCGGAATTTCTTGGTTAAAACCTGTAATCGAGAATTCCCAAACAGTCAGCAATAACAAAATAGTGGACATAGGCCCTTCTTTCAAGGCTGAACCACTTTAAAAATCACTTGTCTTATTTATTTTTTATCTGTGATCAAATAATTAGAGATAATCTAATTTTGTACATCAACAGATTGGCTCCGTCTGTGGGAAACAACTGAAATTCTCGTTTTTCACCAAAACAATTTATCACCAATGCCTGATAATCCTGAACCCAGTATCCATCCGCTCCTCCAAATGTCCAAGATCTGGCTGGAATTGTGACAAATTTATCTCAAGGCCAGATGGATATGCAAGAGACTATGCGACAACTCATGCAAACTATCCAGGGTGGAGCGCCGACCCATTCAGGACAACGAAGTGTTCAAAGAAATACCCGTTTAGTTTCTTCGCGTATTAGGCAAAGTGACTCATATCGCATTGAGAAATCTAATGATTTTTCTTATCAACCAAGTCGAACTTCATCAGTACGAGCCACAAATACAGAACAACACATCACTCTCTCTCCAAAAAGGACTAGTGCATTGGAGAGATTAAGTTGGACCTCTCATTTTGATCTATTGGGCCCTAGGAAGAATAAAAGTCCTCCTAAGGCTGTGTCGAGAAACTTTCGACAACCATATGATCTAAAAGAGGGTTTTGCCCAATCACAACCAGTTGCTCGACAAGATAGATACCAGGAAGCGACTTCAACACGATCAATTGCTCGAACCAATAGGCCCCAGGAGGGAAAGGATGCATGGAAAGGCTCTATTCAAAGGTTGGAGGATAGACTAGGGGAAATGGTTAAGGCCAAGAATCCTCTACAAAGAACTTTTGTCCAAGGGACGCCTTTTATACAGGCAATTGTGGATTTTCCCACACCATCAAAATTCAAATCACCTGTTGTGACCCCTAAATATGATGGAAAAACTGACCCTGTCCTTCATATAAAACAATACCAAGCTGCTGCCGACATCTATGCCGTGCCAGACGCGATGAGATGCAGAGCATTTTTGGGAACTCTTACCCGATCTGCACAAATATGGTACAATAATCTTCCTCGGGGGAAGATTTCAACTTTCTTTCAACTAGCCGAGCTCTTCATTGGAAATTTCTGTTTTGGAGCAAAACTAGTTAAACGAGTGGCACATTTGTTAAGTGTCAGACAAAAAATAGGTGAGAGCACCAGGGATTACATAACTCGTTTCAATAATGAGAAGCTCAAAGTTATTGATTACGAGGAAAAGACAACAATTACTGCCTTGATGAGTGGACTGTTGCCCAATAAATTGTACTATACTTTGGCCAAAGACCCACCCAGAACCATGTCAGAACGAATGGAAAAAGTGGCCAAGATCATGAATGCCGAGGAGGCTATGGTTGCGAAGAAGAAAATGGACACCAAAGATACCAAGGTGGAGGCTGGGAAGGCTAAAAAGAAAGAACATAAGAACAATGGTGGTGACAAGTAGTCAAAAGCAAAGCCATCATGGGAAATATTGAAGAAATTTGAAAATTATACTCCTTTGAAAGTAGACAAAAACCATGTCCTGGAAGAGATCAAGAACAGCGAGGAACTAACCTGGCCTGAGAAAATTGAGTCAGATCCTGACAAGAGGAATAAAAACAAATATTGCGAGTTCCATAAAGACCATGTTCACACGACCAAAAATTGCATAGCTCTCCATAATGAAATCGAAGCACTCATCAGACGAGGAAAGCTGGCCAAGTATGTTGATCGAAGAAATGAAAGAAAAAGAAACGACCGAGCAAGACAGGGGTCTAGATCTCCTCGTCGAGCATAAGAAAACAAGAAAAGAGATGATGAAGATGATCCAAAAGACGACCCCAATATCACCAAGAGACTAAGACAGCCAGAATGTGAGGTATTTCTAATTCGTTTTGGATCATTTGATTGTAACATTATTACAGGTGGAGATACAGGAGGTGGGGATCTTACTGCGGAAAGGAAAGCTTACTTCAATGAAGCTCAAGCTTGTTCATACATTTAGCGAATAAATCTAGCCGAGGATGATCGCCCGAGGAAGGTGAACAAAGAAAAACTAGTTATTTGTTTCTCCAAGAACGACCTCGTAGGTGTACTATATCCTCATGATGATCCACTAGTGATGAAAATGATGATGAAGGAAGTAATAATTTCAAGAGTACTGGTGGATAATGGTAGCTCGAGGGATATCATGTTCTACTCATGCTTCGATAGTTTAAATATAAAGTTGTCTCAGTTGGAACCTTATCACAGGCCCCTCCTCTGGTTTGCTGGCAAGAATGTCTTTCCACTCGGGTTGATCAAATTGGATATGTTCATCGGCACATGGCCTGCTTGTCAAACATAAAGAGTACGTTTCTTTTTTATGGATAAGAATGTCCAGTCAGCTTACAATATCATCATGGGAAGGGTATGTTTAAAGAAGTTCGAAGCAGTACCATCTACTGTACACCAATGTCTGAAGTTTCCAACCAATTTTGGAGTAGGAGTTGTAAAGGGTGACCAAAAAGTAGCTCGGGAATGTTACTACTCATCTGTCGAGCAAGAAGAACTGGAGGAATCTAGGAAAAAGACTACGACCTACCAAGTGGATGAAGGTGCAGAGATTGAAACATTGGATCCTAGAGACGAGTCGCAATTCGTGAAAGGTCAGGTGGTGGAAGCTACTGAATATCATTTTGGACGACGAGCATCCAGAATGAACAACTCAAATAGGTTTGTCGTTAGATGCCTCACTAAAACAGGAATTGATAGTTTTCCTAAAAAGCAGAAAACAAACTTTTGCTTGGAGTCATGAGGATATGCCAGGAATAGATCCAAATTTCTTATGTCACGAGCTCAATGTGAATAAGGAGATCAAGCCAGTGAAGCAGAGATGAAGAGTGTTCATCCCGGAAAAGAACCAAGCCATACAAGAGGAGGTCGAGAAGCTCCAGAAAGCTTGCTTTATTAACGATGTCAAATATCCAGACTGGTTGGCAAATGTAGTAATGGTAAAGAAGAAAAACAACAAGTGGAGGATGTGTGTAGACTTTACCGACCTTAACAAGGCATGCCCAAAGGATTATTTTCCTTTGAACCGAATTGATCAATTAGTGGATGCTACCTCGGGAAACGAGTTGTTGAGCTTCATGGATGCTTATTCTGGTTACAACTAGATTAAAATGAAACCTGAAGACAGGGAGAGTACCTATTTCATTACCCCTAGGGAAACTTATTGTTATAATGTTATGCCTTTTGGTTTGAAAAATGCAGGTGAAACATATCAACGGCTGATGAACAAGGTATTTGTAGAGCAAATCAGTTGTAACATGGAAGTTTATGTTGATGATATGCTGACGAAGAGGAAGAGAGCTGCTGACTATCTAATTGACTTAGGCCAGACCTTTGATCAACTAGATAAATATCAAATGAAGATAAATCCCACTAAGTGCATATTCGGAGTACGAGAAGGCATGTTCCTTGGGTATATTGTCAACCAACGAGGAATCGAAGCAAACCCAGATAAAATCAAGGCTCTATTGGGACTACGATCTCCAATGACGAAGAAAGAAGTACAAAGTCTCACTGGGCGAGTTGCAGTACTTAATAGATTTATATCACGAGCAACAGATAGATGCCTCTCATTCTTCAAAACACTCCAAAAAATGTTTGAATGGAATGACGAATGCGAGAAGGCTTTTCAAGAATTGAAGAAATATCTGGGAGCACCTCCACTATTATCAAGGCCGGTGATGGGGGAAAGATTGTACTTGTATTTGGCAGTTTCAGAGAATGAAGTTAGCTCGGCATTAATAAGAACGGAGGATGGAGTGCAAAAACCAATCTATTACACCAACAAAGCCTTCCGAGGAGCAGAGATCAGATATCCAAGACTAGAAAAGTTGGCGCTAGCTTTGGTCGAAGCGAATAGAAGGATGAAGCCATACTTCCAAGCTCATACCATAGTTGTGTATACCGATATGCCGTTGAGGCAGGCTCTTTATAAACTGGAAAAGTCAGGACGATTGATGTACTGGGCAGTAGAACTTGGTGAATATGACATATTTATGAGCCTATATCGTCACTTAAAGGGAAAGAAGTGGCAGACTTTATAGCAGAGTTCACCTATCGTGACACGCATAAGGAGAAAAAGTTGAATACCGACCAACCTGTGGATGTTACAGGATCATCGAATTTAAACCCCGATCAAGTTACGTTGGTCGACGAGCAAGAGAAATTGATCAGCGAGCAAGAGAAGATGGTCGACGAGCAGCAAGAAGTGTTAGAGGAGGATAAAAGGAAGCAACAAATATTCCACCGAGTAACTCTATCCAATCAAGAATTTGAAGACGAGGTACCTATATGGAATCTGTATGTGGATGTCTCATATTGCACTACAGGCTGTGGGGCAGGGATTGTTTTGAACAGCCCGAATGAGGTTGATGTGGAGTATGCTTTGCGCTTCTAATTCAAGGCTGAATATGTAGCTATGATTCCAGGTCTTAATTTGGCAAAAAACATGGGGGCAGAGCAAGTTATTGTATTCAGTGACTCACAGTTGATTGTAAATCAAATGCTGGGAGTATATGCAGCCAAAGGAGAATTAATGATTAAGTATCATACAAAAGCAATGGAAGTTTTATCAAGCCTGATTACAGTACAGATAATTAGAATACCAAGATTGGAGAACGCAAGAGAATATGCCTTAGCTCGATTAGCTTCAGCCACACGCACCGAGCTACAAAGAATAATCCCAATAAATGTCTTAGCTAGTCGGAGCATAGATGAATATCAGATGATGAACTTTATTACCCTTAATATAGAGCCATCTTAGATGGATCCCATCAGGGCATATATTGAGGAAGGGAAATTACCAACTGACAAACTCGCAGCCAAGAAACTAAAGTTTAAAGATGCTCGTCATGTATTGACCAATGGTGTTCTTTATAGATGAGGAATTATACCGGGCTTGCAGAGATGTGTACATCCCACCGAGGTGAAAGACTTGATCGAAGAAGTCCATGAAGGGTCTTGTGGAGCCAATGTAGCAGGTCAGACACTTTTGCAAAGGATAATGATGCAGGGATATTATTGGTTGACAATGTGGGTTGATTGCATAGCCTATGCCAAAAAATATGACAAATGTCAACGCTTCTCCACTATCCGAAGAAGTCCCCAGGCATTGTTGACACCCATTACTTCCCCTTGGCCATTTGCCATGTGGGGAATTGACTTGGTCGGGCCACTTCCAACGACCAGAGGAAGGTTTAAATATCTCATCATCGCAGTGGATTATTTTACTAAGTGGGTGGAAGCTAAGCCCCTTATAGATATGACATATGAAAAAGTGTATCAATTTATATGGAAGAACATAATTTGTAGATATGGTCTTCCTCATGCATTCATCATAGACCATGGAACCCAATTCGACAATGAGGAGTTTGTTGTGTATTGTCATCAGTCGAACATATTGAAAACTCACTCTGCACCAGGCCACCCTCAAAGCAATGGACAAACTGAAGTGACAAACAGAACGCTGTTGAATGGATTGAAGAAAAGATTAAATGATGCAAAGGAAATTGGATTAACGAGCTACATTCTGTACTATGGGCTTATCGTACAACTCCACGAGCAACCACATACGAATCTACATATATGCTGGCATTTGGAAGTGAAGCCGTTATACCTGCCGAGCTGGGTCTCCCCACACATAGGGTGATGAATTTCAATTCTCATGTCAGTGACTTGATGAGAAGATTAGATTTGGATATGCTCGAGGAAGTTAGAGAAGAGTCAGCAATCAGAAACGCTACATATCAGCAACGGACAACTCTGTTCTATAACAAGAGAGTAAAGAAATGCGACCTGAAAGAAGGAGATGTGCTAAAGAAAGTAATTCAAAAGCACAACAAATTGGAAGCTAACTGGCATGGGCCCTACATAGTAACAGAGGTTGTTCGACCAGGGACGTATAGAATCGAAACCTTAGAAGGAGAGGAGTTTAAGAATGCATGGAACGCAGAGCATCTGCGCAAATATTATCAGTAATTTAATCTCTATGAAATGCAGTTTTCTTCAATATAAATAAAGTTTTGGATATTTCGCCCAATTCTCTCCTTTTGTTGAAAATTTTTCGGAGTATTAGTGCAACACACTACGCATCAAGACCAAAAACACCAACTAAGGTTGGCCGAAAAAAAATTTCCCAGAAGTACCAACTACGGTTGGTTGGGAAGAAAATCCACCAACTATAGTTGGTCGGGAATAAAAAATTTCCCAGAAATACCAACTACAGTTGGTTGGGAAGAAAATCCACCAACTAAGGTTGGTCGGAAAAAAAAAATTCCCAGAAATACCAACTATGGTTGGTTGGGAAGAAAATCCACCAACTATAGTTGGTCAGGAATAAAAAATTTCCCAGAAATACCAACCACGATTGGTTGGGAAGAAAATCCACCAACTATAGTTGGTCGGGAATAAAAATTTCCCAGAAATACCAACTACGTTTTCTTGGGAAGAAAATCCACCAACTATAGTTGGTCGAGAATACAAATTTCTCATAAATACCAACTACGGTTGGTTGGGAAGAAAATCCACCAACTATAGTTGGTCGGGAAGAAAAATTGCCCAGAAATACCAACTACGGTTGGTTGGGAAGAAAATCGACCAACTATAGTTGGTCAGGAATAAAAAATTTCTCGGAAACACCAACTACGATTGGTTGGGAAGAAAATTTACCAACTAAAGTTGGTCGGGAATAAAAATATACCAACTAAGGTTGGTCGGGAGCATAAAACCACCACCTAAGGTTGGTCGAAAACAGTTGGTTAAACAAAGGAAAGTCATTTCAGGGCTTAAAATTAAAAAGTGATAAGTTTTTTATACTTATGACATTTTAGATTACCACCAAATTTGGTCGAGAAACAGAATATCAGTAACTCTGCTTGGTCGTCAGATAATTATCATCAATTCAGATAGTCAACAATAATATCTTTATCTTTTCAACAAATATACATGCACATTCATTAAAAATGTCTTACAAAATAGTTCCAAAGACAATGACAATTAAGATTGTAAAGAAAACTATAAGTTTTTCATTAAATTCAAAACAAAATACATTAAGAAATGAAATACATATTATGTGAGAAATCATTACATCAAAAATCCTATTCTATTGGTTTCTTCCATTCTTCCTTTGAAACAGGCTCTGCTCCAGCAGGAGGATCGTCTAAGGCGTATGTGGGATTGATGAAATTTAGATCTTTAAGCATCCTGACATTCATTACTGAGGGACGATCAAGTAGGTGTTCAGGGAGAGATATCTCGAAATTAGAATGAAGACTGTAGTCACCGAGATACTTTGAAATCATACATTGAGGAATGGCCCGGACATGAATCCAGCTTATATCCAATTTGAAAGGTGGCACCGGCAACTCAAGCAACCCAGGGTCATAGTAATCCCACAAATAGTGACCCTGTTCCAACTGCAGCACACCCAAGGCATTCATCCATCCTTGCTTGTAAAACTCATTATTTGCATTTTGGATCCTATCATCTAGATGGTAGAGGGCTTCATTATAACCAGCCATACAGAACTCTCTGGGATGCTTATGGAATTGATAGGTTAACCTCTCTAGTTGCTCGTGGAGGTTCTTTGTTAAAAGTTATTTACTCTCCATGACAGACTTTTGTGTAAAGAGTTGCCCGTCCAGATTTAGAATCTTCTTGGACATCACAGCTAATGCTTGATACTTCACCACTAACTGGAATGCTTGATTCTCCAAGCCTGCCTGCATTATAGCTTCTTCAATAGTTCGAGCAGACCTTGCTCGTCCTCGAGAAGCTCTTGCTCATTCACGAGCAGCGGTAGAAAGGACCAGTTCTCTTCAAGGTTTCCAATTCGTCTCTCAGATTGGCATTTTCAACCTCCAAAAAAGAAAATCCTTCATCGTTGACAGGAACCAAGGCTCTCAAGGTAGAGGCTGCAGATTTCAACTGAGATATCTCTCCTCAAAATTATTGTTTTCCTTCTCTAACAATTTGGCGATCTTCCTATGCTCTTCAACCTCGGTCTTCAAAATCCTTTCCTTTATATCGTAAGCAGCAAACAACTTATCATATCCCTTATCAGCACTTAGTTGTTGATATTTCTTCTCATATCCCTGATGCAAAAGGGATGTAAACTCCTTGTATTGTTGTTGGAGTTCCTCAAGAGTACCCTGGAGGTCTTCAATCATCTCGTAATATGCTACATTGTTGGCCACTACACGATCGAGCAAGCATTTCAAATACTGTTAGGCTTCTAGTGCACTCTCAAAAGTGTCTGGACTGAGGATATCAATGATTTGAGCTTCATTCAAGTTAGCATGACCAGCCTTGAAGTAGTCATTACATTTTTTCATCAGCTCTATATCATAGGCTGACAAGAGTTCCATTCTAACCATAAACTAGTAAATAAAAGAGATAGAAAGAATCAATAAAATGCAGACATAGCAAGAAGAATAAAAGCAGAGCAAGAAAAAGGGAGTTAAGTTGCACAACCAAAAACATAAATTTTTTATTACATCATAATAGAAGTACACAGCCCAGAGTTACATTTAACAAAAAAGAGAAAAAGTCCGAACAATGCTACAACTTCTCCTTGTCTCCTCAAATTTTCTCGAGAGGTTGGGACAAAGAGGTAGGTTTCTCGGAAGGCATAGAAGGTTGCTCGAAGGGTGTTGGAAGTTGCCAGGTTGAAATGTTGGTCGGTTGAAGTTGCTCGCGGGAGGTCTGGACAACTGGGGGATAAGAAATCTGATCTCCGATCACCATAGAGGATTCCTCGGAGGCAGCTTTGTCTTCTTCTTCTTCCCCGGGAGAAGGAGGGGGTCCAGGAATGTGTCGCTGAAATAAATCTGAATTCTCATCGACATTCATCTCTTTCAGAGCAGCAACCCAGCCATCCCTGAAGTATTTGAGGCTGCCATACTCCATTTGTGAAATCATGGCAGCCAAACCCTTATTCCATCCCTTATCCCAGCCAGCGCTGAAGGATTTCTTAACAGCCTTTCTTTTTTTTTCTCTCTCCGAGGAGGTCCTTTCCCTAAGGAGCTCCTCAACACCCTTCAGCTTATTCTCAACTTCTTTCTTCTGACGACCAACTTCACGAAGCTTGTTTAACTCTTCCTCAGGAGAGTTGAGCTTACTTTCAAGCTCTTTAGAATTTTGGATCTTCCCCTCGAGCTCTTTATTCTTACTTTCCAAGTCTTTTATTTTTTTCTCCAAACCCTTGAAGACATCAATAGCTTTATCTCTCTCTATCTCGATGGCTTTAATTATTTTTCCCAAGCAGTTTTATCTTCATCATACTTCTGACGAGAAT